>JBAMDO010000579.1:600000-922448 GCA_037074765.1 Mansonella perstans
TGGAAAATAAAAAGTAGTCGAAATTATTATCTAAAATTAATTCAATGTTTAATTTAACCAACTAATCTTTAACTCTTAATCTGAAAATTGTGTAAATATTCTAGAGTAGTCCTGTAAATTGAGTAATTTTAAAATGTAAACAATAAAACAGTAAACATAATAGTAATTTTCAAAAAATTTTAGAGATATGCTTGTCAAAAATAGCATAATAAATTTGAAAGACTTGCAAAATTTTTCGAAATGAATTAATTTGATTAATAAAATTATGACGGAATGATATGAATGGCTACTTTTGAACACTTTGATTGTAATACATCACTAGTATCACTTTCTCTATAAAATGAGTTATAACTGACCAGTGGTTCTCTTATAATGGTCACTCATATTTGGACTCAAACTGTGCAGTTTGTTGTCCATCCTCTAAAGTTTATTTACTCTTTCCATTAAGTTTTGTAAATATTCACTCATTTGATAATAACAATGTTCATTTCTACTATGTAAACATTTTCATTGAATGATTGCTTTTCAAAGACATTTGCTTGTACAAATACAAACTTTAACTTCAAGTGACCTATAACCTTTAACCTCATACTTTTAAGAGTTCGCGCCTTCTTTTTTTTTTTATTTATTATTTGCTACACTTAAATGACCATTACTTAAATTCTCAAGCTTATATTCCTCTCCTATCAATTTTTACGTTGTAGCATTTGAATACCCGCCTTTAGCCGTTGGCTTTACGCCAAAGTATTCTTTTTATTTCTTCAAGATTGTATTGAACACAATACTGTTATGGCGCAATGCGTGTACTTATGCTCAGATGTGATATTTGACCTTTAGCGGTGTCCACGTGATGAGATATTTGAAATTTCTGAAATATAGGAATGCAATAATTATTTGTAGATTAAAAGTGAAAATGATTTTTCAAAATGCGAGTAATTATCGGATTAAAAACGTTTAGTTTATTGGATTGAAAGACCTATGGTCATTTATGTCAAAGCCTGTGGTCATTTATGTCAAAGACCTGTGCTCATTTATGTCAAAGACCTGCGCTCATTTATGTCAAAACCTGTGGTCATTTATGTCATTTAGTCTGATTCAAAATAATTAAGACTTTCCAGATTGGAATTTTTAGATGTATATTTTACTTCGTACTTAATTTTTCTTATATTTCTTGAAATCTTGAGAGCAAAAAAATGACCATTACAATTGTAATTTCATTACAAGTTAATTATCAACGTTGAGCCAACAGTTAGATTTAGTGATGTCGGTGAGTGCTTTAATGATTGTATGATCATAAGGAACCAAATTGATGGTTGACCTCATTGACCTGTCCAGCCTTGAGATCGAAAATTAAAATTGTTAAATTATTAAATGCTTTTTGCTAAAAATTTTTGAAATTTAACAATGGAAATTGTTAAATATATTGGAATGTGTTGGAAAAGAAAAGATTAATATTCAGAAAAAAATTAATTTTATAGATGATTTGTAAATATGAAATATTGCACTTAATCCATTCCTCTATTGCCGACTGAATGATGATATTCCTGGAGATTTTTCTGTTGAAATGGATGTTATCTCTATCGATGAAATCAGTTTAAATTTTTCTTTATTTCCAATTTTCACAGATGTCTGAATTTAAATATATATAGGATTTCTTTTTCTGAAGTTGTTTCAGATCATCAGTTTTGAACAAAATTTAAAGGATAATTTAGATATTCCTAAAAAGTTGCTTAGTAGGCCAAAATGTACATCTAAAAATTTAAGAAGTATAGATGATATTTCTAAATATGTTTATAAATTGTTCTTATGTGTATGTGTGTGTGTGTGTGTGTCTGTTTATTTATTTATGTCTAATTTAGATAGAATATTTTAGCTTGATATATTTGAGATTTAAGACAGGATTTAAAAAAGTTAGTTTCGAATTTTACTTGCATGAAATGTGGAAAGTGGTGCGGAAGCGAAATGTGATTGATTACGAATTGAATGGATATTGATGGATTCAATAAAAACGTTCGCGATATATGTCGATGGGCTTTTACACTATATGTTTTGTTGTTGTAGAAATGAAATAATCTTTGAATAACGGAGAAATGAAATTCATTTCTGGAATTCGAAAAATAACACTTTTTTCTCGAAGCAGCCATTTTTCGTTGTTATTTGCGATGGAAAAGCGGATTTTGCAAGTCCATTTTCGACATTTATTTCTATTATTAGTAGCATCAAAGAGATTTGTAATAACAGTTCTGATATTCTAATATTTTATGATAGATTCCTTTTTACATTCTTATGTCTTAAATTTTACAATCATTATATTTCCGGTTTAAATTCATTTTGGTTGTTATGTTTGATTTTCTCTTTCATTTTTCCTGAAAACCATCTGCTATCAGTCACTTTAAAAAGTAAAGTTACTTTACTTTTTTTTAATTCCTCTTTACTAATCTTGGATATTCTTTGTCAACTTTATCACTCGTATTGCACAGTGTTCTTTATCTGACGAATCCATACTGATTTTTAATTTTTTAAATTTCATTAAAAGAGTCTATTGTTTCAATCAGTCTCATAATATTTTGATTTTGGTATAGTTTTTGCAAACTTCAAGTCATATTTTACAACAAATGTATTTTTGAAATCGATGTGTAGAATTAATCACACACTGTTTATTTCTGTCCATACAAATATGGTAGACAGATTCTAGAATGAATAAAACTTCTGAGAAACATTTATTCAATTCATTGTATGCACTGATACGAATAGTTTTTTTTTTTTTTTTTTAAATTTCATTGAATAATTTTAATAATTTCATTGAATAATTTTTATATAGTAACTTATCATTCTAAATGATATGTCTAAAAGCGTCCGCCAGTATTTACATAATGAATGGAAAGAAATGGACAATATTGCGTTTCAACATTTATTTCATGGTCCCCAATGACCGTTTCAATCAAAAAGAGATTGAAACTCGGATTTGTTGGTCATTTGTGATGGTCATTTTTATTTAATTGCAGCATTTTCTTTCCCAGAAGGATTTAAGTCTATTGAGATAAAAGCTGAGATCTTTGAACTTTTGATATAATCTATTTAAATTTCTTAAAATCTGCAAGAGCTAAGAATGTCACTAGCTTAACTGACATATGGGAAAAGTTAGAATTGTAATTTAAGTCAATTCATTAGTGATATATTTTTTATTCTCTCTATCTTTTGTCAATGATTTATGGATCGTAAATTATGTGGCAATTACAGTAATACTTTTTCAGTTGGCTTGTCGGGAACAGGCGTCGAAAATCCTTTTTAATATATGGTCATTTCTGTGCGGGAAAATGAGTTACATAGGAATTTGTACCCAAAAATTTGTTTTTAACAACTTTTTTTTGCTACTTGTCTAATAAACTTTTTTCTTTTAAATTATTTTTTTGTCTTCGAATTCGTTTGTTTGTTGGCTTTATTTCATTACTAATTTCTTTCACGTACTACAAATTGGAGCAATAATACTATTTGTCTCATATTTCCTCTTGAATCCTAGTCAAAACAATGACATAAATATTTTGTTCTATGAATAAATAAAATAAGAATGTAATTAAGTTATCGATTGCGAGCGCATTGCGACACAATCTCACAAATTAAAAGTAATGGCCTTGCAGATGAAATGTTTCTATTAAAATAGTCTGTTTAGCTTGCAAAATTTAGCTTGCAATTAAATTTGTAACGAATTTCACTCTTGAATCTGCTACTATGACCTTTTCTATGGAACAAATCAGATAGTTGTCAGGATACTGAACTACAATTACGTCGATGTATTAGATTAGGGTCAGTTTTACTTGCAAATATGAACTGAACAGACTGACAAAAAGTTTGCTAATTAAATGGTTTTTTAATTTCCGTGCTTTTATGTTAAACGCTTTCAAGCATATTTTATAACTGTTACTTCATTTCCTATCTAAAAATTGCTAAAAGTTCGAATTTTCTCACGATGATTCATGATTTTTTCTCACTTCTAACCTCACTCATTTCTTAAATTATATTTTTCATTGCAGAAATTTTTCTACATCATTAACATCGAAATGTTTTGGAATTCACAACGACTTCCGCATAAAGCTTAGTACAGTAACCAATAAATTTAATAGTTCAGTTAGTGTGGTGCCTAAATAAAACATTGTTTCGGTGCGGTACTAAAGATAGTCAAGCTTTTACGCAAATGGCGTGCTACGGTATTGAGGATAGTCAAACTTTTACGCAAATGGCGTGCATGTTCCGCATGTAGCTATCTCATTTGAAATCAATTAGAAAGATGTCCGTTCATTTTTGAGGTTTCTTGTTCTCACTTTCAATATTTGCTTGAACATTCGTTGTATGTAAATACTTACCATCTGTTCACTATTCCATAATTAAAGTGATTCATTGATTACATTTCCTTTCCTTTCGAATCTTTTGTTGACCATTCAATTCTACATCATTCAAATTACGATAACAAAGTTCATCTGATGACAGAAGTTCATTGTAGATGACTACTTATGCAAATAACAAACAATAGCAAATTTTATACCATTTATATCTTTCAAGCAATAACATTGGGACAAATTTGTCAACTTTCTTGTAAGACTGTGTTCATGTTACATAGATGAAATGAATGTAGAAATTCTTTTTTATTGCTTGAAAATCTTATTTGAAAAACTGCACCATTTCTTTAAATGTTATTGAAATACAGTGTAAACACGTCCGCATTCCTCATATATGATTTGATTAAAGTTACTTGTTAGTACCATACTTACATAGCTTTTAAAATTGTTCTTAAGCTATATTATTTTTCATCAAGCGAATTGCTACAAGCTAATCTTTGATACAAATTTCGTCTTCTCTTTTAAATTATTGTTCTACTTTGAATAATCTATTGATATTTGAAAAAAATTTATAATTTTATCAAAGTGAAATTTTTGAAATTACCAGAATAGTGAGAATATATTCAAATTTTTATTTTCTCATGCTTCTGAAATAATTCCCATTGGATAAAACGAGCATAAGTAAAGTGGAGGTTATGGTAGGGCGTTCTACTAATCCCTTTTCAATCTTAAAAAGGGAAAAGAGTAGAAAGTAAGAAGTTGCATTATATGCTAGCCTATATACCATCTATAGTTAGCGTATTGAAGTATTCTCGATTGAATTAACTATTTCTGTTAGATATTTCGAAGTTATCTTCAGAATTTAAGAAAGAATTTTTTTTGGTGCGATAGAAATCTTTAAGTGTCTCTTCGTTTGAGCAGTGTTCTCTCTTAATCTTGAAGTGTTATCGAGATGTTTCTATAATAAGTAATCAGCGCCAACTGATCATGTTGCTAAGCTTAAGTACTGCTTTATTCTTTTGTTACTTTTACCAGAAGGACTACAGACGACAAAAATGAGTTTGTAATTGACATATTCAAAAAAAATATTCCAATGAAAGAACTTTGTTTATAGCATAATTGATGAAAATTATATTGTTTTATCCTTGTCCTTATATCGTTGAAATTTTTATCTAATCAGTGTTATTTTATCACACATAAGCTTAAGCATATGTAGTGAGATTTTAATCAAATCTTACTATTTAGTTATCATTTGTAAGCATTTTAAACACAAGAAAATAGTGCCATTGATTAAATTGATGAAATGCGGTAATGATTAAAAATAAAAACAAAGATTTAAACAAACGAGTAATAGGAAATAATAAACTGGCAGTTAGTAATACAATCAAAAAAAAACATTATTTTGTTTGGTTTGTACATTATATAGTAGTATATATTATATCAGATTGATAGATTCTCGTTTTCTTCTTCCCGAATGACTCAATTTTTCAATTTTGTGGCATTTAAGGAGTCTGAAATCAATTTTTCTTTCCATGGATAGTACTATTAGATTTGTTAGTGTCAGACAGTTGATACTGCAAGTTTGCATACACTGATTTAATTGAAAGAAGCATTTGCTGAGCATCTGAAATGGATGAACGATTTTGGGTTTTTGTCTGTCATTCCATTACTACACATAATGATATACAAGTTCTACCACAATGATGTTTGCGACTGTTGAATTTAATTTGTTCCTTCTTTATTGCATTCATCTGGTTTCTTACATGCATACTGCGGCTAACGTCAGATTGTTGAATGAATGTCTTTGCTTTTCATTGTTGTATATGAAATGATTTCAAACAAGTTACAGATTACATTCAGTAGCTTATTTTAATCCTTAAGTAACTACATTTATACATATTTAGCACACATTAGTCTGAAGAATTAAATTTAATATATAAAATTTTTGAATTTAGATTTAATAATTCCAATAATTACCTTAATGATGAGAACTTTTTGAAGGAAGATCGATGATCATTTGAATACATTTCTTCCATATAATTTCAAAATGTATTACATTTATTTATCGCTTGTTTCATTGAAATTCTGCTTTGATATGCGCTTTTTCTTATCTTTTCTAAAATTAATGATGGATCAAATGTCAGCATTTCCAACTAATTAAACCGTTTTCAACGTCATCTAATTTAGAAATGAGAATGCCCAGATGACCATCTCAGTGTTTACTCTTATTCCTAATTTGCCTAACAAACCATTCTTCAGGTTCTTTTAAAGAAACTAGCATTATGAATATCATTAATTTTTGCAGCTGTTATTATTATTGTTGTTTATTAGTATTATTATTATTATCACTTATTATTATTATTGTTGTTATTATTGTTATTATCATTATTATTAATTATTATTACTATCATCTGTAAATGACAACGAAAATTGCTGCAGGTAGTAGTTTAAATGCTCAGTATAGATGAAAAGAGTGGTGAAAAATAAATTTATTTATTTTAATAAATAAAACTAATTTTCATTACTTTTGTACAAGAATCTCAAGACTTCAAATTCAAGAGAAAAGTTTTAAAGGTTACTGAACGTTCTGGAGCGTTGAACATCTAGACCTTTAAGGAAGAAATTTTTCAATCAGAGTTTTTACCTTTATAATGAGAATGCAGATGGGCTAGTAGAGAGTTATAATTTCATTAATTATCCCAGAAAAAAAAAGATCATATATGTGTTTAACCCAAAGTTACTTTGTAATTAAGTCTAGCTTATTAATTCATTAATTTATTGAACTCTCATTATTAGTATTTTCTGCTCTATTTTCTAAGATAATTTTGTTGGAGAGAACAGAACATGAAAAAAAGCAAGATTTAGAACATTAACTGGCTTTTTCTTCAGTCAGATAAAAAAATCAAAAAAAGTAATAGCTTTCTAATCGGCAAAAAAAGAGAGAGAGAAAAATCATTTGGAATCATTCTGGCACTTTCTGCAAGAGGAAAAGTTTTCATCAGCGCACTATTTCCGTTTATTTCATTAGTTTTATTAGGATTGTTCAATTTATATATTTAGTTTTCGCCGTTCAAAACTTGCTTAGAAATACGCGTTGTTTCTTTTTTAGATTGTTATTTGACGTAATATTGCTTATCTAATTTTGAAAATCACGTTACTCAAGCAAGTTTATAAGTAAATTTTTAACGTTTACGGGTGTATTAACATCTATGTATGTAAAGGAAATCGTCAATATTAGTCGTGAAAGCATGCCCTATCGAGCAAAATCATCAGTTAGCTGCCTATTTTGATTAATCTGGTTTCAATTTGACATGCGAATTTCAATATTTGTTGATTGGATGTTTCAAAATGTTGGTCGATTTTGACTTTTCACTAGGGAGCTACTTGTTTCATATCTATATTTCTTTAGTTTGCGAAACTGATTGTTTGATGCTTTTATATTTTTAACAAGAATTTCAAAAACTAGTAATGTAAACTAGATAACTCATTGAATGCCTACCAAATTAAAAATGGACATGCTTGAGAAATAAAAACTTATGCATATTTTAAAAAGAAGAAAACCTATGCATGAGAAACAAAAATTTATGTATTTAAAATTTCCTTTTTTTTTTTAAAAAAATTTCTGAATTTTTTGAATAATATCAACATACTTTCATTTACATACATGCTACTCAATATTCACTAAATTTGAAGTAGTTTTTAACACTTAAGTTATCGTAATTAAGCTAAGGTAATTATTTTCTATATTATTATATTCACTATTGTATATTTGCTGCATTTGTTTTATTAACAGATTTCCTCTGATGATGGATTATTTCAAGTGTTCTCTTTAAATGTCATCTATTAGTATCATGTTTAGATACTTCTTTTTTTCATATCTTGTTCCTTCCTTTCCGATTTAATCCCTGCATTTTGCTTTCTTATTCGAATTCATTTTGCGACAGTTCAAGGGCAACACAAATAGCGAGTTTGAACGAGAAAAGGGAAAGTGAAGTGATTTTAAATTAAATTTAGGTTTTTATAATGAACACACTATTACCAATATTAGACAGCAAATGCTGCATTATTTAATTTATTTTGCATTGTTTAATTTTTTTCTTCTTTATTTATTAGAAGCTGTGTAATCATTTTTCCCAATATACTTATCGAATTAAATTCGATGCACATCGGTTCTCGGATTACAGACATTAGCCATCTCGGGCTGTAATCGTATATATGAATCAATTTTTCTCATATTTCATCAGTATAATCAGAATTTCCCTAGGACTTCGATTTGATATTTTGTAGGGATTTCTATTTGGCTTGTTATTCATATGGCTTGACAAAAAAAAAAGACCATGATTTGATGTTCTGAAGTTTAGGCTTCAAAAAATAATCAGGCCATAATCTAAAATAACTTCATTGTGGACTTTCATCATTAAATGGTGTTGTTTAAAATTAACTTATTCATTTCAATTTCTTCTCATCTTTCTGCTTCATGAGCAAGGCAAGCATGTTTAAAGATTTTATAGGATAAAAAAATTGTAAGGAACTGCAGTCAAAAGTTTGATAAGTAGGTTGTTAATTAATATTTCATCTACCAAGCTCATTAGCTAGGCATGATGCTTGACAGAAATCGTTTTTTTTTGATTCGTTTTATTCATTGTTTATTAAATAGTCATTTTTGCGAATTCTGTTTTGTTTGATTATTTTCTTTGGTATTTGTATTTGCTACGCTACACTTCACTTAGGAATAAGTTTCCAAAATTGAATTTTTGGTTTCATTATATACGTTGACGGGAATGGCCTTTGAAAATTTTTTAGTGACGAAAATGACGTACAGAAAATTGTTGACTGAAATAGTGAGTGCAATTGAGATTTCAATCATTAGGTCATTAGGCGAAGAATTAAGGACAATAAATGTCTATCGATTTTCGTATGAAGAAATGGACAGAAATGGTTGTTATGGAATTTAGACAAAGAAATGAGAAAATAAATAATTCAGAAGTAGCACTATTTGTTTGTTCTGAGTGCATGCAGTCACCAGAAATTTTTTGTCTAATTTGAAGCAAGGCTTTGCCTATTGGTCCAAACTAATTTTATCCATTAGTTCAAAAATTATTAACGATAACGAATGTAAAATGCAAAAGTTCTGGCAATGCTGGAACTTTTAGCATACTTTTTATGGAGAATATTAAAAGCATATTATATTTCATTTTTCTCAGCTGATTATTCCCATACTGCAAATTTTTAACTGTTATTTTTGTAGTTGTTAAGCTGAGATTCAACATTTCCTATCACACTTCTTTCTGTCTTCATTGGAAATACTTAATCATATATTTATCGAGATTTTCATTCTTTTTCTGTATACTTTTCACTATAAGGATGTTATAAGAATTTCTCTTTTATCTGTTACATATTAATTTGACAGTGGATACAATTATGGTGGAATCAAATTAGTGATTATATATGACTGCTATGAAGAAAAAACGATTCCCATTAATTTTTTTAAATCTGAATCGTACATTTGATTACTCGTCACTCAGAATAAAAGTAGCAAATTTGAAGTTCGTATCAGCATATAGTACGTAATTGGCAAAGTAGAGACAATATTTTCTTAATGGGAGTTGAATAAGCCGGTGGTGCAACAAAGGATTCGATTCACCTCTTAAAAGAATTTTTCCACTTCTCTTCTATCAGTTATAGGGTAAGAGATTGGGATCCCCTAATAAATAATAGCAAAGAATCTTAGATTGTCATCGGACAGCCACAAGTGACTTAAAAAGGTGGAAAATCGGTGTTTTTAAAATTAAAAAATTAAATTAAAGAATTGAGAATCAAAAAAGTCATGAAGCAATCGGTAAGTAATGGTTTATCAGTCATCTCGAGTGATCGCGTTATAATAACACTGTTTACCCATGGGAAAATGGATGAATTAGTGTGAAAGATTAACTAACAATGGAGTATTTCAATGCAAAGAAAGTAAAGAGTTGAAAGGTTGGTATTGACGAAAACAGGCTTTTCACTGTTTCAATAAAAGAGCAAAGACAGAGAAATAAAACTAATTAGCAGTTGGTTACAATTTAATAAATGTATTGGGCATGTTAGCCATCGCGAAACTCCGCAATAGTCTTTCTTTAGGCTAGCAATGACCAGCTATCTTATGTACATATATTCCTTAGTGTATGTGTCAAGTCGAGAGAAGAAATCAATGAAAACTAAAAATTGTTAAGTGGAATACTTGAAATGAACTGAATAAAAATTTAGTAACATAGCTATATATGGAAAGTTTTGCTGATTGCAGTATATCGAATTGTGAATTATTACTGTGGTACAAATTGCGGAACATGCATTTTTGCTCGCATAATTCTCGAAGGATGAATTCATCAAAAAAAGGATTCTAAGCTTTGAGAAAAAACGTAAGATAATAGTAATCAATAACTGAAAATTGAAACAAAAGACTACGAAATGTTGTATGTCGAGAATTGCTTTTTTTCTGAACTATTTTTGCAGCATACGTTTGCCTTGAGCTAAACAGTAGAAAGTAAACAAAAATCTTGAATCGTTACTGATTGGTAATTGAAATTTTCACTAGTAGTTCAATTTGTATGGGAAACTCTTGAAGAAATTGTTTGACAAGAAGTTTGAATGTAAGTTGCAGCAAAACAAGAAAGTGTTGATGGAAATGTTTGGAGAAGTAAAACTAAATCAAATCCAAACGTCTATTCTATTACAGGAAATTGAAGTAGAAAAGAATAAATATCGATGATTTGATGACTACAATGAATGATTCAAAATGTTGTGATAGGTAAACAGTACATTAGAAGCAAGTGCTTGAAAATTTTGTTTAAGTATGCAGTACTAATACATACTACGGTTGTTAATTTACTTCTCAAACTATTCTTCAGTTTCTTCGCCAATCATCATGTCTGAGCACTATATTTCCTCAAGTTCTGAATATGTTGAGATTAGCTGCGTTATTCATGAAGGATACACAATTCCATAAGATAGAATTCGTGCAAATATGCTACGATGAAGTAGATCAGATTCACCCAAATTTTAAGGTACTGGAATAATGTGCTTTACAAATTGATGATAGATGACCGTTATCGAGAAACTACTGAAATAGTTTAGTTTCTCATTTCAAGGCTAGCTGAATAAAGTGAAATCAATCGGGAACGAAAGAAGTGGATTTGCTTTGAAAAAGTTTGAAGCAAGAGAAAAGAGAGGAAGAGGAGTAAGTGGCATATACGCTTTAACAAATAAAATTAGGATGGGATTTGTTCGTCGTTTGCAGTGCAGTTCGATGCTTAAAGCAAAGTAAGCTTCTGCATCTTAATTATCTTTTACAGTTATTTTGATTTGCCTCTATAGATTACAGGTCAACAGTTGGTGCAAATAGTTTTAAGAAATTCATCTTTTTCATCAGCTTATATCATAAAATAGGTTGACATTGATAGATTATTACCATATGAATTTTACAAAAATATCATTGGCCTATGAGAACATTCATATTTCATTTCTACTTTACTTCGTTTCTTATAAAGTTTCTGCTGTTTGAATTCTTATTTCTTTTTTCTATAATATATATCGGCGATCTACAGATCGTTCTACGGATTCTTTTGCATCGGATTGGTGCTTACACGACTATCAACTTTTAATTTGTTTAAGATAATTCGTTTGTTTTCATGCGAGATGATTATTGTTCCTTTAGTTCATTTTTTTCTCACGCGATCATTTCCAAGAAAATATTTGGTTAGTGTACGTCAAAGAAATAACTTTTACATCAGTAACTAACATTTTAGGACGAATGTATATATATGCGAGCTAATATCGGACGTTTTTACCTTATTCACTACTCTTAAAATCACATCATTGCTGTTCATGACTTCTACAAAGGCGAAACACTTTAACACCTCGTCTTCATCATTCTTCATATGTTTTCACGGAAATAACAACAGTTTTCGGTAATAACAAACAAATGGTATTGACTAGGAAACGTGAGCTTTCACCTTGTAAACATTCTGTGTGGAATAAGCGAAAACCTTCTTGTGAAACTCGTCAAGCTGAAGTCTATAACGAAATGTAAGTTGTCGTTCATTTCTCTGTAATAGTATGTTACATTTCATACGGACTTTGTTCTAGTTTAGATGAGGCAGAGCAAAAAATGAGCTATTTGCACTAGTTTCATTTCTAGAAGAAGAAATTCTGTGTTTATCCTTATTTGAAGTCCTATTTCAGAGCAGTTTATACTTTCAGAGATACAACTGAAGATGATTTGACTTATTGTTCTTCAAACGCGAATGTTTTTGTACTTCCTGCAGTGAATGAGAAAACCGGTGTTTTGAAAGGAAACCGCACTAAGAATAAGGCTTGCCTCTTAAAACTGTTAAATAGGCACTATCGTTCATTATCCTGTCAGCGCTTTCGTGCCGCGATACCATTCATCATTTTGTCATTCGCCTTTTTATCGATGTCCGAGTTCTTCTTAGTAGCGGCAAATGAGTCAAAATTTTCTGATGTGGTGACGGAATTGAGGTTCTTTAGCAGCAACAATAATCATAGTGGTAGTAGGATTAGCAATCATGGAGCAAGAACTAGTCAGTCATCATCAACAGCATTGCGCAAAGCGTATACGAATCAGTTTGCCGTCCGAATCTCGGGTGGCGATATATTGGAAGCGGAGAAATTAGCAGCAAAACATGGTTTCATTAATCTTGGACCAGTTTGTTTTTCCCTCAAAATTTCTTAAATATTTAAAGAATTTATCTTAGAGTGTATAGATCGCCTTGTTGCATACGTTGATTATCATTAGGAATTGAAAATGAAAATGGTAAACGTGCTGTTGTTCAGACTTTGCAAATATAGAAGGTGTCAGAAAGCTTTTTTTCGTAACAGTTTCCTGGTTTTTATTGATTTTTTTACTTTGAAAAATCCCAAATTCCAAACCATCAATTTTGACAACTGTAGATTGTTTGATGTGAATCTAAAAAAAAAGTCATGGGTTATTCACAGCTTGCAACCTTTTGATATGATGCTGTATCATCAGCTTCAGCGTTTATAGTTAAGGTTTTGCCGAATGATGAATATTTCTTGTTCGAAAGTAGGCAAATAAAGAAGAGGTCGATGCGGCGTCGAAGAAATGTTCAGACGAATTCTATTGCAAGAGAACCTAAGGTGGGAATTTTATAAATTTTTCATAAATTTTATGAAAAATTTTATAGTAAGGATTTTAATAATTCTTTTATTTCTTTCAAATATTTAATTTCTCAAATATTTACTTTATTTGCTCCTTCAATATCGATATTGTTTGACTTTCTTACTCTCTGCAGTTGGTTTCTGCTGTTATATATAGAATATAATATAAAAATTTTTGTATTATATACATATAAAAAGTAAAATTGTTTCTTTACTAGCAAATATTGAGCGACAAATGCTGTATATATATATCATACAATATCATACAGGAGGATTTATAGGATTGACTAAATGTGTAGGATTTGCAGTTTTTCTCATTACACTGAATTTTAATAATAAAGCTACTCAATATTTGTAAGTAGAAAAGTAATTTTCGAAAGAATCAAGTGCCTTTCCATCACGAATATTTGACGTAACTCTACATCTTATGTACAGTTGTACTTGTGCGTCATGTGCGGCACATCAAATACTACAAATGCATCTTCAAAACTAATTAGATACATAGACAAAAGACAAATGTTTTAAATTTCCCGTTCATTGCTTGTTCATGTAATAAAAAAGTCGAAATTTTATCGCACGAAGCTGAAACTAATATTGAAGATAAATGACTACCTCGTTTTGCATTCAATATAGAATAAGCATTTAAAAGGAAATAATAGTGCTTTAAATTCAGCATAATTATGTATAGTTTTCAATGATATTATATCACGATCAAATGACTCTCATATTTTCCAAACTGCCTATCAAGGTATATATAAATTTGTGCAATTGAGAGCATCTAGATATTGCACCGTTTATTGAGGAAATACTCTTTTAAGTTTAAATGATGAAAAATTCTGTATTAGTTGCCTTAGAACATGTTAGACGTCTTTCCTGATGAACTATATTCAGTTCGTTTCCGCTATTACTATTGAGAGATATTAATCTGAAAAGAAAAAATTTAGTTCTACAGCAAAAAGCAATAAGAATGAACTGGACATTGATAAATCCTTTTCAAATCTTAGTTGGTGAGTGACAATAATTATATTATGAAGAGACATGGAGATTTGAGATTTGCAAGATTTTTTAAATACATATTTTCTTGTTCATTCTTTTAGTAATGAAATGGTAGTGCAATGTTATGATTCATCCATTTGTAAAGCTGATATTCTGATCAAGTTAAATAAAAAATAAAAAGTCACTTTAATCTTCTCCGATTACTTGAACTTTTAACAAGATTTCAATAGTAGTACAATAAAAACTGCTCGGTTAATATCATAATTAAAATATCAGTTTTAATTAAAAAAATTTGGCTGAGAGGATCATAAAAGAAAAATCTCACACTTTTTTAGGTAAAATGGATAGAACAACAAATAGCAAAAAAACGAGTTAAGCGTGATTACATGTCCGTAAAAGCTCGTTCACCATCTGTTCACTTGCATGTATTTAAGGTAAACATTTTCCATAAACTTTATTTTGGATATCAGTTGATAATGTTAATTGGAATTTAAAGCTTTTGTTTTCTGTGTTTCTGTCTACTGAATAAGTTAGTGTCATTTTTTGGATTTTATGAATTTTCTATTTGATTTCATAACTGAATAAAACATTATTGTGCAAAATAATGCTTTTGAATGAAAGTTAAACAGAAAATACTAAATTTAGAAAATTGAGGAGGCTAACAGAAGAGATTTCTTTCAATGCCTTCATATTCATTCAATAAGAAAGTATTGCAATAATTAGAGCGAGTAATTAAAGAATTCATAGAATTTTCTGGTTCGAATATTTGCCACTAAAAAATTCACATTTTATAACAAAACCTACAGGGCAATGAAATTAATGATGATCTCACAATAGTCGTCAGTGATGATGCTCAACAACAATATTCAAGCAATCGCAACAGAAATGCTGGTGCCAACGGTATAGGACATTATAATTTGAATGATCCGCTGTGGTCCGATATGTGGTATTTGGTCAGTTTTAATCATAGCATATAATACCTGGTTCCGCATTTTGCTAATTATGAAATAAAGTAATTTCAGAATCCAGCTGTGTACGACCGGGGCTTCGACCATAATGTACGCGAAGCTTGGGATCTTGGTTATACAGGAAAGGGCGTAGTTGTAACGATATTGGATGATGGTTTGGAACGAACACATCCGGATATTGCTCCCAATTATGTGAATTTCTAGAAAATTTAATGCAAAGTTTTGAACTGATTGTTTCTCCTCACTGTATTTTAGGACTTTCAATTCCTGAAAACAGAAAATTTTATTTTTAGGATGCTAAAGCTAGTTACGACGTGAATGATCGTGATGAAGACCCGATGCCGCGGTATGACTATACGGATGAAAACAGGCATGGAACTCGATGTGCTGGTGAAGTAGCTGCTATTTTCAATAATTCACTGTGTATCGTTGGAATCGCTTACAATGCTCAAATTGGTGGTATTGTTTTGGATTTATTTGGGGATGAATGAAGAGAAAAAGGATTCGTTTTGTGGATCATAAATTAATAATAAAATTTTCTGTATAAACAGATTTGAGTATATGTAATAACGGCACCTAGGCAGCATATTTCAATCCACTTCTGAGCATAAGGAAAAAAAATTCATGATTCAAGATTTAACTATCAAGTAAGTTTGTATGGAAGCGTAACAACTGGCACCGCTTCGGAAGAAGAACATACCAGTCCCAGTTATTTAGTAATGTCGTCATCAGAGATTAATAATAGTTGTTGAGAATTGAGAATATTTTGGATCAGATTAATAATAAATTGCATAAACATTCAGATTTAGTCTTATAAAAAAACAGGGAAAAAGATTTTTGATGGTTTAGTACATAGCTTGATATCTCATGACATCAGTTAGATGCTAAATACTTTTTGTGAAAGAATATGCTTATCAGACTCCGTTTTTGTTGTTGTTTTGGTGCTGCTTTATTTTCTTTTGTAATATTTCTATGAACAAATAAATCGCAATGATATTTCTGCATGGTTTTTAGCTACATAATTTTGGACTTTCTAAATGGCTCTGAAGTTGTTTTCGGTTAGAAAACCACTGCTTAGCCTTAAAGATTTTCTCTTTGCAGGAATTAGAATGCTGGATGGTGATGTAACCGATGCAGTAGAAGCAACAAGTCTTGCTCATAATTCTGACCATATTGACATTTATTCGGCGAGTTGGGGACCAGACGATGATGGCAGAACAGTTGATGGACCAGCGAAACTAACAAGAAGAGCTTTTGAAAAAGGTATACGTGAGGTGAGTCGTTAAGAAAAAGTTTTGTATTATTTTATTAGGGAAGTGGTTGGTGAAAACATGTATTTCAGATTAGATAACAACCTGATATTGATTAACATTATTTAAATTTTTCAAAAATTACCTCGGTTGAACTAAAAGAAAACTATGCTTTTGATTGATTTAAAATGAATAATCTTACCAAAACAAATTTTTATATTTTAAATGGCGGAACTGTTATTATTAGGGACGTCATGGACTAGGATCTATATTTGTTTGGGCCAGCGGAAATGGTGGTAAAGATGCCGACTCATGTAATTGTGACGGGTACACTAATAGTATTTATACATTATCGATATCATCCGCAACGGAACACGGCAACATACCGTGGTATTCGGAAGCTTGTAGTTCAACACTTGCTACTGCATATAGTAGCGGTGCTACTGGCGAGAAAATGATTGTGAGTTTTCTAAAATTTTATTTAAGGAGAAGCTAAGCAGATAAGTAAAAACGAATTTATCTCCTTAATCGATTTGGACACTCAGATAATGTTTATTACACTTATCCAAGTCTCAAATTCAAACCAATTGATGATGGAAACTTATTTTACTTATTCGCGAAGCAAATTTAACGTTATCGAAGAAGTTTTATTTGCAGGTAACAACAGATCTACATCATTCCTGTACAAACGCTCATACAGGTACGTCGGCAAGTGCACCTCTAGCAGCTGGTATTGTTGCTTTAACTCTAGAAGCTAATCCAAAATTAACATGGCGAGATATGCAGGTAACTTCATTTATTCTTTAAATGTTGTTGTTGTTGTTTAAGAAATTCTTATTGGAAAAAGAAGTCTCAGTTAGCTGGTGGGGAAGTGAGTTAAAAAGGTTCAAGTGAGTTAAAATGTATTTGAACCGAATACTCTATTATATTGGATTATAGAATTTCATGTTGTATAAAAAATAAAAGACATTGCAAATATCTACGATAATATGACAAGGAATTGCTTTTCAGCACATTGTTGTTCACACTGCTCGACCACTTAATCTTCGTGCTGGGGACTGGGTAACAAATGGAGTTGGAAAGAAAGTTTCACATTCATTTGGTTTTGGTTTAATGGATGCTGGTGCAATGGTCCGATTGGCTAGTAATTGGACAACAGTTCCGGAACAGAGAAAATGTGTCGTATTTTATCCTGCTAGATACAAGCTAGTTTTTTTTTTTTTTCTATTGTATTCAAACTTTGCATAAATTTGAACTGAAAAACTTGTATTTGGTTGCATTTGTGAGAAAATGCCTTACTTCTTACTAGATCATTAGACGTTTCAAATTCAGATCGAAATCTTCTCAGATGATTTACTGAAAAGGATTTTATATAAATTTAGAGTGTGGCGATAAAATAAAACTTGTACGTGAGAATTGTGTATACCTTTTACGTTTTTACAATTCGTATGTTTAGTAAATATTTTTTCAATAGAAATATATTTTGAATAAAGTAAATCAGTGTTGAAATATCTATTTAATCTTGCTCAGTTTCCAAAAATTACTTTATTCTTTAAGTTAAGAAAGAAGAAAATGACTAGATACCTGTAAAATTTATATGGAATTCTTAAAATGCTCTGCGGATGAAACACTGATTTCACCATTTTTTAATTTTGGTCTCCTTTATGTATTCTTTTTTTTAGAACAGTACCACATGGCAATCGATTGCAGTTACAGCTTTATACGGACGGTTGTGCAAGTTATTCGCGTAATAAAGTGGAATATCTTGAACATGTCCAAGCAATCATTACCCTAACTGCACCCAAACGGGGTGACATACAAATTTATCTCACTTCACCTTCAGGTATAGTTAATGCATAGTTAATCTGTCAAACAGTTAGGTGATTGAATTTAGTTATTTGAAACCGATGGTAGCTAATTCTCCATTTAACTTTAATTTATTCCTTTATTTCTATTTCTCTATATAATGTAAATTAGTGTTGCTCTCAGATCACTTTTATCATTATATTACATCGACTTTTGCATGATATGATGTGAAGTTTTTTTAACAAATACTATAGGCTATTATAGGAACTCGATCAACTTTGTTAGCGAAACGGGCTCGTGATACTTCAAGAACGGGCTTCAGAGAATGGGCTTTCATGACAACCCATAACTGGGGCGAAATGGCTATCGGTCTATGGACATTAGAAATCAATAACGATGGATGGGATGGTAGATTTTTCAAATAGAATTTTTTTTAAAACACGATGTACATTTGGAATTTACATTTTCGAATTGCGTCATATTTTAAAACTTTTGAAAAAATAGAATTCATTAGCTCACATGCCAGTTTCTTCAGATGCTGAACTGATTCGATGGGATTTGGTTCTTTACGGCACAGCAGCAGAAGTAAGAAATATAGATGGTATACCTTTAAGCTCTTCGTTATCACTGACACCACGTTCCTTGTCCAGTAAAGCACGGGCGCGCTATGGTGCATTATGGGACGACACATCTTCTGCACCTGTCATTACTGCTTCCGGTAACATAGCTTTATTTTCTTTCATGTTTAGTTTTACGATATTTTATTTATTTAAGCTTTCCGTCCGATAATTCTTTAAGGAATGAAATTTACTTGAAATTAACTGCTGTGTTGATAATTTAATTTTGATTCATTTTCAATGATCGGTTTAAAAATAGCTGCAAAGCTTGATGGAACTTACCTCAGCCTTTAAAAGTTATCGAGATCACTAAAACTTTGAAAATTTATGAAGTGAGTTTTATGAACTAAATTCGTTCAAAAATCCACTGCATTATGAGAGATATTTTAAAATTATATGTACAGAAAAACGATTTATTCGGCAGAGTATGACAAAAGCTTTATCAAATGATCTTCCAAATATGATTCATTCATTGTTCCATAATGCATAGCAGTTTTTACTCGTTATTATTTTGTCAATACTTGTTTTCTACAATCCAAGTTTCTCGCTAATTTCTTTTCAAATTTTTTCTTGACTTATATATTTGCAACAAAAAAGTTCTTCAAATTTCTAGGGGAAAGGAACGTGGGGAGAAGGGAGATCATACTGTATTTAATTTAAAAATTGATTGTTCCTACTGTCATTAAATGCTTTTCTGGGACAGATTCTATTCATTTCATGAGAAAAGGAAAAGCGGTTCCGAAGTCTTGTTGGTTGGGAAAATATGTTTTTCCTAGATATCTTCATGTTTAATTTAAAGAATGAATAGAGAATTCTAGAAAAAAGTTTTCGATTTTGCTGGCAGAAATCAGCAATCATTTAAAATTTCAGTGAAATTTAAGTTTATGGTTTTTGATCCTCACTACCTCCAACAACTGTCTTTGATCATGTTGTGGTCGCACAACGTAATTAGGTATTTTTATGTTTACGCGTCAAAGTATTAATTATACGGTTATTTTACACCGCAAATTTTGTTATGATTTAATCCATATTTTATTACAATTATTTACTGAACTGTTATAACGCAGCAAATCATATGATGGTGATTGTTAACCTGAACTATCAAAGGAAATCTATTTTCGTTATTTCCGTTTACCTGGCATATTTCCTAAGAAACCTTGTCCGTTGAAAATAATGATTTGTGCGTAGATAGCAGACCTGTTTTAAATTAACTTAACCGTCATTTTTAGGTTTCTTATTTCTAGAAATCACTCAGCAATCTTAATGTGTGATTATGATGAATTTTGTGATTATTTTAAATTTCAAATTTAGGCATTTCACTTTAAAAGTGTGTGATAATAAAAACATTCAAACGTGTCCTTTTGGGATTTTGAAATAATCAAATGTGCGCGTTCCCTCAGTTCTCTCTGCCAGTGTCTAGGTTGCTTTATGTTTTTAAAGTCTTTGTTTTATTTTACATTCAAACTATTTACGCATTTTCTTCACTTTAATATTAAATGATAGAAACAGTCCTTCATTTTATGACTAAAAGAGATTATTATTTTTTTAAATTGTCCTAGTTATGTTGAATAGGAATTCATATGACTTTGTAGTAGCAATGATGAGATTGTTTTGAATAAATGATCTGTGATTGTAAATTACGATACTGTATTTGTTCTTTAGTTTGCAATCAGAAGTATAAAATCAGCGAAATCATTTCTGAAGAATTAGGGAATATACAATCTGTAAAAAATGCAGATTTCTCGAGCACTAGTTTTAATTTTCATTTCATGCATTTGCTCATCAAATTGAACTTTTTTCGATCTGCAAACAATCTTACTTTCTTTATTTTTCTTGTCAGTTCATTTTCTGTGCTATGTATATATAAAAAACAATGTATACTTCTGTTTTATTTTTGTGCGGATGCCATTCGCAACATTGTCACTTCTTCGCTTGAAATTGTTTTGTGAAAAGAAATAAAAAATTGTCTTCTTCTTTGTGGCATGAATATGTTTCTTTTATAGTAAAATGTAATCGAATAGAGCTATAAAATGATGTTAAGCATTGAATTGCAATGGCATCTTTTGTACCTGAAAACATTTCTAAAATCTACTTAAATTTTAGGAAAGTTGCAACCATTGATAGGAGCTAGTTGTTTGAACAAGTTAAAATTCCATTTAGAAGCGAATTAATGGGATTCATCTCCAAACTCAGATGCCACTACAGAAATATTTCACTAATACGCATTCGTTTGACATGCTCTATATTAGATTGATTTCAGAATAATTTCTGCTCTAAATTCCAGATGAAATAAGGATCTAAATTAAAGCAATTATAGCCATGGACTAGTCTAGTCCATTGGACACATCCGCATCTTCCGTTGGTATCATTTGCTCCTTTTCGAGTATCATACACATATTATAAATATTATACAGCAACATTTTCCCATTAGCATAGCATTATCATTACCATAATATCTGGATCATAATTTAAAGTTATAACAGAACGAAACTATCAACTGGAAATAATACATGGGATTCCTTATATATCCATCGTTATTGGACCTTTATGTATTTCTCATACTTTTGGAAATAAAGGATTCTGTCAATAGTTTCCAACATCTTTGATTGAGAATTCTCCTGAGATTAACTAAAAGCAGCTACTTACCAAGTAGATTATCAATACTATCTCGAGATTAATCTAAGGTCTGAGTCGAAAAAATTGCTCGTTCATACGTTTCGCATTTTTTTTCTTGCTATTCTTTTAAAATCTTCAGTTACCTCTTGAAATTAAATTTAGGTCAAATTTGAATCTTCTTTTCAAAATTCTTCCATCAAAAAAACTTAAATTAATTTAAAGTTCAAATGATATCATATGAGCAGGATTCAAAGGAAGCCATGGATTCGGGAATCTGCAACAGAGTTCCCTTATTTCTTACATATATAACATACAAATGCCATTACTAATTTTTGTAATTTTTTCCAAAAGCATCAATAAGTTTCGAATTCGTGAAATTATTTTGAGAAAAAAAACGGATAAATGCGTTGTAATTAATATCAATAAGTTTGAATGCATGAATAGATGATATCTAGTGAACTTTTAACTAAATTTGATATACAAATTTGAAATGAAAGGACTATGCAATAAATTTGATGCTATAAGTTAACTTTACTGTAGTTGGTTCCTTTTAAAAATGTAGTGACAATTAATAATGAAACAAATTATCAAGACGGAATCGATGACTGATACTTTGTTTACAAACATGACCAATAAATTATACACATACGATGAATTCGGTAACTTAATTTCGCATTAATTTTGTCAACAAAGGATAATTTATAGAAAGATGTGAGAAAAATGATCGTACGTAATGTGTGGAAACAGGGATATTGATAGTTACCAATAACGTTACGTGGCATACGTTCGGGATTTTGTTCAGCGGAATTCTTCATTTTTCTTTGAATAACGTTGTCTATCTTGCTTGATTTTCAATACTTCTACATAAATTTATGAAACTTTCACAGATTTCACCGTATTTTTCACATGAAATATGCCAAAAATACAAGCAATGGTTTCTTGACTTTTATTAATCATTGAAAAATTCCATTCCTTTTCTACTTTTAAAGCGATCAGTTTTTTGCATAAGCATGTCTCATTCAACTTTAGCTTTACCCTCTTTCTGTGTTTAATTGAATGGAAGTATTTCTAGAAGAAAAAAAAAAAGATTCAGAAACTAAGTTTTAATGTTTTAGTTATTATACAAAAAGCTTACATAATTCTGTAAAGTAATTCATGTAGCAATATATAATGTTAATATCAGAATTAATAACGAATATTTGATATGTACTGAGTAATTGATAACTCGAAACAAGTAATTGATAACTCGAAATGAGTAATTGATAACTCGAAAATAATGAAAAAATGCAATCATGTGAATTGCATACCACTTATGTACTACCCACTTCTCAGTGACCTTTGTTCACCTGTCCGCCCACGCACCCATTCCACCCCTTTTAACACCCACGCAGGATGCCTTGAAAATTTGCAGTTGTTATTGCATTGCAGCGTTCTTCCAGCAGTTTGTGGATTTGACTGGCCGAAATAGTATCGCTCAATTGACTTGAAGAATTGACGGGATCGTGGATCCAGTTAATCGGGTTGTGGATAGTTGATCGGGTTGTGGACAATTGATCGGGTTGTGAACAATTGATCGGGTTGTGGACAATTGATCGGGTTGTGGACAGTTACTGTTTGACGAATTGCAAATGTTCAGTAGGGGGACTCTTCGAATTCTTCTCGGACTCGCAGTATTAGGAACTTGTAAGTTCTTCTTTCATGTTCATATGTTGCTTGTTTTGTCACTTATTTTAAAACTCTTCCAATTTCAAATTATTTTTTGTGTTCTTTGAAATTCTTTTGACGTGTTAAACTATTTCTATGTGATAATCAAATGAGAATACTCTTTCCATGAAATGATAGACTATTCTTTATCTAAAAGATTGCAAAGTATTTTCATAATTGATGTTGCTTTCAGGTTTTGTTGCTTTGAAAGGGAATGATGAAATAGATGGTGAAATTGAAGAGGAGATTCCTGCAAGCGAAGAGGACAGCATTACAGTTCCCGATAATAAGGTCATATAATTTTTATCAAATCTTTAAAAATTTCTTTATTAAGCTTTCGGAGAGAGGATAGAATGAATGAGTTTGTTGACAACTTAAAAGCTTATTCTTGTCTATCCTAATTTTATTTTCTATAATAATCAGATCTGTGAAATTTTATGGAAATTGAAGAGAATTGACATATGTATGTTAAAGATGAACCATTTCAGATCTCTGATGCCGTGGAAGTTAACGATTTGATAGGACCTTCACCTGATGTTCATGTGGCTTTTATTTTTATTCAACCAGAGAATTCTGAAGGTACTATTTATCAAAATTTTATCGTCCATTTTTCTTCTCTCTTTCAGCCATTTTTGTTAAAATAATAATATTTTCCAATATTGGTTTTCTTTTCAGATCTTCCTAGCGGCAAGCTTGTTCAATTCTTGATGGGATTTCAAAATCATGGCGAAAAAGATTTCACCGTGAATTTTTGCGAGACCTCTTTTCGCTACCCGCAGGATTTTAGCTACCACATACAAAATGTTAGTACTTTTGTGATTGGATAAAGTTTTTCCTTTTTTCACGATTTAATTAAACCCAATTTTTTTCTATGACTCTCTCTAATTTTATTTGCCTGTTATTTTAGTTCTCGAGGGTGCAGTATAATCGTGTTGTAGCAGCTAAACAAGAAGCTACCTTTAACTATGCTTTTTATCCATCTGATCAGTTCGCTGGACGACCACTGGGACTTGTCGTAGAACTACAATATAAGGATAGTGTTGGAAAAGCGTACAAAAGTACAGTTTTCAACGAAACTGTAACGATTGTTGAGGATGAATCAAATTTCAACACGGAAACCGGGTTCCTATACATCATTTTTGCAGCCGTTGTCGTATTAATATTATTGGCTGGACAGCATTTCCTTACCAAGGTTATAAATATTGGATTTCTGAATTACAGGTGATATCACACAATGTAACATAAATTAGAAGTTGTAAAAGAAGTGTTGTGAAGAGGAAAATTGTTAGATGTTGAAGGATTAATCAAATTTTCAACTTATGAATTATAGGACACATGAAATGCATGTGTAGTTTTTATGAATATACCATGTGAAGTAGGAAGTATAAAATAATTGCAGTTTCGTGATTAATGATCATTTATTTACTGCAACTGTAACGTTTCAGTTGACAAGAAAGCATGGAATGGCCAAAAGTCGGCAAATACAACCGATTGAAATGGGGACCAACAGCAAGAACGAAGTTGATTTCGAATGGATCCCGCGTGAAGTACTTAATCATAGTATGAATTTCATTTTTTTATAATCCTATGCTAGTATTATAAAAAAGAATTTTGTGGAATAGTTTTTGAAAAAGAGTGATTCGTGTGATGGTCATTCTTAACTTTAAGCGAATCACCATTTCATTTTCCTTTTGTTTTTCAAATTTCAGATAAGTCGCCGAAACCAGGATCTCCCAGGCAGCGGAAATAGATGTAGCGATTGGATTAAACAAATAATGTTGTTTTCATTCTTTTCGAAATTACAACTAATAACTTGGAACTTACATTCAGTGAAATGAAACAGGGATTTTTGTTCAGGGAGTTTAGATATTAATGTTTTATATTTCAAGAGGTTTAGAATGTCTACATTACTATTCTAGATTATTAAAACTCGGAAAATCCTGCAATTTATGCACAAAAAGTTGGATTTTGCGCGAAATTTATTGTATTAAATTGTTTTAGAGTTTTGCATAGCAGGAAGTATTCATACAGTCATTTCTGTTTTGTTGTTATCGGATTATATTTCGTAATTTTATTAAAACAATTTACACTTTTTAGTCTTTTTGGTGCTTCACATTTTTTTCATAAAAATTGGGGAATGTTTTTTGTTTCTTGAATGATTTTATTTGAGAAAACCACTGAAGAATACTATGTCAAAATTATTATTTTCTTCATCATAGCATGTGTGAAGTACCACTACGTTTCATTCCTCATTTTATTCATCGTTTTTTTTTTTTTTTTTTTTTTTTTTTTAATTTGTTAAGCTTGTGATTTTTTGTTAAGCTTTTTATTCTTGGTGTGATATTGTTTCTGATAAAATAATTTTTCGTGTCTCTATCTGGTTATGCAATGGTATAGTCCTAACAGTATAAATAACTTCGGATTTGTAATTTGAGGAGATAACATGAAGATGACTTAGCTATGAAAATCTTTGTTCGGAAATGGTATTTTCAGTAATAACTGGTTTTTTACATTCACTTATATTTGGTAGATGGACTTGATGTACTACTACAGCATTAAAACCTAGTCGTCTTGCTAATATTCAGCATAAATTTCAGGATATCATCATTAAGATGGATCCTTTCGGATCTCTGCATAATAGGACAGTTGAAATATTGTGTGCAAAAATGATTGATTATGGGCTACCTTCATCCACGAACAATGGTTCTGTAACTTTATTTCTTGTTTTTTTTTCAGGATTGATTTATTCAATTCTCTTATTACTAATTAAATCTATCTTAGCTCTAGTAACAAATGCTTATATCAACATTCGGTAATTCTAGTGTTTGAAGAAGTTCAGTCAGCAAGTTTGGAAAGTGCAGTGTTTGCAGAGTTGATCTTGAATTGAAAAAAAGATGGTAACCTATGCAGAGAGATGAAACTTGTTATTATTTAGGTGATTTACAAAATGAAAAAGAATCAGAGAACAGTGAAGAGATGCTGGATTTGGATCCAGATGCAAATTTGCTTTGCAGGTTTGCTTTGTTCCTCATCATGAATATCTTAATGGTTAATGTTGAAGCGAAATTATATTCCTTTATCCTTTTATTTATTTTTTGAGACCATAAAATTAGAGAGTTGGATTGAAAAAAAGTAATCTTCACATCCTTAAGAATTCTCCATATGTATGAACCTGAAATCTATATAAAAACGAAATACTGTGTGTGTTTGATTTTTTTGGAATTTTCCTTTTTTTTTTGAATAAAAGATGATGCCAGTCGGTGTTTACCTGAATTCTTTTCTTCCAGTTACTTGTCAGACTTATGTATCGTTGAAAAGGAAAACATTTCGAGTGGTGTTATTGATGAAAGTGCTGGAACTGGTTTGTTACAAATCTGTAAAAAAAGTATAGATCTGTTGAAAGAACGATACGATAAGTGTATTGAGGTTTAGTTCTATAATTGATATAAATTTTATATTTCGGTGCCTTATTTCCTTTTTTGTTTCTGCATTAACTTTTTTCCCATCTCTGAGGAATGTTTATAGTAAAATTGTTGGATGTCCGTTTTATGAATTTCGTTGGAAACATTATAATTTAATCAGTTGGTGAATGAGTTACGAAGTAATTATGAAGCGGTTACTGAACGAACTTCTTCACTGCACATAGCATGTGATCGAATGATGGCGCATCAAACGCAGATTGCTGCTGGAGCTGAACAAATTCGTGCAAACCTCTATTATTATACCCAGTACGATTCTATTATGAAAGTAGGTTTGGTCACTTTTTTATCCTAATATCTTTAGGAACTTAAGCAGACAAGTATTTTCGTGTTTTTTCTATACTTCCTGAGCATCCATTTCAGAAATTAAACACTAGCAGATTTTCGATAACCGGACAAGTATTTACGCAGATTTTATCAACAATCGATGAATGTTTGAGATTTTTGAGTAACCATATTCATTACAAGGATTCCGAAACTTATATTACCAAATACAAGCAGTGTTTGTCAAAGTATGATTATCTTTGTAAATTGTATGTATGTGCGAGAATATTCCCCCTTTATTGTTCTAACAATCAGTAAAGCATTAGCGAGGTCATGACTTCGATTCAGAGTAATTGTTTTTTCAAACAGAAGTAGACGAAAAGTTTTTTTTTTTCAAAGAGCACTTTTAATTATTTAAATGCGCACAACTGATAAAATTTAGAGCAATGACAGTGATAAAAATGGGTGTCATGGCGGATCTGGAAGCAAGTCATAATGCCGTGAAGGATAGGCATATAAAGTTAGATGTCGACAGTATGTTGTTAGTATTTTTTTAAACAAAACATATGACAGCAATTTTTTAAGAAATATTTATCAATCCAAGAGGTGATTTATTGATTTCTTTCTGCAGGTCATCAAAATGGTTATAACGATGATGATGCTTTCGCATTACTATACGGTGTTTTCGCTGCGCGAGCCAATTCTATTCGATCAGCTCTTAGTATCGCTGAGCAACACTTTCGAGATATCTCAGAATTTCAGTTAATGGCAGCTGATTGTCAACAAACTTACTTTAAAATACGATATCAAATGCTTGAACCTGTAATAAGAAGTACTATTGAAGAACTAAAAAGGTTATTTTTTTTTCTTTCTAAATATTTTGTGAGGAAAATTATCGTTAACTCTATAAAATATTTTGTCCTTTCAGTTAAACTGTTAAACATTTTTGATTTGATTTCATGAAATAGAGATTTTGATCATAATATCTTTTTTTTTCATGCAGAACTCATGAAAATAGCTCGTGTGCATTAACTAGAAATGGTTGTGCTTTTTTGCTTCGGCTTTGTGATGATGAATTTCGATTGTTCAAGCAGTTCTTTACAGTTGGTGAGTAAAATACGCTTTCTGGATAATAATACGTACTCTTCAGAAATTTTATTGATTGTTTCTTTTGTCCTATAAATCATTTTAAATTTAAGTACAAACATTATAGGTGATAACGGTAGTGGCTCAAGATCTGTCACGACGATTTCATTGCCAGGTCCACATGTCTCACTTTTGGCTCCATTCATCTCAGGGACAACATCATTCGATGATTTTATCGAGTCACTGTGTCGTGTTTTTTATGATATTTTGCGACCTATTATTATACACAATCCGCATTTGGAAACTCTTACTGAGCTATGCGCGATTATGAAAGTGATTTCCGATTCTTTTTTTTCAGTGTTTAGTTATGTAAAATGTGGGTTGATCTGGATGTTTTGAAAACGAAGTCTAAGTATTTGATTGTCTTGATAGTTGGGGATGTCATCGTATGCCGAATGTATTCATTTTAAAAGTTTAAGGTTGGAAAGATGGTGCTTTTGAAAATTTAAGGTTGAAATGATTGAAGAGCGTTGTGGACTTATGCAATCAGTAATGTCAGCAAAACGATTAGCAGATTGTATGAGTGCTCGGATATCATCACCTCCTTATGCTGATGAATATATGGCGAATCCACGAAATGGATTTGTACGAGTTATGACTGAAATAGTGGGTGATGTTGCTGAACGAATTGTTTATAGGTAGGTTTCCAATAACAGTTATATTTCAGATTGCAACTTGATATGTAATTAATTAATGACTTATAAGTCGAGCACATTTATAAATATGCTTATTATTGTATGTTATAATGGTGGGCTTTTGAACAATTGCAGAACTAGTTTATATGCTCAGTCAGATATAGCCGAATTCACTCCATCGAGCGGAGATCTTGCCTATCCGGAGAAGCTGGAAATGATGAAGGAGATCGAAAAGGAACATACCGTAGAAAAGGTTATCCTTTTTTGTGTCATCTTGAATTATCGTTTTTTCTTATATCTGTCTTTTCTTACTTTCTCAAAATTAAACAAATTGATTTAAAAACACAACAGAAAATATTCAGGATGATGTGAATGCTATCTCATCGACTTCTGCAGTTCGTTTTTACTGTTTGTGGTATCCAACAGTCCGACGTACCGTGCTTTCCCTTTCGAAACTATTTAAATGTTTGGAGGTCACTCATTTACTGATTTCAGTGCTTACTTAGAGATCTGAACTTGCTAACATGAACTTCAAATTTTTGATTGAGACTGCCAATATTTTAGCCGTTAGTGTTTCAAAGCATTGCTCGTGAATTGTTGACAGCATGTTGCCAGTCACTGGAAGATGCAGCAGAAAAAATTCGAAATCGCTCTACGGAGAAAATTCCGCGCACTCGTCGATTCCTGGATGCCGAATTATTTGTCGTGAAACATCTGCTAATATTGCGTGAACAAACGAGTCCATATAGAGTCATTGTGCCACCTGGTAATTAATTTAGGTTTTATAATTTTTTATAAATTCACAGATGTATTCAGTTATCTAATGTTAGATGTATGTTACATTCGATCGCGAAACAGTTGTAATGCTAATCTATCGATTTGATGAGAATTTTTGATTTTAGGAAGCCTGCCTTCTGATACCATTCCTCAGCGCGAGTACATATTGGATTTTAGCAAATACAGAACTTCTGCTTCACAGCTCTTTCATGATAGACACAGATGGTTTGAGTTGACGTCAAATAATGCCTTTCTGGAGTTTTTATTACAAGTATCATTTTTGTACATACGTGATATAACATTATTACAATCATCAACTCAGGATGATATTTGGGGTAGAAGTGTTCAGATCCACAAAGTCTTCTAAAAGTTATATACAAAAAAGAAAATGAATGACAGCATATGCACTATTAAAACTGATTCATTTTAAGGTACCATTGGCAGTAACGGAAGCAGTTGGTGACAGCCGACGAGTTATTGATGTTCGGTTAAAAACTCACTGTCATAACCTGATAGATATAACTAGTGATATGATTATTTCTGAATTTGCTGATTATATTGCTAAAGCAGAGGAGACTGTAAGTCACTTCACAAGGATACAATTTGATTTTGCTATTTGTTCCTTTTTCATGTTCTCTAATTGTGCTGTCGAAGCGATTTCTTGCAATGACTTTTTTAGGCAGCGATGCCTGACTTCAATCTTGCAAATAACGATTCTCTGAAAGCAAGCAGTATGCAAAATTTTGTCGGTCAAGCATATAAAAAACTGAACTGTTTGTGGCCTGAGGTAAACATTTATAAAATAGTTTAATTTGCTGTTCCAAATAACTCCTGCCTCTATTTTTCTTAAACTTTAATGCATTTGTCTTCTTCCAGATCAAGGGTTGTTTCGATTTGTATATTGGTTCCAAAGAAACTGAAAATATCTTATTGCAGCCAGTAAAGAAGAGAATAATTGATGTGAGTTTCATCCCTCGACTGCATCTGCTTTGAGATATTGTTCTTGTGATAATGGAAATTCTGTATTCGTTTTCTTTCAGGTATTTATACGCGCAAGTGCTTTTGTTGATAAGTTTTACGATGATGAACAGAAACAGATAGCTGGTCTTCCTGCTCAAGAACATATATGGTTGGTAATGAACGCTTAATTTCCCGATTTGATACGATTTTAAATTGCGCTTCATTTATTTTACATATACGATAAAAAGTAACAATATGATTCATCGCTATTTCATATAAGTTCTGGGAAATGGACATACAATGGAGATAAAGTCTTAAGCAGTCTTAAGTATTACTAATTCTTTATGGAAATTCATTGCTGTAAAATTACATTAATTTCAGTTTTTTAGTGTTTTTTCATGTGTAAAAGTTGATATGTTACTTAACTTGGATGGGATGGTGAACTATAGGGTGTTACAAAGTTATTGACCGATTAGCATTGGTTTGCTTGATTTGCACCAGCTTGTCAGTTATATCACGATTGTAGATGGTAGCATAATATTTGAATATCGTTGGATTGGTCAAAGAAATGTTGTTTCAATTGAAATTGTTTATTGCCTAATGGAATGGGCAAGTTAACGAATGATGCACATCAACTATTTTTTTAGTTACGTATTCCACTTCCTTATGTGCTTTGTCTTCATTACCTCCTTAATCTCAACGTGGTATGGTCGTAGGCAAGGCAAAACAGTAATGCATACATTAAATTCTCATCATTGTATTCACCTGTTGTTCTGCAGGACGTGCCAAAAAATTTCAAAATTATTTTCTTTCCTCGAGGTCTCGATCCAATTTCTCAAGTATCTCGGTTTCAAAGATTTGCACAATTAAACACCTACAAATGCATAATCTATATTCAAGTTGGGAACTGTTTTTTTTCAAAGAACCTAATATTAATGACCTGTATTGATAGCGATATGTTTTTTAAAAAACAATTAATTAAGATAAAATAACAGTTAAAGACCATGAATTAATAATGTAGACCTTGGAAATTTATTCTGTGCATAGCAAACCCGGTATTCGACGAATCGCCAATATTGTTGTTTTGCGCTAAACCAATAATTTGTGTGAAGAGATTAGACTAAATATTCCCAGTAAATTAACCTGTCCTGGAAGAGATGCTCATATAATGATTGAAACAAAATAATTAACGTTGCAGATTTTTTTTATAAATGGGAAATAAGATCATATTATGGTGCAAAATTGTTGGAAGTCTAAAGGATTAAGGAAAAAGTTTACAATTTTTTGGTACTCTTAATATAATAATAGTATTATATCTCGTAAACTTTATTACCAGCTATGAAAAAGCTGGTTCGGATTCATGGTCAGATACATCAAACGGTAGTTTCACCAGCCCGATTTCTTATAATTGTCATACTACATTAATGTCTAAGTGATTTTAAATATTAAATTAACATGAGTAATTTTAATGAAAATTAAAAAAAATGAAGAGGTTGGTCAGGTTAATTTCATGGAAGGCTAACTGCAATAAGTTCTAAATCAACAAATACCTTGACTATGTACCGTGTTCACATCTCATTCAAATTTTTTTATGATTTGGAATTTCTTAACTAGTTTTTCTCTATATTAATTGAAATTTAAAAAAGAATTAATACTATAGAATTACGTTTAGAACATGAAAACTTTATTAAACTGAAGTTTAGTATAGTTTAAAGTGAAGATTAAAATCTCAGCAAACGAGTATGTAGATATATAAGATAAAATAGGAAGATTCAGCTTGTTCCAAAAATGCTATCATTGCATTTCGTTTTTTAGTGATAGTGCTGTAAGAAGAGTAATGATATTATTTAAATTGTAAATGATAGTGTGAAATGTTGAGGGGAATCGAAACAACATAAGCAAGAAAAATTTTAATTAGAAATTTGAATATACAGTGGCTATCCTGAGAAATTGTGTTGGATAATCATTCTATCGAAACCCTATAAAACAGAAATGCTTGAACATTTTCCATGGAATTAAATGGACAAAGTTGAGATCAATAAAGAATGCTTTTGAAAAAATTTAATTATGACCCAATCATTCAAAACATCTATCATATTTCGTTTATTATTATGACACGGAATGAGTTTGATTGTAATTGCTACTATACTACCGCTAATGAGATGATATGTCATCATTTACACTATTTTCATTGAATAAATATTTAGTTATGCATGAATTGAAAAAATTTCCGGAAGCATATGCAAATATTGATTGTAAATTAAGCACAGTTAATTATTCTTACATGAAACAGCATTTCGAGCTTAGGTAAAAAGTTCGATCAGAAAACTAAAATATCAATGTGTACTCATAATTCATTTCTTATTACCAATTCAAATCACTACGATGTCTGCCATTTCAGTTCAATTCATTTCGATTCAGTGCGCTTTACAATGATAAATCTTCATTTAAACTGCATAAGATATTTTTTATAATTTGCCCATTATTAGTAGATAGATGAACCTGAGGTGATCAAAATAGGAAAGCATGAGATAGACAATGGTAGTGCGATGATGTTATCCATGGCGGTTTTATCATTATCATCCTCTTAAGAACAGGAGAAATTTTTATCATTTGTTATTACCTTTAAGAATACAGTTTGAGTTCTTTAGCTTTTGTGAAATATTTCAAGCAGTTTACATGGTAACCTGATCTTTGAGCTTATAATCCCATCTTTCAATTAAATTAAGTTTTCAATTAATGGGATCGGTAAATGAAGAAGTTGAATGTGTTTGCATATTGTAGAGATTTAATGATATATTCGTAGTTATTACTCTGTTTTAGATTAAATTATGTATGGTGGATTGAAGAGAAGATCTTTCAGAACAAGACACGATTCTGGACCACCTCCTAAACACCGCCGTATTACAGAAGAAAGTCAGTTTTAAAATCATTTTTTACTCTTTACATCCAGCTTTTGGATTTATACTCTAAACATTCAATTTTAGATTGCCGTAGTGCGAAAATAATTGAAAATGAACGCAGGTTGGTTTGCTTGATATCGTTTAAACTTGTATACCATACATGAAGGTATAATCTTAAAAGTTATGAGATATTCACAGATGTTAGCATTAAAATACTTTACTTTATCAGTCAAATATTAATACTACTATCATCATTTATTTCATGTGTTCGAACAAATAAAATTTAATTCAGGGATTTAGTTCCTAAAGATTAAATCTTCTTCAAAAAGTTTGTCTAATTAGACATATTTATTTTTTTGATAAAATAGTTTTGCAAATAAAAGAATTGAAGTTATACTCAGAAGTATTGTATTCAGGTTGCGTGAAAATCCAGAATCTCCTCATCAATCCTGCTCTAATGCACCATCTATTGACATCTATGACCATCCATCGAACTTCCTCAGTTGCAATAGTCTTGGTTCACCAAAACAGGTCACATTTATAATTTGCGCAACGTTGCTTTTTTAAAACATTTTATAGAAAATTCAAGAAGGAATAGGTTAACTCGTGAAAATACATAAATTTCAGGTTTGGCACAACCTTTGCGCTAAGAAATGTGAGAGAACGAAAACTGACAGTACTCATTTCCGACCTTTCGTACTTCTAATAATGATGCAGGCAATAGCTTTCATACACTTACATAAGGAGAAATAAAATGATTTATGAAATGACTGCTGATGAAATTGTATGGCATAACTTATAAACCGAAAAGAATTTAAAAGTCTAAAAGTACAATTTTTAGTTTTGTGAACTTATGAAATATCGTCGCGAAACATACCATCGTGCATTGGATATTTTCGATCGTATAATGACTGTGCATGACTATAGAGACCCTGATAACAGAGGACGCACAATTCTTAAGGCAGTCTTCATCGCTTTCACGGCTTCTAAACTAGAGGTTAGTTTTTTCCAAATTTAGTTTGCCCAGAATTTTGATCTAAACGTTGCTTTTGTCTCAATCTTTTGATTTGGAACCAAACTACTTGAAATCCTTGAAATTATAAGTCCAAGATTTTAAAAAAGATTTTTTTTTATTTTTTAAAAAAATTTTTTTAACAATGATATCATAGCCTCCAGCGTTGTTTTTTCTCGTCATTAACAATTCATGCTGATGAATTATTAGAAAGGAAAGAAGACGTGAATGGTGAAAACCGAGAATTCCAAATTTTTTTTTTTCCAAAAAAAAATATATACTGAGGAAAGAACAATTTGGCATAGAATAATCGGCAAAGTGTAGAATGTAAAAACAATATTCTGAAATGAGTGCTTCAATGAAATAACATCTAAATAACTCAGGAAGGGCGAAAAAACCATTGGACGGTTATAAAGAAATACCTGCGCGAAGTTTGTCCCTTCAATATCCCACCAAGAGAAACTATATTCGAATTGGAAGTGGGAATAATTACCGTATGAAAATTTTCATGTTCCATAGCTCCGAAGTAGATTAGCACTTATAACACGAATCTTTCTTGTTGCTTTATAAAGAAATGAATCAAAAATTCAAAGCTGACCATATCTCTGATCTTTGCAAATCACAAGAAACAACAGCTAATCTTACAATGTCAATTTTAGAGTCTCAACTGGTCATTAAGAACTATAACTGCCTTAGAATGGGCTAAAATATTTATACATATGGCGCGAGTTTACACCATATATAAGCGAATCGGTAACCTGTCTTTGGCACATCTGTCAACACCAACTAAAAAACGAACGAGAATAAAGCAAGCAATATCTGATGATGTAGAAGTGGACTGCTTTACATGGGCACAATTGGATGACCTCATGATAGGCGAACCATCACAAGACGTGGATACTCGAACTGCAGTCGCACAGGTTATTTTATGTGTTTTAAATTAAATAGAACCACCGAATACTCAGTGCTGTGATCACATTCGTCAACGAAAAACAGTTTCAGGTGACTGAATTCCTTTTAAAATATGAAGTGTCAAGTCTTTTGCTGTCCAGTGATTTATATTTGTTTAGAAAGACTTTCGTTTAAAGAACCAAAGTGGTTATTTATTCATTATTTTTTTATTACAATTAAAAATCTTATATAGTAATGAATTTAATAATTCAAACGAAATCAAATTTATATTTATTTTTAGATTCTGGATCTCTGTTTAATGGATCGTTACAGTTTTAATTTCACATACCGTCAACTTGGAGCAGCAGCTTGTATTTCAGTGTTCGGTCTGAATTATGAAATAGCGTTAAGGATTACAGGTGATTTTTGGATCAAAATTTTGGATCGTATCTTATTCAATAACATTAAATTTATATAAGATTTAAAATACCAGTCTTCAGGAAAATTTTTGCCGATTGATATTTCCGCCGTTGATTTATGTGATTATTAATTATTTTTTGTGGAAGTTCTGTAAAAAGAGCTTTTTTCCGAAGTAAAATAATTTCAGGCTTTAAAAAGAAAGATTTATGTAAGGCAGTTGAGTTCGTAAATTCATATCGACGAATCTACTCGAAGTATTCTCACGAAGAGGATATGTATTTAGCATTTATTCGTGATGCTGATGAACAGGATCCTTTCGTAGAGTCAGATGAAGAGGAAATTGAGGTGGTAGAAATCCAAGATACGACACCTAGTCCTCCAGAATCGACACAAGTCTTTACAGATGAGCCAGGAAGATTTGCAATTAAATTCCCGTCTCTACAGCTCTATCGAGAAGTATCGTATACTGATGGAACTCACAAAATATCAAAAATCATCGATGAAACGCAGATGAATATCGTAGAGAGATCGAAGACCCCACTCGAATTTAAGAAAGAACCGAGAATATTATTGTCTGGCACAGAAATGTCTGGCGCAGAAGTATCTGACATAGAAGTGTCACTGTTGGAAATGAATGTCAATTCTCCTAGTTTTCTTGAGGTTAATATACCAAAACAGAAGAGACTAAGAATTTTGTCACCTATAATTGAAAGTGAAGAAAGAATTAGCCAATCCGTTGACACTGGTTCAATCACGACAGAAGAATTTCCCAGCACTTCATCAGTAAAAACACGAACAAATCTTTCTCGGGTACAATGTTTCCACAGATAACATTAACTTCTCTAATGAAAAACAAAAAAAATTTAATGTTAGTTAGATGCAGTTGATATGCTCAGAATCGCCTTGCAACTTTTGATTTGATAGATTTGATGATTCAAAATTTCACACTATCTGAATGAAATGTTATCTTTTCAATAATAAACTTTAGATATCACTAACCATAGGCTTACATACTATATTGAGGGATTAATTAGAACTCACTTCTAATAAGTCTGTCATTCGTCATTGATTTTATACAGCAATTCGATTTTGGAATATAATATTGTTATAAATGACAGCCAAATATTAAGTTGACAAAACTTGGCTAAATTCTCAAGATCATTTTTTTGCAGAAGCCTGAACTTAAACCTGGATGTTACAAGCACGTAATATTAGGTAAAAGTCGCAAATTTGTGGCGGTGTTTGAAATTGAACGTGAAATACCGAGAATAATTACCGATATAACGCAGCTACAGCGAATGATATATGAGCTTACATATGAAAGAGCTGAAGGAAAGACAGAAATAAAGTTATATCTAGGAAAAGTTGATAGACAAGGAAACAAGAAAATATGCCGTGAGATTCATGTTCCTCATCCGGTTGAACTATCGGAAAAGCAAATGAAACGATTCTGTACACAGGCTTTCCCTCTTGATGTAATGATAACGGTTAGAACAAATTTCTTGAAATAATTACTTCTAAATCATAAGTTAGATGATCATTATGTTACCTTACATGTTTAATTTCATTTAATTACATAGTATATTATTGATAATAAAAAATACTTTCGCTTTCTTTATTTTTACATAACTTTGTCTATATCAAAAAAGAAATTGATATAATAGACTTTTTCGATAATTCTATACTTAATATTCAACTAATACGTGAAAGTTAAAAGTATTGATGATAAGCCAAGAGAATTTTTTTTTTTTTTCTTAATACTGAAATTTTTTTTTTTTTTTCCTTAATACTTTTTCTTAATACTGAAATCTAAATATCATTAGAACAAGTAATCCTTAAATTTTGCTCATTATAACTATTGTAATTATTGTAACATAATCACTTCTTTTTTTTCTATTCATTTTTTATCATTTCAGCAAATCATTGTAATGCGTTTACAACAATTTTGGATTGCATGTGAACAGCGTGAACCATGTAAACGTCGACGTTCTAATCCAATATGGCAGAAAAAGCATATATATGAAAATGAGGAAAGAAGAAAGTCCATATAATTTCAAGATTTATTGAATCTTTTGAATGAAATTAAGCTAAATGATTTGTGAAAAGTATCAAACAATTTTAGTGATAAAACTTTTTTTAATCAAAATATGATATGATCGAGAGGATAGATCCTGAAAATGGCTAATTGAAAAGTAAAATTAGCGCTAGTATTGTGATTTGTACATGTTGCCAAATTATCATGTAACATTCCATCTTTCAAATATGTTGACTTTTCTCATTTTTATCCAACATAATTCGAATATTTCTATACTTTACACATATATTTGCAACTACTTTACTTATATACTATACAATTCATTTCAATAAATATTATTGACATAATTTACACAATGTTTTTTTGCACTTAAACATATCTTATACCGCTGTAAAAAAAAAAAAAAAAAAAAAACTGCGATACAACCATTCGCATAGTATCTATAGATTAGCTGAATCCAATCGAGCTGCAATAGATGGTTGCGTTACACGAATAACAGCGTAAACAGCGATGACGTGCGCGTGGGACATTAAGACTTGTTTGAGAATGCGCAGTATACGTTTACGTTGTGGTTTCATCCGTGGTTATTATTCTGAAAGTTTCGCTATCTTTGATTATTTCATTTGCATGAAATAGACAATAACTTCATTTTGCTCAATAAGAAAGTATTCAGGAAATTGTTAATGTTATTCCGATAAATATCACAAATGATAGGACGACCGTAACAGTATGCTTTTTTCTCGTAATTTTATCATTTCAGTTGAAATTGAGCTTAGCTAGTTTAATTTTTGTTTATTTGTTAATTAATCAATTAACAATTAGAGATTTTATTTACTGTTATTCTGGGATTAAACAAAATTTCTGGGAACAAAGTTTCTGAATTTTGGGATTAAATAAAGTTAGGATGGTTGTTGTAGCAAAAAGTTTTTAGTGATTACTGTCACTTGTGAATGTCAACTTGGACATTTTATTGCCATTATTAACAGAATAGCATGAAAGCTATGATGAATCTTTTTGTTTCTGATTATTTCTGAGATTGCAATTTACCTGGTCACTTTTTGATTATTTCTGAGATTGCAATTTACCTGGTCACTTTTTGATTATTTCTGAGATTGCAATTTACTTGGTCACTTTTTTCCTTTGATTTACTCTTTTGTTGAGATTTAAAAACATATGATTAGGATATAAAAGAAGGTATATTAGTAATGTAAATGATTTTTAAGGATGAATTTTACACAATTTAATTCAGAATATTTAAGGACAAATATGCTTTTAGTTGACTCTATTTGCCATATTCAGGAAAGTTCACATGATTGTGAAGGGTGGAAAGCGAGCGGCGGAAAGTGAGGAAAGTTCATTTTTTGAATTCTGAAATGTCTATGTAAAGAGATAAGAACGTTTACAGATAAAAAAAAATTACCAGAAAAATAAGATGATAGCTTCTTTGATTTGATAATTTAACTGAGATGAAAATAAGAGAATATTTTGAATGTACATATAAACTGTAAAAAAGATTAAAACATGGAATAATTAAAGCCATAAATGTACAAATAGACTTTATCTGTTATTGACATTTTTTTTAAATTTCAATTTCTTGTCTAAAATTATTTGATTATGTTGATTTGGTTCATATTTTAATGAGTGGGAAAAAAATTTTAATGAGTGGAAAAAAAAAGAATTTTAATGAGTGGGAAAAAAATTTTAATGAGTGGAAAATTTTTTAATGAGTGGAAAAATTTTGCCATTAAAGTTATTTTGATATTTATTGAATGCAAGTTTGAAGGTGTGAATTAGATGCATCTACTGAAATTAATAACATCGATTGCTTCAAATTCTGTAATATGCATGAATTTTAACATTGGTTGCTTCAAATTCTATAATATGCATGAATTTTAACATTGTTTATTGCGCAGAATAATCCATAACATTGTTATTGGAATTTCCAAATCGAATTTTTTATTATTGGTATTGGTATGTTGTACAATATTAATGGATAGTTTTCGAGCGTTCATTTTTGTGTTTTTATAAATTATGTGAAAATTTTACCTCGTTAGCTGATGTATTTCCTCATCTTTTTAGCATTATTCAATTCCAGTAATTTTTTTAGTGTTGTGAACCATATATTAGAAACATATGTTGAACCGAATGGGTATAAAATGGTTTTAATTATCAATGAGTGAAAGGAAGATGGGTGACTCGTACGATGAAGATGAGGGTCGTTTGATGATAGATGATGCTATTTTGGATAGCACTCATTCATCCCAAACGGGTTGCGCGGAAACATCCTCTAAAACAACCACTTATGAAAAAGCAGTTGAATTAACACCAAATTCTGAAGATGGTAAATTCTTATTAAAGTTGTTGCTTACATTACAATAAAAGTTCTTTTTTCTATAATACTAACCCGTTTTGTTTCAAGTAATTGGTCAAAGTTATAGGCGTGGAGAGTCATCCGGTTGATCCAGAACCGAAACCGAATTTTTATTGTGAAAGTGGAGTTTCAAAAGTAGTTCAAGCTGTTCAACGGGATGATCGGCTGAAAATGACTATAAAGCGGACTCAAAGCCCAGTCAGCAATGTTGGACAATTTTCGTACATGGGAGAAAAACGTAGTGATGGTATGTTTCTTTGGGACATTCAGTGTTTTTTAATTTTGTAGGTGTTTAGGTGCTTATTATTTATCTATTTAAGATATTAGTTTTGTCTCTCCTATTGAAAGTAACGTATAAATGCATCAGTGGATTTCAGAAAAGTACTGTGAATTATTTACTATACATATTTTTATGTTTGCAGCGCTAATGTGGGATATTTTGCAAATTTTAAGCGCCTTTAAATTATTGAAATTCTGTAGAATCAAAACGAAGTGAGGATATATCTAAAGAAGAGGGAGAAATCGATGATGAAGAAGAAACGGGTCACAGTTTACATGCGCAGTCAACTGCTGTAAACATTCACCATCCAGCTAATTGGTATCGTTCTTTTTTTCTTTGATACACAGATTACTGTATTAATTTAATTATTGAATTCGTTTTTTATTGTTCACAAACCTCATTTATACTGCGGCTGTTTATTATCGGCATGCAGCTCTCATGTCCTCTATCGAAAGTGCTGTGAGAGCATTAACTGCAAATTATCCGAAAGCTGTTTTTTTTTTGAAATTTCAGTAAGTTATCCGAACAAGACTTCAATTCAAGGAAATATTAAGCTTTCCCACAATTTATTGAAAAAAAACTCTGCAATACTAGATAATATAGTTTTGCTCGACTAATTTTGAATACCCGAAAATAATCTTTGGCACTTGCTGAAATACATGAATGCTGTTTTGCCGTAAAAGAGGATTTTTAAAAGTACTGGTTCATTTTATTATTGAATCTATTAACTTAATAAGGAAAAAATGGTCGTTTACTATGCATCCATGTGTGCGTATATTTGAGGCCTGGATATCAGGGCACTGGTTTTGAAGCAGGATCTATTGGCATAAACAAATTTCGTCACGGTGGGCAGCAACAGTTTGAGCATCATGCTTTGTACAGCACATCGCATTCTAGCACTCGTCAACTAGCGGTCAATATTTCTGTATCTTCGAACGTAACTTCTCCAGGTAATTAACTTATTATTGTTTTTTGATTTGTCACTTCGTTTGTTTTTCGCTATTTGTATTGGTTCTTCTGATCGAATTTCTTGAATTACACCATGTAATTATATTTGTAAATATGTTAGGAACACTGCTCTTCAGTGTATTTTCCATAGGAAACAATTTTACGCGCAATGAAATTGCATAAAATACTATCTGAAAACTTCTAATTTAAATCACAGTTTCAAAAATTTATCAAAAGTCCTCCATTATTTTAATATGAAAAATTTTCTTTAATTATGGGAAGTTTTCTAGGACCAGCAAATGTGACAAGTTCAGTGACAGTTGAAGAACACAATTCTCATGTTCTCCCTACGTCTTATGCACCGCAAACACAAACTTCTACTAGTGTATGTCTTGAACTTACTGAAAATTAGATTTAAGCGACTTCATATTTCAATTGAGCTAGAATGTTTCATTTATAATGTATTAGGGACAGAGGTTTCAGATTCTGTATAATCACAAAATTTTCAAGTGTTGAGAAAACTAGACATCACACAATGTCATTTTCATAGATCAAGAAGAAAGTGCAGTTCAGTTTGAATCACATTTATTGAGGCCCAACTTCGAAGATTATCACATTTAAGGAATTATGTAACATTTCAGTTCTGAGGAATTACTAAGTTTCATATGTTGCATTATGTCAGTAATCATTAATAGGAAATATCAGTATTTTCAGATACTAATAAATTTTTCCTTTTGTTTTTTTTGTATCATGGCAAAATTTTGGAGATGTTCTATGAATGGAACCACTTCAAACTGCACTTTATTATTCTCTTAGTGTTATTTTCACGCTTGTGTTACTATGTCTATATCTATCTACGATTCTTTGATAGCAGAGTAGTCAAAAATTTAGTTGAAGGAGGCACAATTTGGTGAAGACTCTGCAGATTTGGATGAGGAGAATACTACTGCAATTGGTATTAGCTTGAAAAATACAAGGTTAATGTTTCATATTCTTTATAATTTCACAATATTTAATAAAAGTTTCACACACCTCGTCTTCTGTTATCAGTAGTGTCAGCAATCTAAAGGTGATATAGTTTCAAATCTTGAGTCTAATTTTTCATTCTGATAAGAGACGATATAGTTTCTAATTCCTTATCTTTGTCACAGTTTTATACGGAATGGTGTATTTTGATGCCATGCGAATAGGTTTATTTTGTTCTCAGAGTGTTCCATTTGGCAGCGCAGGGAGAATGGCTGCAATAAAAATAAGTTGAAAATTAAAAATTAAAAAAATTAAACACAAAAAAGTATGTCATTTCTCTTATACGCTTGCACATGTCGTAATCTATAAATAATATGATAGATTTTATTCAAGTATTGGATATAATAAAAAAGCGGATGGAAACTATTATTTGAGTTTCACCCATATTATTTTTAGATTCTTCTCTAGCTCGGAACCTAAAACCCTTATCAGAAATATGTAATAACTTGTACAAGAAGTGGGATTAGTATAAGAGTGATGATGTTTTTCTCTTTTTGATTGCTTATTCTTTTTTTTTATTGTAAAATTCTTACGACATTTTCGACACCTCTTATCAGATGATGAAATTGTAAGTCCCTAACATTTTACCACTATGAAATAAAGTAATTAAAGGCAATAATAGCTTGATGTATTACAGATTGCACAGTTCACCTTGCAGCAAAATACGAAAAAAGAAACGACGCATCAGCGAGCGAGATGAGTATAAAACCTGCCAAGCATCTCCTAGCAGCATAGCACCCTCCTTTAATGCGGTAGCTTCACAATTAGGCATAATTTCTACAAATACTAGTCCAGCGAAAAAGAAAAGACCGGTAAGTTTTGGAAAAATATGAAGTACTGCTCATGTTTCTGAGATTAATGAAAATTAAGGTATTTCAAGATTTGTGATAATATAAAAAAAACTATTGCTGAACAAGTGGAGTTATTGTATCATTACGCACAGGTTGAAATCTCCATATTTTAATTAGATTTGTTTCTGACGGCACAAATTACCATTTGATTTAGAGCAGTGCAATTTGTTATATTGAATCCCATATCACATTAAGGTACTGAAGAGTTTTTTGTATTCTTATATCAGATAAATACGTAACAAATTTCGTTTAGAATGTCATGTTTAAAAAACAGTTTTATCAGAGATTGAAAATGAAGCAATCATACTTATATGTCTATCGTTCAAAATGTTCTCTGCCTCAAAAAACTGTGTCCTCAGAGATTTGAAATAAATTAGTCGTACTCACGTGCCATTCATTTGAAAATTTCTCTTTATCTAATCAAGCGGATTTCAGTTACAGAATATACGAGACCGATCAACATGTGTTGGTGTGAAATCCGTGCAAACTAATGACGGAGATATAGATGTAAAAGTTGGTTCAACGCACTGTCTGAATATTTCCGTACTTGCAAAAGCTTCAAGTAATTTTACAGCTGTTGCTTTATAGATTTGCTTTTTGTCACAGTTTTTAACACAGATATTTAATTTGTTTTTAAAATATAGTATTGGAAGCCGCACTGAGTTGACAGATGCCATGATGCAGGAATAGAAGAAATCATACTTTGAAATAGAAAATGCAATGCACAAGAATATAGTCCGAAACGATGTTAGCATGTTATAATGTCGTGAAGTACACTACCGTACTATTTAACCCGTGTGTTTCCAGTTTCGTTCATTGTGTCACTTTATTAAACTTTACAGATTATTTGTATTATGTTACAAATTGGAATGGGCATGATTTATATGGTGTTTTGGGTGACGGCTTGCCACCATTACAGCATACTTATATGAGTAAAAAGTATGTATATTTTCATACCTTCATTTGCAGTTGAAATCCGGCAATTCACTTGCAGCTTCATTTGGTAGATTATATAATGCAGAAGTGGTTTTAGATGTGGTGGTACGTCTACTACATCAAATAGTGCATCCGGGTTTGACTTGTTTAGTTTACATGATAAAACAAATGGTGGTAGTCCATCAAAGCAACGATTTAATGCCAAAAGGTTTATTTAATATTTGTTTTATCCATTTAAGATGTGGTTAATATGAACGCGCATATTCATCGAATATACAAATGTTTTAATTTTGTATTTGATCCATTCTTTTCTGTTTATTATGAATTAAACTCATTTCAGATTCTGTAAATATGATGAAGTTCGTTTTACTATTTTGCAAGTTTTTACAAACTCGGAAATTGTTTGAAATCGAAAACTATTTTAAAGGTCGAATAGAAGCTCCTCAGTCTGCCCACCGAATGGATTTCCTGAAATAAAGCCAGTTGGACGAAAAGGTTTGACCGGAAATGTTGGTCGACCATCAAGCGCTTCAACCAGTGATGCGCAGTGTAAGTTCGGTCTTCAGGTTATTGTATGGACGTTGCAATTATTGCAACTAACTGATAATAAAATCTGAGGATTTGAAAAACGAAAAGGACTGCTTTTGTACAGCTCTTTTAAAGTATAACTGAATGTTGAATGATTTATGTTTTTTAAATGAGATTTATGAAAATTTGAGATGAGTTTCTTAATAATCAGCGCTACTTCTTAAGTATTTATTAGAAAAATCTTTAAATATATTTCTTTGTTCTCTTGTAGTGGTAAATTTCAATAAATAGAAACATTATAGCTGTCGGTGGGGATCTGCAAGATGAAGAAAGGTCTCAGTCGCCAGTCTCATGGTTCACTTCGGGAAGTAGTGATCCAATATCTGCGCTCGGTTCATTTGGAACTGTTGCAGACAATGGTTCTTCCCAATTACGCGAATGCGTTTTATCTGCAATGTACTCCTGTCCGGTAGCAGGTTGTGAACATCGCTATGACACTCAGTCACAGTTGGCAGTCCACTACCATACACACTTTGTGAAAGAAGGAGGAAGAGCGGTAAAAAATAGTTCCAATTTAAATTTGTACATTTTATAGAAATAAATTAGCAATTTAAGTCGTGAGAGCTTTCAAAACAGTGTTTTGCGCTGGGTATGGATGCTCAAAATTTAGCCGTCGAAATTTGCAGATCTACGTTGAAACTATGGGTACGCAAACAAATTTAGTCGTCATGAAAGATGTTGCTGTTGATACGGACAAAGAACTAGCTCAGATTCATACAGTTTCCTCAGAGGAAGTTATTTCGGAAATACGAAAACCCAGAAATGATGAAAACAGTGTTCATTTAGTTTCACCGAAACCGAAATCATCGAAAACACTGACGAATCATGAAGAACAGAGTATTAATGACCTCTTCAAAGTACGAACAGTTTAAGCTCTCTTATTTAGGTTGAAAAGTCTCTGAGTTAAGAATACTGCAATTACTTGAAGTGGATTTATCACCAGAATTTTTGTAGGTTGTTACTCAGAAGACAGAGACAGTCGGTGGAACTGCAAAAGTTAACGAAAAGAAGACATTCGCTGTTAGAAGTCCAAAAAATGCAGGCACCAGTAAAGGTAGGGAATGATGTTACTAGTGGAATTTGTTGAATTACTTCATATCTAAATTGGCATATCTAAACTGATTACTAAATCGACAAGGATAATATATTGATCACTTGTGGAACGTTTTCAGTATATGGTGCATTACGTAGTAGTAATAATGCAATAAATCAGAATGAAATGCCTACTGCACTAGATGCGATTCGTAAAATGGTAACAGTTAACAGTGATGAAGCTCATTCACGTGAGCAGCAAGCAACAACTGTTATCTCCAGCTCTGGAATACCGCCGTCAACTAGGTAGAGTTCTTCTATTTTGAACAGTGTGATTTTATTTTTTAAAATATGAAACTTACCCAGTTCTTTAGTTTTCAAAATTAGAATAATAATTTCGAAATTTTTTTAGTGTTTCTTCTACGACACCTCATGGTGGCGCTGCTTCACCTGCATTTTCAGACATTTCGGATGATGCTCCCACTTTGGAGAAAGAGGTACTTTTCAAATATTCAGCTAAATGAAGGAGAGTGAATAGTTGTTATTCATTTTTATATATTTAATGCACTACGATAACAATGAAATAGGATTTCATATTCATAGGTGGCCGACAAATCAGAGGAACGATCATTGGATCGGATCAAGGAATTAGTAAACAGCACCCAAAAAGCCTCGCTAGAACAGTTAAGGTTTGTTACAGCTTAATAAATATAGAAATATTTTTTGAGATTTTATATGCGCTTTTTTCTTGAACTTTATTTTTGCTTACATTAGAGTAATCTTTGTCCCTCAATTTTTTTTCTGAATGAAAAGACTGAACTGATTATTGACGAATACGATTTTTTTCGAGATCATTTTTTGAATTAAAGTTTGTCGATCGAAGACGGAAAAATGGCCACTATATCGAAAAGCGGAATTGGTTCATCCACTTTGCTTTGTCCTGTAAGCTCATCAACTACGACTGTTGCTACTACACTGTCTGTTCCTCGAATATCGGCAGAAATGAATCAGGGTTTTGCGTCTGATGGTTTGTTTTCATGTGTTTTGATTTCGTTCTTGAAAATACGTTATTTTGAAATCTCGAAATTTTAAATTTCTTTTTGGTCTTAATTCAGTTTGAGCTTTTTAGGTACTAAAAAAAACGAAATGAAAGCACAGTCACAGGCAAACACTGTCGGTTCTTTCGCGTCATCCTTTATGGACGCATCGGGTTTCTTTTTTTGACAGCTGTTTATTCTATTTATTAATCATAATATCGTTTTTTAAAGGCATACTTGTTAATTGTGTTAGTATGAGACATAGTTAACTTAAATTGCCCTATACTGACATTTTAACTCTAAAATTATTACTTTGCAATTTTAGGATTGCGTCATGCATCCACTATTCCGATTTCTTTACCGAATTTGTCGAATCCCCCCTCTGCTTCAGTTTTTGCGCAGCCATATTTCATACCATTTATGAATCCGGCAGTAAGCAATACCACAACTCCAGGAATCTCACAGCCTCATTCTTCGAAACATAAAATTCATGATTTGAAGGCCAATCCACCAAGTTTGATTCCTTTTCAATCCAAAGAAAGGTCAGTGACCAAGTGATATAATTTTATATTCAGAAATAAGAGTTGTTTACCTCTCCATATTTTCACGGAGCATTTTAACGTTTTTTTAAAAAACACTTTCTAGAGGATTTGTTATTTCAGCAGCAGCATTGGTCAGCCGTCGTCAGTTGTTGCTTCCTCTGGTTCTCAAACTCTACCACAAGGAGGAACAGGTCTGTTACTTAAATAAGCTGGATTTAGCAACCTGAATTTAACTAAACGGCGCTAAATCTTTGTTGAGAAAAACAAAAATATTTTCTTGCTTAAAAAGTTTATTGATAGCTGCTTTACTATAAACCAATTTTTCCCATGATATTGAAACAGATTCACTCTACAACTGAATCATTCATCTTTTAGCTCTCTTTCAATTTACAATGTTTTGGCTGCTTAGAAATTTGTAGCGTTTTGAAATATAAGTTTTTTTTGAAGGTAACATATCAACAGCGAAGCAGGCTGTGCATCAACAATTAGGAAATCAGAGTGTTGCTTCAGGGAATTCTTTCGCAAGCATTCAACCTCATGCTTCGAGCAATAACGACCGCAGCACAAGTGCCCAAAATGCACAATCTTCTGCATTAAACTTCATGCAGCATCAACAACAGCAGCAGGTGAATTAGTATCGAATATTTATATCTGTTCAACTTATTATTCTAAGCATTCTATTATTATTTTCAGGCCTATTTCGCACAGTTGCAACATCACCAACAAATGCAGTACATGCAGCGATTTGGCGCAGCTTTTCCAATAACCGGACCGCCGAATTCCATGAACGCTGTTGCCCAACAAGCTTATGAACAACAAATGGCTGCTTTGCACGCATCATTTGGTAAGTAGTAGTAGTAAGACACTTATTGTTGTAAATTTAGTTGTCAAAGAAGCCGTTTTAAATTACTTTTTGCCAATTCCCAAAATTTATGAAGTAGTTTTTGTGGTAAAGTAGAAAAGCAGATTTTTGATAGGTCGTACTGTTCACTGAATTCCTATAGAGAATATGAAGTCAGTTTCCCTTAGTGATAGCACATAATATTATCATAATTCAGTAATCCATATGTGATTGCGCAATACTTTTGAATTAGATATGCATTTAAAGTGACAGATAGAAGTTGTCATGTTGGAAAAGTTCTCGATCATTTATTATCAGCGCTGAAAAACTTTTTCGCTCGCATTTTTTTAATCATATTTGCCGGTTTATTTATGCTTTTTTATTAGTGTTTGTTAATTTCAGAGTGTTTCATTATTATACAGTGAGTTGTTGGTCTAAAGAAACTGAATATATATTACGTTTTTTATTTGCAGATTTTTACATTATTTTCAGGCTATCCAGGAATATTTATGCCGCCATCATTTCCACCTAAATAAAAGGGAATAAACGGGAAGATTGCTATCTGACAACTATGTTAGGTTCTGATTAGATTTTTCTGATTTGCTCAGAATGTAGGATGTTATGTTGCAAAATGCAAACTGCTTCATAGCTCTTTAAAACTGGAAAGTTTCCAGACACAAAAGTTGTATCAGAAATGAGTACAGCATTTCTTGCTTATTTAAACCCATTTGGTAGAATCTCTGAAAGTTTATTTTTCCTTGACATATTCACAGTTCATGTATTTTTTCTTTAATCATTTTTGCTTCTTATTGTGCTGTCACTCAGGTTTATTGTTGAATGTTCGGTTATTTATGAAGACAATACTAGTTTCAAAACTCACAAAGTGATTTAAGCATATAATTGTTGGTATTATTTTAGTAGAATATAATTGAGAATTCGTCTAGAATTTCGTTATCTTAAATATTCCTTAGCTTCATAAGTTTTTAACAAAACTGGGTAACACAGAGTGGTATGTTCCTGTGAAAAATCCAGTTTATAATCGCATCCTATATGCGGTTGTAATCTGTTCACACAATTATATTCATTGAAAATGTCGAGCGACCGATTATTTTGATTATTTTTAGTGGATAATACAATTCCCACTACTTCAGAGCTGTGCATTTATGATACATTGTTATAAACAGCTAATTCTGCCCTTTACTCCGTTTTCATGTTATTTTTCTTTTGTTGTCGCTTTATCTTTATTAGGCATCGTATTCTTAAAATTATTTTTCATTTTCTCATTTTTAAACATTATTATATTTTTTTATTATGTTTTTTTATATCTCTGTATATTGTTGGATTTTGAACGGTTAAGTGAGGAAATTATGCAGTTTAAATTTTTTACACATTCCGCTCGCCTACATCAACGGGTTAGTATTAGTCATATTTTAAAAACCTGGTTTTTGGCTTTGAAAAAATGTTATGAATTAAAGTAATTTTTAACTTTTATATTTGCTTCTTTACTTCGCAGAATTGACTCTATTTTCTCTGACAAATCTATACAACGTTTTTGTTTGATTTTGCTATGAACGATAAGAAATTGTCTGAAAATATGAGTTTTTTTTTTTTTTTTTGCTTTTTATATAACAAATAACTGAACAGAATCCTTATTGTTAATCATTCTTTATCACTCATAAGTTTTTTTTTTTTTTTTTTTTTGCTTCTTATATAACAAAAAATTGAACATATTCCGTAGTTTATTGTTAATCATTCTGTACTACTCATACAACGCCCTGCCCACCTCTTAAACTTAATTTTAGTTGTAAGTATATTGAGTTTGCGACTTTCAGTTTTGTTTTGTGAATTGCATTCTTCTACGTAATATCGATAACTTTATTCTTTCTGGTTCTTGTTACTGTTGTAGTATTGATGCTATTCATTAAAGTTGTTTCGTTATTATGCCTAGCAAAAGATTGCTATGTGTGCTCTTATGTTTTCAATTTATTATTGCAGTGTTCGTATTCATCTATTATATCAAATGTCCCCGAGTCGTTGCTGATCTTCTTTTTGACATCCCATACTGTAAAGCAATAAATGGATAAAGAAATCCATTTTCGGAGAGTCTTTTTCTAAATATTTTACAGAAAATATACAACATCCTGATTAGATGAAATAATTTCAATAAAAATATCTTTTGTTTACATACTACCATAGGATATATTAGCAGCGATGAATTCCATTCGAAAAAAGAAGTTGTTCAAGAGTTTCCATGTACAGTGCTTATAACACTTGTAATATTTCAAGCTTCACTCGTCGAATGAAATAAATTTGTTTCAACTTTAACTCATCTCGTTAGCTCATTCCTCGCGTTAGATTTGGCAGTGATAGACTTGTTAAAGTTGATAAAATTTAGTTATTAGAAGTTGAAAATTAAAATTCAAGGTTAAAAATATTGGGACAACTGTTGGTTCAGTATTGATGGACGCCCCCCCCATAGGCAATGCAAAAGAGTGTCGCCAATCGAATAGTCATAATGGGAACTGATCGGAAAGTATCAGGTAACTATGGAATTAGGCAGACAGTGAGGAAGCACTTAACAGCAAACAGGAGAGAGTCCCTTAATGCAGGCAATTAAGGAGAGAACAAGCTGGGCCATTTATGTCATCTAAATCATTCATCTAATTCTCAACCATCTAAGCGTATCTTAAGGTAAAGTGTTTGATAGGTGCAAAAATTATGTTATTGAAGCTGGAGAAGCTAATTTATTCATTAAATCTTGGGTATGAAAGCGAAAATCCACTACTAGTAAAACTTTGTGGCCTAGTTATGACGGTTCTACAACACTAACGTTGCAATATGCACAAGAGCAAACTTCTTCAACTTCAAGCAATAATTTGTCAACTACAGCGGTAGGTAGAGCAAGCTAGGTTCAAATTTGTGCAATAAAATTAGCTTAGCCATTTGATTAGATTCTTAGCAATGGTTACAAAAAATTTTTAAAAATTAGGAATTTGAGCAATATCTGATCATCTCTGAACTGTGGACTTCTATTTTCGTCCTTAATGAAGATATTATTCCCAAATAAAATAGGAATTGTATGTCCTATTGTAGTTCAAGAATTTCATTTTTCAATTTAGCAATACAAATGTCCTAACCGATTCAATCATTATGTTGAATCAAAAAAGTGACAAAACAGAACCGAGGTCGTATTTCACTGCTCCATGCATGACTATTCTCCGGCATTAGTCAGCATCGAGCACTCTAATTTTTTAACGGTAAACTTTTTAATCATCATATGCAATCGATAAAGTAACGCAAAGAGCAATATCAGCCTAGGAGTGTAGTTTTTATTTAGTTAGTAGAACAGGTCTTTAGATGTAATCTAATTCGAATTTTTCAATCGCAAAATAGAAAAACGATGTAGATTTTGAGAATTGGAACTACTGCAGCTGTTGGCAGCAAATATATAGCACAAATTATTTCTGATTAAGTTACATGTGCTGCAATGGCTCCTAAACGGTGGTCCGTGAGAACTAAAATATAATCTGCAAAAGCAGCAGGTTGGTGAATAAAAAACAGATGGACTCTTTTTAATTTAACTAATACATTAGAAGTTTAAAAAAAAAAAAAAACATTTGAAAAGTTTAACTAAAACGTTAAAAGTTTTAATTAAAGTTTATTTTCAAATTAACAGAATTTATTGTTTTTCAATTTTGTGGCTCTTACCAGAAATAAAAAGCAGAGTGGTCACTGGTCAAGGAAGGTCGCAAATCATTAATTTAAATAAACTCGTATTTCTTGTTATTAATTATATATAATTAACTTCAAATTAACATGTTGTGATAATAAGGTGACAATCTGTGAAATATTGGCCTAGATGAAGATGAAGACCCGCATTTGAATTGACGTGATGACCTAAAGCCAAAAATGAGTGCGCGACACATTGCTAAACAAATATTTCTTTTGAATAACATCGATTCATCGACGGCATGTATAGTCATACATCAAGAACAAAATATGTTGAAACGGGTATACGAGGAAGTTATTGCTTTTCCCTGTGTATTTCTTTAATCCTACTGCCACCTGCCATTATTTTTCCCACATATACCCATTGCAACTCGCATTCAATCATCCTTTTTCGGAATTACCTCAACGATCACATCTATTGTAGTGTTCTTTTGGTAAATGTCTGTCGAATACATTCTCATATACTTACTTTTATTTTAAATTTATTACATATTTACGAAGTTTTCATTAATGGTTACTTTTCGATATTACCAATTCGCAAACTGTCAAACTGTCAAATATCAAATTGTTGACAAATGTCAAATATGCAAACTATCAAATGTCGCAAACTGACATTTATTCTTTTCTTAGATCTCAGACTTTATAAAACGGGATTTTGTCACTTTTGCGTGAGTAAGCAATTTAATTTGAAAGATGATTGTAACATGCCTTTTACTTATTGACATTCTTCCTCATAATCCAAACTGGTATCAATATTTGTCAATATCAGGAATATGCTATTACTACCACATGAATTACTATCATTATTTGTTTATCGATAGAAATAACCTGGCACAGGCAGACAACAGACATCATTTCTTTCACCTTAAAATGACATTATTCCCTCTCTGCTCTCAACTCTCACTACGCCCTCATTACAACATTTCAGTTACTTTTACAGATATATTTATTTATGCAAAATATATGTAAATGTAAAAATTGAATCAATTTGGAAAAGAGCGATTTAGCAATCGACCAATTTTTTTTATTCAATTAAGAAGTTCCATGAATTTAACTGAAATTAACTGATTGAGTGATTTTTTTAGTTTACTATTAATTATTCGCACATAAATCATTTCATTATTTCCGAAATCAGTTTATTTTAGTCTAAACTATAGAACAAAAAGATAGATCTATTTCATTTTGACATTAATTAATGAAAATGATGCATTTAGTTGAATTCTTGTTTTCCATAACCTAGATATTATTATTAGTACAGCTGTTTCTTTTAAATTCACTAATACTGAAAAGAAGATCGTGAAATAAAAGAGTGGATTTACATTCATTGTGACACGTGTGGCATATGGTATTGCAGAATGGATAAGAGTGAGCAGGATTAAATTATTGCCTAAATACGAAAATAGCAATTCGTACTATACTGCGATATCCGTTTAAACGGCTCACAAAAGCTTTAATTCTCTTAAATTTAAACTTTATGTTTATTAGACAGTCAATGATTGGAAGGTACTTCTAGGTAAGTTATAATAAAGAGGATGATATTCGCTTTCATTTAATTACCAATGACTTATCAGTGTTAAAAGTGCTGGAAGTGCAAGAATTTCTAATTCAGTACGGTTGCTTTGTTGATAGCCTGTCATATACGCCTCATCGAAACATTGTTGTAAAATTCAGGATTTATTTTTTATGTTAAGGCATGCATGGACCCCAGGAGGCTTTCGGTCGATTGGTTTGGGCTCCAGATCCTAAGGATGGCTTCAAACTGTGCAAACTTCGTGATATTGGTACGGAAACAATGTCTGTTGAACCGATCGATAGTGGATTAACAGTTAATTTTTCCATCAATTAATGTGATAATCAGAATTTTATTTCTACTTAACAACAAAGTTCTTTAATTTTTCAAAAATCAAATTTTTTCCAATTATTTATTACTTCTGTGAATCCCACTATTTAAATCCAATGCAGTTTGTTTTCAAACAAGCAGATCATGTTTTAATTTGTTCAAGTTTAATGAGTTTCGACAAAGCTGAAATGACGATTAAGGAAAATATTTGTACATCCCATTCAACATTAATGTATCACGCATTGTTTAACCGTTAATCTCTTGCAATGGTAGGTATCAGCTCCATACGATGAAATTTTTCCAGCTGAAGAAGACCAAAAAAAGAATGTAGATGACAGCTGTAAGTTATATTAATTTAATAACATTTTTATAAATTGTTCAGAAATGGTTTAACTATCGAAGATTTCTTACCACTTTGAAAAAAATAGTTTCAAAAATTTTTATAAAAATTCTCGTACATAATATATAAACAGCCAACTTTCAAGACATTAAATTTATGTAATCCTATAATTAGATTTTTTCTTTCGTTATATGTAATCATACAAAATTTGAATTCAGAAGCTTTTAAAAATGATTTATTCTTTTGGTCAGTAGTAATGACTGATTTTCATTACAGGTTCATTGATGTATTTGAACGAAGCTACTCTATTGAATAATTGTCGATTACGATATGCAAAAAAACAAATATATGTAAATATTTACATAAACTGTTTTCCTTTTCTTAATAAATATTTGATTGTCAATATGCTTCATGAACGACGATTCGTGAATTTTTGTCTGAGAGTTTGCGAAAAAATTTCTGGTATTTTAAAGAAATTTTAAATATGCCAAAATTTCTATTTCACACTTTTGTATGAAATTCTGATTTTTAGTTCGAATTGAAACAATTTTTGAGAACTATAAAATCATTACTCAAAATCCTTCAGTGATATTCTAGAATCAGGCAATATCGCGATAAGTGAATTATAATTTTATGAACCCAGTAGGTGTTAAATTTAAAATTCTATGAACTGGGCAATGAGAAGAAAAGTAGTGAACTAGGCTTAACAGGAATATATTTAGACATATGTTGCGAATATCCTGATCTCCATCAATCCATACGAGCAGATACCTGATTTATACAACAGCGCAACAATTCAAAAATATCAAGGGCGATCAATCGGCACTTTATCGCCACATGTTTTTGCTATTGGCAAGTGCTAGAATACTATTATATATCTTATGATAACGTACATCAAAATCTAAATTTTTAAATTCAAAGTGTTGTCATTAACACGTAATAAATGGAGCGCTTTTTCGGAATGAAAAAAAAATAAGTGGAACGGCTTTCGTGGGATTTTTAATAAACAAGATTCATCTTTGTTGAATTTGTTGGATTCCAAAACATTTTAAGTGGAAATTCTTTCATTAAACAATCAATAGTTAGTGATACCAATAAAAATAAAGATAAGTTGACACAGTACTTTTGATTCATTATTATCTTCTTCAGTGTTCAAATTGGAACACTTTATAAATAAATTTGTCATTGAAAAAACTATCAGATTGCAGCTGATAGTGCTTATCGTGATATGAAACGGACAAAGCGCAGTCAGTCAATTATTGTTTCTGGTGAATCTGGCGCTGGTAAAACGGAATCGCAGAAGTATATTTTACGATACCTTTGCGAATCGTGGGGTTCAACTGCAGGCCCTATTGAGCAACGTTTACTAGAAAGTAATAGTTTGAAATCATATTTTCTTTTCCCCTGCATAATTTTGAATGAAACTATGCAAATAGTTGAAGTTCTAATAACCACAAATCAATTTAAATGATAATATTTATAGCTAATCCAATACTAGAAGCTTTTGGTAATGCGAAGACGCTGCGTAATAATAACAGCAGTCGATTTGGAAAATTCGTCGAAATACATTTCAACTCAAAAGTAGTTCTTTTTAGATTAATATATAGTTCAAACTATCTCTGGACTATTTCCCTTTTAGATCTAAACTATGTTTAGGAAATTTTTGAATCAACTTTAAAGTTGCTTAATATTGGGCAATATTGTTTACCTAGGAGCAACGAAAGTTTTTGATTTCCTGAAAACTTTATTTTTCGAAAAACTTTGAGTCCAAATTTTTTCTTTAGAATTCAGTCGGTGGTGGCTTTATTTCGCATTATTTGTTGGAGAAATCACGAATATGTCATCAACTGGAGGGTGAACGCAATTATCATATTTTTTATCAGTTGATAGCAGGTGCTGATGAACAGATGGCTAAACGTCTCCAGCTTAAACCCGCTAGCAGTTTTAAAGTATGTTAGTAAGAGTTTTATGCTCGTTTAAAAGAAGTTACTGTTAATAGTGCGTAAACCAGTAGTGAAGTGATCTATATAATTATTGTACATTACATACGTAGCAGTCCTCTTCGAAATTCTGGAATTTTTCTTCCGTTAAAAATTAGAATTTTTGATATCAATTTGAGAATTCTTTGAAAATTTATTGCCAGTTCAGGTTTTTTAGTATCTCAAACATGGATGTACTCAGTTCTTCAGTGGACCCACTACTACAAAAAAAATAGTGAAAAATCGTCGAGGAGAACAAGTAAATGCATTATTATTAAAAATTAATTAGAATCTGCTGTACTATTTACATGTAGGAGAAAATGAATGTTACTGCCGGTGGAAAATGACGCACTGAAAAGGGCAAAATGTTCAACTTCTAAAGAAGCGGTTATGCTGCAGCTAAATTCAATATATCTTAATATCTATACTTTATGCAATCCTAAAGGATTGCATAAAGTTTTCTATAAATAAAGAATAACCGGATAGGAATACCACCGTTATGTTGTATATTATGATATAAGGAATGAACTTCTGTCCATCGAAAGATACTTAAACTCCAACCTTGCAACATTCACAATTTTTTACCACATAGTATTTCATAATTAACTTGAAATACTTTCTCGTGTTTTTTAGCACTAATTAGTACAAAAATCTTATTTGATTTTATTTTTCATCAATCCTCTGTACGCTTCAACTTTCTGATTTCAGGATACAGATTTACACGACATGCTGTTGGATGATTACGCTGACTTCCAAAGACTGCTCAAAGGACTTTGTAGCATTGGCTTTGATGTAGAAGAGTTGAATACTATATTTGATATTGTTGCTGCCATATTGCATCTCGGTGATGTACACTTTGTTGAGAATGTCGAGGATACGAAAGGTATAACTATAAATCTATTTTCTAGTCAAAGACTTTGCTTTATTTCCCATGAGAAGAAAATTATTTTAACAAATATTATTTTCTATCAATTACATGTAAACCTCGACAATTGTAAGTAATCCTGAGATTGAAATCATGTTAAAGAATAATTCCAATATGTGAAGAATACTGTTTCCTATTGTTTTTTGACAGGTGGATGTATGATTGAACCTTCCAGTAACATGTCACTTCATAATGCAGCTTCATTGCTCGGTTTAGATGACTGTGAACTGAGAAGCGGTTTCACAAGTCGGATAATGCAACCTGCCAAAGGAGGTGTCAAAGGTACCATCATCAGGTGCTTGCTTAATCCCTTCATGCATACTAAAGATAGAAGTAAACATTGGATGAATCTAAAATACTAACAATTATGTGAAGTATATTCTAGGATACCTTTGAAATCACATGAAGCATCAGCAGCTCGCGATGCGCTTGCAAAAGCCATTTATAGTAAATTATTTGATGCCATTGTCGCACGCATCAATAAATGTATTCCATTTATCGATAGCACATTCTATATAGGTGTATTGGATATTGCGGGATTTGGTTAGTGGGAATTTCTTTGCTGTTTCATTTATAAATGCTAGTAACTCATTTCAAAAGAATTCCGGGAAGATGCTCAGCTCATTTTTTCTGATTTTTTAACGATTCTGAAAATTAACATTCTGAAAATGAGTCTTTTTTCAAAAATTATTCAAATTGAAACTGTCAGACAAAGATACAGGTAAAAAAAGAAGACTAAGGAAAGGATATCTGAGTCTAGAAAGAAGTTCCTTGAGAGGGGTGTATGAACAAATGAAACAGAATTAATTAATTTTGATGTTTGGAATGATCTCATCAGTTTTATTTCTAGAATTCTTCACGCGGAATTCATTTGAGCAATTCTGTATTAATTATTGCAATGAGAAACTACAAAATTTTTTCAATGATCGAATTTTGAAACAGGAACAAGACTTATATGCAAAAGAGGGATTGAATATCGCGCGCATCGATTACAACGATAATGATGATTGTATTGGTAAGCTTCTCGCCACACATCTTACATTTTCAAATGTTTAAATCATGCCTCTTCTAGTCTGGAAATCTAAAAATAGAGATTGTAAACTGAATCAGTGCTGAATATCTCTTTTTATGGCAAGTAGTTAGAATGTTAGCAATCTAATATTTTATTGTTCATTCAAATGACAGCTGAAAAATTCTGCAGATTTGTTCGAGAGGAAAGTAAACGGTTTATTGGATCTATTGGATGAGGAAGCACGTTTGCCAAAGCCGTCAAATCAACATTTTACTATGTGTGCTCATCAACAGCTTAAAAATCATTTCCGTTTGACGGTTATTTTCAGCGCATTATAAAAAAGTTTTTTTAAAATGTCTTGTCACCAAGTGATTTCCAATTTCGTCGAAAAATTTCGCAAAAAATGACTCTGGCAACTGCTTAAGAACACCATTTGGACGTCAATAATTTAGTGCTTCAGAACTTATGTTCAGATAGCTTCATTCACTTTAGTTATTAATCAGGACATTAGCACTATTATTTAGTTTCATGTTAAACTAAAAATTATTTAGGTTCTTTTTGTAATGTGAACAAAAATGCCTTTTATTTTGTAATTAATCCAATAGAAATACGTGACAGAGAAGGGAATTATAATATAGCTTCATATCACAGTTTTGAGATCATATTGCCAATTCTGTCTAGGATAACATATTCAACAGTTAGTTTTCCATTAGTATTTGATATTTAATAAGTGAAAATTTGTACTATCAGTTAGTGTTGTGCAACTTTAAGACGCCACGGAAATCAAAGCTGCGAGAACACCGGGAAATGCGGGATGATGAAGGATTGCTCATTCGGCACTTTGCCGGTTCTGTTTGTTACCAGACGTCTTTGTTTCTGGAAAAGAATAATGATGCTCTACACACATCTTTGGAATTGTTATTAGAAAGCAGCAAGTAGATTTTTCATTCTTTGACCGATTTAACTGCTGAGAATTGAATGAAGAATATATTGCTCAATTTGAAAAGTCACCATATATGAATATTTTTTGTATTGTTAAAAAATTTAAGTGAAATCTACATAAAACTACTGGACAAATTTTCTTTCATTTCAAAATTTAATCAACTGAATTTAGCGTTGCTTTCCTTCGAGCTTTGTTCTTGGCAAATGACAAAAAATCACAAGATCGGAAGAAATCATTCTCCAATAAGTTAGTACTCGCATCGGTCAGCAACAAATTTCGAACACAGCTTACTGAACTACTCAAAAAACTCCAACTTACGGTTCGTTTTTTAAAAGATTTAATTATTGAAACTGTTTTCTCCAACTAAGAGGAAATAAAATAACCGCATAACTTTATTCCTTTCAAGTATGTTACTCTAAAGTATTTCACCAGAAATAATCTCGCTGCCACTGATATAACTGTCTTTGATTGCAGAATACAAATTTTGTGCGATGTATAAAGCCAAATTCGAAGATGAAACGAGGTGAATTCGAAGGAGCAATGATATTGAGCCAACTGAAATGCGCTGGTATGGTAAGTGTCCTGAAACTTATGCAAGAAGGATATCCTTCCAGGTAAGTACTAATTCAATCGATCATTATGAATGTAAATGACAAAATTAAATGTTATAGTGAACAAAGGGAGAGTAAGATTATGATATTAGCTTTTGTACCCTTTCTTTCAGATTCAAACTTAAAACGTTAAAATTTTCACTAAATCATTACAGAATATCGTTTGCGGAATTATATAAAATATATGAAAAAATAATGCCATCAAAACTTGCTCGACTTGACCCACGTCTTTTTTGCAAGGTATAGCAATTCTCCGTTGTTTTTTATCATTCAGTGATTTTTTGATATTATCTGCTCTGTCATACATTTTTGCAGTGTCTTTTCCATGCACTTGGTCTCAACGAAACAGATTTCAAGTTCGGTCAAACGAAAGTATTCTTTAGACCTGGGAAGTTTGCTGAATTTGATCAGGTGCAATTTTTTTGTAATCTTTCTAATCATTTATATTTCATTTGAAAGTAATTTAAAAAAAAATCGATAAAGGCTTGCTTTATCAACTCTTTTGATTTGTAGAGGATAGCTAAAAATACAGTGAGCTTGCCAAAAACTATTTCTGTTGCGCTTATCAATACTTTTTAAAAAATAGGAAGTTTTGGACAATTTTCAATTTTCAAGCAATTTGGATAAAAGAACTTAAGTAGAAAAAAACAACAGAACTTGGGCAGTAGAGCTTTTTAATCACTTTTGTAGTAAGTTTCAAGAAACTTCGGAGTACAGCTCAAATCATCGAAATTTTTAAAGATGCTTCGACAAGATACCGCTCATATAGAAGGTTTAATCAAGAAGGTGCAAACTTGGTTGCTACATGTACGCTGGAAGAAAGCACAATATGGCGTCATTGCATGTATCAAGTGTATGCTTCTTTTTACGATCGTCTTATTAAAAAAGTGTGAAAGCATTGCAAATCGCTCTACATTAAAAAGTTATAGTGAGAAACAAAATTCTATGGCGTGCTGAAGAACTTACGAAAATTCAGAGTGCATTGAGAGGATATCTCATGCGAAAAGTGCATCGTCCAAGGTTGCTTTATTCATTGAAAAATTTTTTTTTAAAGTAGTATCATCAGAAGAGAATGTTATTGTTGTTGTTGAACTTAAGCTGGTGAAAGAAAGATATTGGATCATATTTGCATAAAGTTAATCTATATAGTCTTCTTAAAGCATATTGTAATATAATTATTTTAGATTACAATTGTATCGTAGAACAAATATGCTATGGGCGAGAATTGAGGAATTGGAAAAAATGTTGGAACATTTATCACCCACCAGCCGAAGTGAATGGTCTTCAGTTATTAGTGGGCTTAGCGCTGAGATTCAGCAACTACTCAAGGAGATTAAAGTAGTATATCTAATAAATTTGGAACATTCTATAAAATAAGGATTTTTTCGCAGATTGAATTACTTTACCTTTTTGAATAAAAACCAATAAAAAGATCGTTTATTGGATGTAACTAATTATGTTTTTGTATTCTTGCATTGAGCTTTCTGAAAAGGCTACTCCAATGATTAGTGAAAGCAATTGCGGTTATTTTACTGAAAAATGAGTTTTTAAAAAATATTCCAGACATCTGATGGTAAGCTACTAGACAGTTTGAGAAAACGCCACGAACAAATGTTGCAAAAAATTGATTCCATATTTTCTTCGCTCAGGTTAATTGATATCTGGTCATATTTATTAAATCAATTTGCAGTTATAATATTGATATTATTCTGCTGTTATGGAAATATTAACTTTAGTAGTATCTTCATTCTTAAGTCTTTGAACTGATGTTGAAGAAAGTATTTTACCATTTCCTAACATTTCAGCGAAACATGTAAGCAGCAATATGTACAGGATGAACAGAGAAAAATCAAACAAATGGAGGAGAAACAACGTTTGGAAATGGAAAAAGAAAACCAAAGAAAAATGGAAGAACAGAAATTGTAATACATTGAGTAATAATATTTTTTATAATGCAAAATATGTCTTAGGAATGCTATTCGCGAACAAAAATGAATCTTTCAAAATTTTTAAAGGAGGGCGAGACTTGAAAAAGAAAGAAAAGATGAAGAGAAGAAGTGCTATCGACAACAAGAAATGTTGAAAGCACAAAATAAATGTGAAGAAGACATTATACGGCAGCGGTAAATATTCTGATTAAAATTGTTAAGTTATTAGATCTAGTCGAATGGTCTTTTAGTTCATTTTTTTTGAAGGAGTAGTACAAGTCCAATCAAAAGAAGATAATAATCTGTTTCTCTATAAAATTGCAATTTTAATTTAGAAATGAAAAACTGAAACAAGAGGAACTGGATGCAGAAATTGCAAGAAGGCTAGCAATGGAAGATTCTACTTTACAAATGGTCGAAAATGATGCCTTGTAAGATTGTGCATCTTTGAAATTTATTTTTGACAACTAAAGAAACTGTTCGTTTTATACAGCATACGTCAATTTCCTCAGAATATATTATGTAGTATATTTCGTGTTGTGGAAGTATTTCAAGACTGCATGGTATTAATGGTATAATCGACGATCATCTCATAAGTGATATTGATTGGATGAGTTTCTGTATTTTGTTAAAATCAAAGCAAGAGAAAATAAGTTTCTAGTCAGTTTTGGTTAAAAACTCATTTTAACTTTGTATAAGTTAAATTTAAAACAACATTCAAAAGTTTGGAATGGCAGACGGTTACAATGAAATGAGAGCCAAGGTAAAATAAGAGCAACAGCTGATTTGAAATAGAGCCATTTTCTTGATTGCAAAAAATTTTCCAATTAAAATTTGCTGAATTTTTTGCAGAAAAAGGGAAAGTATCAGCACTTCCAAATATGATCTAACAAAGTACAAATACGTTGAGCTCCGCGATATCATCAATACTTCAACTGGTGCTTATTTATTCATTTAAATTTCTCAACACTTTTGATATGACTTTAAAGAAAAGTAGGCTTTATGGTGGTAGCGCCAGAAAGAGCGATCAGAAAGAAAATTCATAGAGCTAGGCGTCCAGTTATTTTTGTTTTTGTCTACTCGCCAATCAATGTAGCATTTGAACATATAGAATTATTATCTTTAGTATCCTAATATTTTAGAAATAATTCATGACATTTTATTATTCATTTGCCACTTCATCCATCCAACTACTCAAGAATTTTCAATTCACTTCTATTATCTTATCAAAATTTTCAAACTTGTTGACAGTATGCATTGACAAAGGGGAGGAATCATGTAAAAGTACAAAGTAATAGTTTACAGATACTGATTTATTGCTTGCTTGCAAAGAAGAATTCCACAGACGCCTACAAATTTATCAGCAATGGAAAAAGTTAAATGAGAGTAGTATTAATGAGCGGCAAATAAATCGTGTACCGATGGTATTACTTGCTTCAAGTAAAACTTATTGTAATACTTATTACCTTTTCTTTGCGCTGTCATAACGTCATCTTTTCTGCCTTGAATTTTATTTTTAATTAAATAGCAACTATGGTGTTTGGTTCGAATGGTATAAAAACACAAAGTTTGAAAAAAAGCATTGTATGCTCTTATATTTGCTTTACTTTCTAAAAAATTCAGATTGTATTAGTAGAATCTTTAAAGACGTAGAGTTAATTTCAATATCATATTGTGCTTTTGTTGAACAAAAGCTAATTATATATGCCGAATAATTAGATAAATGAGTTTTATTGTGTATTTGTTAAGCGCTGAATATTGTTATACTAAGAATAAAACATGTTTTGCTTTAGGCAGTAAAGATTACATTCCTTCGCGGAATAATGTCATCATCCAACGATATTTCAAAGTACCCTTCGCAAAGCTTGCCCATGGACATATGAATATGCGCAGTATGTTCATACATACATTGACTTAAAGTCCTCCTTTTTAAATTTAAATTATGTACGCTGCAATGATCAGGTAGATTCAATAGAAGTAACCGCTTTAAAGATTTTACACAGCAATATTTGCTTATATAACAAGTGATGAGTAGGAAAGTCTGCATTAGTGCATTAAAGTACGCTAAAAAAATTTAATACCTGTTTTTGCAGATATATCGGAAGTAGCAGCATCTTCACATGGTATGTGGTATGCCCATTTCGATGGACAGCGAGTTGCGCGTCAGATGGAATTACATCCTAACAAGAAACCTATTTTACTTCTTGCCGGTATAGTAACCACTTTTACCTTCCCTTCTCATGACATATTGATGTGGAAATATTTGTTGAATAATGTTCATGGGGAACAATGAAATTATTTGAACACAGAGACACTCATAAATTTACCCTTAACTGTTCATTTAATTTAGCATTCCATTTAAACTGATATACCATACTTATTTAAGAAGAATTTGCCATTTATCCTCTACCTTATTACCTCTCAACGATTATTAATAAATAACATGGATTTGCTTTGCTTAGGTCGAGATGATATGGAAATGTGTGAGCTGTCTCTTGATGCAACGCAGTTGACAAGGAAAAAAGGTGCGGAGATAACAGCTGCTGAATTTGAAACATTGTGGCATCAGTGCGGTGGAACAGAATATCGTATCAGTTCCAGATATGAAAAAAACTGATACTACTTCTATAACAAGAATTTATTATAAGACAATGACCAAATATATGAGTTATAGTATTCGGAAACCATAATTTGATACTAAAAGGTAAATGAGTGAATGTTAGGGTATTATACAAATTGACAGCTATTTTAAAACATAACAACAAAACAAAGTAAATTATCAAATCGTTGGTTTTCAGTCTCTGCTCCTGTAAGCCGTCATTCCCGTTCATTAGTACAAAGTCTCATTAACCTCACCAACGGGGCAAATTCACGTTACTTACCTTACTTATCATTCATTTTCCGCCTTGTTGCATCTTTATTCTCTTCCAGCACAATTGCTAACTCTAATTGCTAACCACTAGATCGTTCACAGTGAGTTAGTGTATCTACCGGTTTGTTTGATTTTATTCCAAAAAAGCTTCACATTGTGAAACAGATAAAAATTTTAAATTTACAGTGGTTCCAATCAATCGAAGTGTAAAATTCACTTCTGAGTAAAAATCATAAAATAGTAAAAAGCATCAATCATGAATAACAACAAAAAAGAAAAAAAAAAAATGAATCTTTTGCACAGCGAATACACTAATAAAAAATTTAATTTTTATCAATATCATTCAATCGTGCAATAAGCTGACGTATGCGCCTTCTTTCTTCATCTGCTTCCGCACCTAAGTTAATTTCATATTCCTCAAGGACCTGAAATTGAAATCATGAAGAACACTTGAAGACATTCCCGGATAAAGGCGATAATGACGGTCCATTGATTGAAATATAAGTATATCTAGATAAATTAGAGAAACACTGCACTGATGAGCTTTAAATGTTATTTTCGTGTAATCATCATCTTACAACTTCATAGTCCGCTGTAGAAATTATGATTAGCAGTTCAAAGACGTAACAATTAATTATCCGAAATAAAATAAAGGGAATTTTGCAAAATATATGAAAATGAGGAATCCTGACTTTAAAAACACTAAACTAGCAGTATCTTATTGAAAGAATTCCTATGAAAAAAACATAAATGCGACTAAATAACAGTGCAGTGAAAAAGCAATAAACAAACCGGCACAAGATGCCTGCTAAGTTTTCCGTTTCCAGTTCGCATCTGCAACAATTTTACCGCTCGATTACGACAACCAGGCATTGCATTTGAGCATATATCCGCAAGAATTAAAACGATTCGTTGCAATGTGTACAAACCAGCATCCAACTTATCTAAGTACAATTGTTCAATTTCATCATCAGATAATTTGCTGTTTTGTGCCGAATTAGCCTGCTGAACTTCAAATCGGTCCACGCGTTTCCTTAATATATTTTAATCATTCGATATAAATATTAATATACTGTTTCTTAAATTATCCTCAATTGGATATGATATATTTGTTTTTAATATGTATGGAGATGTAAAAATTCCAAACAGAATAGAAAACAGAAAAAATAATATGCGCCGTTTAATTCGAACAGAAGTGTTTAAATTCACTACATAACAGAGCTTTTTTTACATGACTCTTTTTAATCAGACATTCTAACTTCAAACGCATAATAATCACAATGAAGCTTTTTCCCAGCATAACAAAAACTAATTTTAGAAAAAAATTTACTGATATTTTAAAACGAGTTCAACAGCACGGTCAACTTTTTCATATTCGTGTTCACTGAATTTCGAAAAAATTCGACTGCGTCCTTCTTCACCACAAGATCTCAACAAAGATGCTAAAACCTGCAAAGTTTGCATTATTTTTTCTGTGTCAATAAACTGATGATATGCGCCCACAAAAAACAACAATCATTCATTATAATATGGACCACAAAAAGTATAATATTTTACCGAACAAACATGCTCTTCATGTTCATCTGGTGTTGAATGTTTCTTTTTTTGCTTCGATGGAGTCCTCATAAACAGCGGAAAAATTGTTCGTAAACCTGAAAATTTTTTTTTCAAAAAAAATTTAAACTTCAGGAAGTACAACTGAACACCGAAAAAAGATTTATAAAATCATGTAATTAGTTCTTTAAACCGTTTTTGGTTTGAAACAGTCAATAACTCAATACAGACCATTTATTACCATTAATAAGTCTTAAACGCTCACCAAGAATATCGATGAATTTGACACAATTGGATTTACCTTCTGCACCATTCGTAGCATAATCCAAAACTTTCAGTGCACTTTCACGTGATTGCTTACGTTCCCTAAAAATGTTGCAAGCTTTCAAAAGTTTAGAAAGAGTAAATACATGGGAACAAAACAGTTTTTGCAAGGAACTTGACGAAAAAACAATAAAAATCATAAAGACCATCACAAATTACTACCTCAGCATAAGATTCATTAACTGAAGGCCTTCACCATCTAGAAACTTTTGCCTGTTTGGTGAATACATAAGTGCGGCGCATACAGCATTAAACAAGTTCTCCATATGTTCTCGTTCATCTGCACTTCCAGGATCATGACGCTTGTAAGTGGCCAAAGCCTAAAGTATATCAAATTGGATTAAAAGAATCCAAATTCATTATAGGCAGAAGAACCAACATCAAAATCCCCTCTTTGAGAGGTAAGAGGCAATTAATGATCACTCTTTTCGAATTCAAAATATTCTGAAATCATTTGTAATAAAAACCTACACGAAGCAGTAAATCGAAACCGTCAACTTTTTCCGTCAATCGTTTTCTAGCTAATTCAGTTAACTGCAGAAGCAAGGAAAGCAATTCACTAGCAAACATCTTGTTCGCATCCAAAGCTCCTCGTTGAGTCGCACGACGAAGAAGCCAGGCAAACAAACCCTGTTCAACACAAATATCAGCAAATGATGGTCGGAAATCAAGCACCTGCAAAAAGAGATGAATTTTGATTCTATAGCAGCAAGAAGGATTGGTATTGGATGATTCAACTTTCAAAAATTACAGCCTTTAATACACTTATGATATTTCGAAATATACAAACACTGAACGGATGTCAGATATTAAATTTCTCTTTTATTAAAGTGCCGAGTCCTTCAGAACCGCTACCTAATTACCATTTTTTACTGCAAATCAACATCCTGAATTATTTTTTTAGTATCTTCCTTTCTTTAAGCTACATCAATCCTTGGTTCAAAAAAATCCAGCAACCTACATTTTCTACTACTGATAATGCATTATGTATTGCATCAGCTTCGTCTTTTACAGTTTCATCCAAACGTTCAATGCTTTGCTGTACCAATGTTTCAATTAGCTGATCGGCAACCAATACATCAATTAGTTTTGCTGCGCCACTTTCACCCTCATTTAATGTATCAACATCTGTTAATTCCTTCAATAACAAAAAAACTGATGATGATTCCCGGCTTATTTAAAATTTCTTTCCAATTTGAAATCTTGCAAAAATTTCTATTCATCAAAAAACGATAAGCGCAGAATTCTTAACTCCAAACAACAAGATTTTTCTCTCTTTTTCTTTTTTCCTTTTCCTCAAAAAAAAACTTTCTTCCCAAGCCTCATATATCTAATGATTCCAATATCGATTGATTCTGTATCGAATTACACTATAATTTACAATGCTAATTAAAAACCTTATATATTTATACATAAGGTTAAAGAAACCTGTAAAAGATTGATGACAGCAGCAACAATGTCACAGTTTTCATGAGCTAATAACTGCAAAAGAGTAGCTGTTGCACTAAGATCAACAAGTAATTCGTATAAATCGGGCTGCGTTGCTAAGGCGTGCATCTCCTTAAACAACGACACATAATTCATAAGTAGTAGCAAGAGAAAAAAAAAAGAAAATGTAGTGAAGAAATAAAAAATAAATGAAAAAATAAAACCTGTATTGCTTCATTTAATTCAACTTCGCTATCCATGAACTTTGCTGGTTCATCACCGTATTTGATGCGCATCTCTCGATTTTTCAGACATCTTTTCTCCAGCTAAAAAGTTGAAAAATATCGGAATACTAAAAACTAGTAAGATGAAAACAATCAAAATCACAAAATTTTTCGAAAAGCATAACTATAATCGAAATTTGACCTGCATTACAATTCGCTTAACAGCCACTTCATCAACAATTACTGCTTGTGATTCATCTCGCTCCAATGCAGCCAAAATATCTTCTGCTGTGCTTGTTGCTGTAAAAGCATTCGCAGTGTCAATACGAGGTCGCTTCGAATGTACCTTAAAAAAAGAAGCAATACTGTTAATCAATATACCACTCATTCAAAATATCACAACTAAACATTTTAATTTTAAGGTGGACAGAATAATTCAAACTCCTAAAATGTAAAAAAAAGGAAATACTCGTCACCTCAGTTGACGCTCGCAGGATCTCCGTAACATCGATAGACGACATCCTGCTACAAAATATATATCATATATAAATATTCATATGCATTTATAAATATAAATTGTATATATACATTTAAATCACATCCCGTGAAGTTAGCACAATTCCCTTTCATTAATCTAAGTGATTAGCAACTTTACGCGGAGCATCACTGAATTCTCTTATGCATTCTGAAGCGCATAGATTTCTTCTGAAAATTTACCGCCCGAACAGTTTTTTGACACTGATAATTCAATGTAGGCAAATACTTGAAAACATTCGATGTAATAATAATAATGGAGGTAATTGGTTTTCCAATAAAACCGGTACAGTTTTAAAGAAGAAATTGCAAACATGTGATTTATTTGACAACATATTAAAACATCGAGATCGAAAGGAAAGCATGAATTTCTAGATATCAATAAATTAACAAAGATCTATGTGACAACTTGTGCTGGAACTCCTGCTAAAAAATAAGATTTTTTTTTTTTTGACACTGGTAATTCAATGCCCATAATAAAAAGGAATACAGGAATATATGCTGTGAAGGCTATAATTAAAAACACGTTAGATGTTTCCACCACATTTAATTTCTTAGCTATGAAATACAAGAACTTAAACGAAAATTGTTTCAAAAGGAAGTTCAAAAAAAGACGATTATTATGGTTAGTAAACAAAATTTAAGTCTCAAGACACCACATTTAACAATTCAGCAATGGAATTGCTGACTTCAACGAAGTATTGCTCATCACCAGTAATATTCCATTTTGTTTCTGAAAGTAAATTCAACAATTTCAGGCGCTTTTTTCTTTCCACTTCATTGCTGCCATCACATTCGGAGACCAAGCACTCATAAAGCTGCTCTGCTGCATTACGACGCATTATGGGGTAACGAGATCGCAAAGTGCGGACAACCTACAGCACTAATTATATCAATTTTCGAACACAAATGAATGAACAAGGAACAAACAAAAAAAAAAGGAACAAAAAGAATAAACAAGGTTAAAAAAGATATGCTTTAAAACTGCAAAAGAAACTAATTAATTAAAGTGAAACTTCACAATAAAAAATATCAAGAAGCTGACAACGATCAAGAAGAAAGAACTTGCCAACGACGCAGATTTTTGCCATAATACACTGGATGAATTGAAATGTAGGAAATGGGATAATATTGAAATACATATTCTGACTTTCTGTGCACTTCCTTTTACACTCGCTTCCTGCAAATTGATATTTCATAAACAAATTCTGTTGCTGCTACAAATCATTAAATACAACATGTATTTCACATGACCCATATCACAAATCAACGAACTAGCACAACTTTTTGTCGCACTGATTACTTTCAACTTATTAAATGGACCACTTTAGAAATGCTGAATGAAATATGAATAAGGATACTGTTAATGAATCAATATTTCACGACAACTTAACCTGTAATATAATCATCTTTAAGTAAGCAAACATTTGACTTCTGAATAAAAATATTGCAAAATTCACACAAGTATACAATAAGTACATACAATAGCTACACGATCCACGATTTTTCGAAGAGAAGGTGAAGAATCTGGATCTGCTTCAAAACATTCGAGAAGCTGTGCTGACAAAATTTGTTCTAATGTGCGAAGCAGAGGCTGGGTTACACGCAATAAACCAGCATTATTGACTAAAATCGATGCAAAACATTGAAGAAAAATTTCCAATTCCTGAAAATTTGAAACAAGATTTCCTTTTTAATACCAATATTTAGTTAAAACACTTACAATTTATTTAAAAACCATACTAAATTGTTAATAGAGCTAAATTTACCACATTATAAAAAACTATAAATCACCTGTCGTGATTCGCGAACATCAGAAATAACTGAAAGCAAGGCATCAGACGCGCCTCGCATTGTAGATTCCGTAACACCGCCTAAATTTTAAAAACGTAGAGAAATAAATATATACAATAAGTACATACTACACTCCTGAAAATTGTGGAACCAAAGAAAAAAATCGACAACAATGGTGCCCATAATCTGGCTTAAATATTTACCAGCAGATATGATAAATCCACTCAAGGCAGAATATCTGTAACAAGAACTCCTCAACAACAAAGCTAGTCGTTTGAAGCAGGATGGCGATCTCCAGTCCATATTCGAACCATTATCCAAATAAATTTTTCTTAGAATTTCTTCTTCCTGAATACCTTTTAGCTCTGACTGCAAGATCCTTCTCATTACCAAAGCAGCACACTGGAAATAAAGATAGATTGAGCAAATACGAAACCAAAACACTTTTATCGCAAAACTGCTTGCGTAAAAAACGATGATTTTTTTGCATGACATATCGTTACTATGAATGAAAAACTTTGTGTAATCTAAAAAAAGTACTTCACGTGTTGCATCAATTTTTTCGATAGATTGCTGAATTATTTTACAGAGTGCTTCGGAAATGCGATCAGTAATCTTCGAGCAATTTTGTGCCAGCGGCAAAATAACTGCAAGTGCCCTCATCGCCTCCTCGCGCAGAATTCTTCCAACATCACCTCTTTTGTCCATTGTATAATCATCCAAAGAATTCATGAGACTAAAACATTTTATTTAAGTTAAAAGATGACATAAACAAGACAGCTAAAAATTTAAAATATATAACGTGCTGAATTAAAATGCACTATAAAAATACACAAAATTGAAATCTGATGACAAACCAATCAAGCAATTCAGCAATGTCGCCCAGTGATTCAATCCCGACTGAATCAACAATGCGCGCAATAGCTTTTACACAAGACCGTCGCCCATACACCCATGTTGCATCCAGTGCACTAGTTCTGGAAAGCATAGATACTATCTTACTTATTATTTAGGTTTTTCTCATACTAATTTAAAAAAAAGCAAAACGAAATAGAATAATCAAGGAGAAAATGTTTACCCAATGATTGCAAACGTAAGTGTATGAATAATTTCAGTAGCGAAAAAGCCGGATGGCGTTGACAGCAATAATACTTCACTTGGAATGACACTCAGAAGAGCTGCTATCCCTTCTCTCTCAGATTCTACTTTGACAGCAATTAGCTAAAAACATAACACTGTGAGTCAAACCTCACTGTTATTATCACTCGATCAATAATATGTTCAAAGTTAAATGATTTATTATTTGATTCAGATCTTAAGAAATTTAAAAATGGTTTTTTTCCCACAACTTCAATGATATAAACAAACTAAAGAACACTACTAACTGTAAGAAGTAATATACTGTCATCAGACTTCTAAAAAAACTCATCGAATCTTTAAAAAATATGTTTCTGCAAACCACACACCTGAGGCAGATAAACTTCACGAATTCGATGCATCAAAAAGTTTGCACCTAAATTGTCAATATAAAGTTTGAAGAAGGCTGCTCCTGCCTGACATGCTCCTTGCCTGATATCTCCATTTTCGTCGGAAAAGTTTAATTCCAAACAACGAAGCCAATCTTCAGTCTAAAAAAACCAAGAGACTGAGACACATTTTTTTTCGTAAGAAACATTATGGTTTTTCAATGGCCTTTTCTTATCTTGATGGTACCAACCAACAGATCCACATTTAAACTAACGTGATTGTTTTGCGTCATCAAGCTATGAAATCCGCTAAACACATTAAGTATTTTGGTACCACAACTGTTATCACAACGGATATTACAAAAACAAATTTCTATTTGATTGAAAATGTATACTTTTACGATCTCTTTCGGTATCACAGACGATAATGATTTGATAAAGACGTTCATAGCTCGTCGCATTAATGTAGAACCCAATGAACGGGTTTTTTTCCTGCAGATAGTGTAGACCATACTGGGTATTTGTGCAACATCTACGTACAATTTCTTATCCAACACTGTCCCACATCTTTTCAAACCTGATAAAGTGGATGCTAGGGCAACAATACCTCCTTGTCGCATAATCAGCGAATCACTACTGATCAATGGCAATATCTTTTTAAAGACCTATAAATAGCTTTTTTTCGAACTCCTCAAAAAAAAAAATGCCTTTCTTGTAAAGTATAAAATCTAAAATTAAAATTTCTTATATAAAGAATGAAAAAAACCGACATATGAAAAAAAGTTACGATACCTGAGTAGAAACGAAACTTGGATCTAAAACACAAAGATGATGAAGTGCTTCCGCAGATAACAAACGAATTTCTTCATCCCAATGAATTATCTATGAAAGAGAAAAAAATAATATAACCAAAAAAAAAAAACAAAAAACAAAACAAAATATTTCAATAGTGCGAAAAATTACAAAGGCTGTGCAGGGAAATACTAAAAATGCCTGCCAGTTTTCAAGGATAAGTTTAGCATTTTACTACAAACGCTCTTCTATATAACTATATTCCTTATCCTGCATAATTTCCAATAAGCTATTTTCTTGCAATTATTGCCATTATATTTTGTCAACTAATTTGCAAATAAAACCTTGAAAGATGTAAGGTGTTCGATAATCGGTCGCGTGTAAGCTGAATATTTTGCTATTTGACATGAGATCTCTAAATAGGATCTACAACGCTGTCCAACAGCAAAATAATCAATTTTCGTCAGTATCTCGATGCCATTTGGAAACGTACCTTGTCGACCGACAGTTTCTTGAAATGCTGCACTAGCAGCTCTGAAAGACAGCTGTTCATAACAAATGGGATATTCTGGTCTTTCGGTATATTTTTTTGTTTTACTTCTTCCAAACAAATTTTACTGTCATTCAGATACAATAAAAACTTCTCCCTCATGCAAAGCTTCACGCCTGATTAAGCTACACATCCATCCAAATATTTCGTAAGATGTATGCCGCTACGCAAAAGTTAGTAAAGTCTAAATTACAAATCAACAACTGCAAAGTAATTACCGTCTTACGTTAACTTCTCTATCAAATAAAGCTACACAAACAAGGCATGTTGCAATCTGTTCAACATATTTTTTTAAATCCGCTGGACGAAAAGCTCGAGCTAATGACCAACATATATAACAAGCTGCGTCCCGCACACTCGCTCCTAAGGCATGATGTCCTTGCGGTTCCTCAAACACTAAAGCCTGGAAATGCAGAAAATGAAAGAGATAACCATAGAAAAGCTAAAACAATAAACTAAACAAATATATGCTTCGATCATGTAAGCTATCCACAGAAGGAATGATTAAATTTCTGGAAAACATGGGTGGGAAAAAAAGCATGCGAACAATGTAAGATTGATAATAACTCTACATGTAAATAACTAACATTTAAAAGAATCTTCACAACATCCGGAAGTCTTTCAAGAGGCAAAAAGCCGCGTCTTGCGAGTTCAGCAATTGCCAAACAACCACCATGCCAGGCGGCATTGCCAGAGTGCAAATTGAAATTAATTTTAATGATATTGCAGAGTACATCATTTGCAAGATGTTTCGGCAAACGAGATAAGATCCGTCCAATACCTTTTGCTCCAGCCCACCGTATATCGGTATCACGATCGCGCATTGCTTCCAGGACTGTATTGAGAACAATTTCCAGCTGTAAACAATTTCCAATTGATCATATTCTTGATTACAATAGTCAAATAAGTTCCCACTGCAGATTTCTTTCTTTCGATTGCTATAAATTATTTGCACAAGCAGAAAGTCATACTACAGATTTCCCAAGATATCTTGTATTTTTGTAAAAAATATAAGTTTTAACAAGAAAAAAAAAAACATTTTCCATCTCAATCTTACATTACTCTCTATTATCTAATGAAAAATTCTCTGAAAGCAAAGGCAAAAAAATGGCGCAAATAATAATAACCTCTGCATATGGAACTTCATAAATTTCGTCCGCAAAATCCTCTGCCTCCAAAACACTGAATTTTCGATATTTTGCAAAACCACTATTTTCCAAATCCAGACTGCGATTCCCATTGTCATACCGCCACTTTGCAATCTTAGACAAAAAATTGAGAGCAACCCAGTACATATAAAAAACAAAAAATGATATAGAGGTTTAGAGAAACCAAAAGCTTACCTTTGGTTTTAGAAATACCATTCCCAATCTCTGAACAATCTTGACCGATAACTTCTTCACAGTGAAATCTGAGTCTTCAAGATCACCTAGTTGGCGCAAGACTTTTAACACTTGATCTGCGACAGTCAGTAAGTCTTCCCGTTTTCCCTATAAAAATTAAACAAATTAATCAAAAAGCCGAGAAACAAAAATTTGCAACACTATTGCCAGAATTTCACTGCATGAATACAAGCACATTTCCCGTAGTATTATACAAGGTTTCTTGACCATTTAACTTCTCAGGTCAGAATATTTGTTTGAACTTCTTATTTAACTTCTTTTTTGTCTTATCTGTGCCTCCTTTAGCTGATTCTTTGTTATTTTCGTTATTTGATCGTAATTTTAATACTTCTTTTATGATACGAGAAAGGGGCAATTCTTTATTTTATCAGCACTTTTTTTTGATTCATTGGGCACCAGAAATGTATGTTATTATTCTGCCTGTTTTTGACATTACTAGTCAGTCTGTTCTACTTTTAACTGATAAGGATCGCTTGTTCGTCAAACATAACTTTTGCTTCCATTTGAATTACTGGTTCTCCAGTATCTATCAATTTATGAAAAACAATAGGCTGTTGTATTTCACCTTTTTTAAAATTGCTGCAAGCAAACGAAGACTACCAACGAGTTCACTGTTAATAGACCATTTACCTTCACAGTTTTCGATCCTCGAAACACATGAATCTATCAATTTCTTTAAATATTTTTTGCCGGCATCTTCACGAGAAACTAGCATCGCAAGTAATAACGCAGCTGAATGCTATAAAGTTTTTACCGCGTCAAAATTTAATTAGATGTTAAAATTTCTAAGAATTCAAACAGAAAGAAAACGACAATGAATTTGCGCTTTGCAGTCAATATTAAAAAAATGAAATTTTCCTAAAGCAATCTCATTTTTAAAAATTTTGATCATACCTGACATCTGTCAGTATTTAAATACAGATATGGTTGAGCGACGGAGATTATCCTCTCCAATAAATTATGACCATTCTTGGTTCCAAATTTGCTCAAATCAAATGGATTCTTGCATAAGATCACCATCCAAAGAAGAAGTATATATCGGGAATCCATATCCGCCGTGGAATCAACATATCGTTCCAGTGAACAAAGTACTTTTTCCATATATTTAATCTTGAAAACCCCAGAAAATCTCAAGATTAGTTTAGAAGACTAAAAACAAACCTATTTATAATAATCAATCTTTTAATCAAAGATCAAAATATTAAAACTTGTACTGATATTACCAAACTTGAAAAATCAAAAAAATAACTAATTGATCGTACCCACGAAACAGAGAAAAAAAAAATCTTCCCAAAAAATAGTTAAACTGCATAATAAAATTATCAAAATAAAAAAATTAGGAATAATCTTACAAATAATATTGGCATTTTTTTTAAAAAATAATAATTGAATTTTGTACAGCTGGTCATTGGTTTTCGAATTATTGGACAGCTATATTAAAAAAGAATAATGTCCACGGAAAAGTAAGAAAAAATAAATAAACTGATTAAAGAATGTTCGAACCTCGAGAAATAAAAATCCTAGAAGTTCTGAGAAAATATTTTTAGTAGTTTACTTATCAAATGATTAAAGATATTTTTACGATTTCAAAAAAATAACAGTTAAACCTAACTACTATGCATACTTACTTCGTGAGGTAGCAATGAAAAAAACACTTTGTACCCTCTAACTTTCGATATATGTGCAAGTAATGCAAAGGCCACACTCGATATATCATCGAATCTTCAACAAATAGAACTATGAAATATAAACAGTAACATATAAGATTATGACAAAATGAATAAAAGTAGAAATGTTTACTATCTTTATGCCTTCCACAGCGCAACAGATGGAGGACTGAAGCAATAAAAATCTTTTGAACTTCATAAAAACAAAAAAAAAATTTTTACTTCGTCTGCCCATTATCAAGAAATTTTATATATGCCAGTAGTTTATTCATCATGATTTCCACAAAAGGATCGAGCAAACTGGGCTGTTCTTGGTACAAATCAAGAATATATCGAAATCTGAAAAAAAAGGTTCAAAAACAAACAATTTCAAATAAAATTTATGCAGAATAGCATAAAGTAGATGACGAAGATGCAAAATAATCCGTTGTCACTATTTTCGATAAGTAAATCAATTCACTATTCAGATCCTCAAGTTTCTGATGATAATTTGTTTGTATTCATATGTTTCACTATACTCTAAGCACCGCTAAATCATCATTATCTCAAAGTAATTTTCATTTTCCGGGATAATAAAAATCTATGTTATCGTTGGGTATCAGTGTGCTGAAGGTTGGAGCATAAAGCTTGGAGCAATGCAATTTCCAAGATAACCAAGATAACCTATCGCAGAGACCTTCAATATAAGCTAAGCTACATGTGAAATTTCGATTAAAGATAACCTTTCGGAACGATTTTCTCTATCACGTTGACTACTTGCAAACGAAGGTATAATATCGATAATAGCAAATATCTCTTGCCGATGAGCTTCAGTAAATGTTTTTCGTAGCTCTGAAACATCGTCTTCCATCAACGAATCAACAAGAGGAGGACCAGGTACCACATCCAGTAACACTTTTTCCTGCATCCTGAAATTAATGTAATGAAAGGCAGAGTATCCCAATAAAGCTTACGCTCCTTTATAAGAAATAATGGTATCGCATTATTTTGTCATTACTTAGTTACATCCTAAATCAGGTATTAATTAATATTACATCTTAATCAGGTATTTTAATGACATCTAAATTAGTTATTTCCAATCTATCCAGATTTTAACGTTTTATTATTTCCATTTCCTTTTTCTATAATCCTTCACCAGTTCAAAAATGCAAAAATAATTCCAACTTATCAAAAAAAGCCAAATTCACCAAAACATAGTTCCTAATTACCGAACGAGACATCTGAATCTCATCTCTTCTCCATCTAACTCACAAACAAAACTTTGACATCTTGTTTGTTCACTTTGACTAGGATTCAATGATTAGACGCACGTCTCACAACTATTACACACAATAATTGAAAATTGATGAAGTATTTTTTAGGAGAAAAAAGAAATGAAACTTGAAAATATCTTTCTATTATATTTTGAATATTCAAATTTTAAAATTTAAATGATGTAATGAAAGTAAACAATGCCGATGAAACACTGCTTTAAAATGCATTAATGTGATTTATCAAATACGTCTAAATAATGAACGTAACGTAATATGGGAATTGCGTGGGAATGCCTTTAACTTATTTATGACAGTCTTTTCTCGAATATGTAAATTGATTTGTTTGTCTGTGAAAATTTTTATCGTAATTTTTTAACTAAAATATTCCTAAATTGAAAAACTAAATTAAACAATTTACATATTAGTTTATGATCATTTATGAATCGATGTATGCTAAGATCTATAAATGATCATTTGATTCACTTTTCTCACTTCACTTTATTTTCGTTAAGTATTCTTTAAGAAAGTGATTTGCTGATCATCTCTACAATAATTCATGTTGTTCCGTAGTTGAGGAGCAAAACTCAGTTTTTTAATCTATTAGCCTTAACAGTAATAATCAATTTATTTATTCAGATTTTATTTAATTCATCAATTTATTTATTATCCAATCAATTTATTTATTATTTAATTGATGAATTATTAAATTCAGAATAGGTAAAACTGATACAAATTATGGGAATAATTTAATTTGCAACTTGCACAAATTCATACAGCAATAAAGTTTTGAAAAATGTAAAAAAAAATTAAATATCACTATACAGTGTTAGAAGAAAATCTAAGAGAGCATACTTATCACGAAAATCACTCTAAATTACGTACGATTATACCGTATCTCACATTCTGCTTACGTTTAAAGAAGCACTGTATACCAAAGTAAAAGAAGTTCATATGATTAATCTTATCACAACGTTAACAAACAATCTCTATTTATACTGTAATTTAACGGATTTATTTTGTCGTGCCAATGCTGGATTGAACTGTGAATTATATTTTGCAACATTTCGCTCCTTTTCTTCTTTATTGCTTTCCGAAAGCGCTAACAAACTGTTTAAACGTTTTCGTTCTTTTGCTTCTCTATCCAGACGTTCCTGTCGTAGCTTTTCTAACTTTTGCTTCTTTGAAATTTCTTCGAAATCTGATGACTTTTCATCACTTGATGACATTTTCGATGAACTACGATCATGGTGTTTGCTTTTTTTTCTGCGCTCTTTATGACGAGATTTCTTATTCTTATATTTCCTTTTATGCTCATCGCGTTTGCTGAGTTTTTTAACAACAATTGGTCGAATTTCCGATTTGTCGAACTTACTTTCTTCCTTTACTGGAGTTTCCGATTTTATGGACTCAGTTTTCTTTTTTGCTGGAACTTTTTCATACCATGGCTTTTCCTAAAATATCAAAAATATTTTTCTGTAAAGGGAGCAAGAGGACGGGAGAAATTGTGAAGTAGAGTTCAAACTTCCTTCCCTATGAAGAAACTGTGTCGATTTGAAATTTCAAAAAACGAACCTTCGTCAACTCACTGGAACCTTGTCCAAGATATTGTAAGATACCAACTTTCTTTTCATATTCTTCCTGTTCTTTTTTTTTCTCTAGTTCATAATCTCGATTCCCTACACCAAAATTCTTCCGGTGCTCTGCTTCTAGATCGGCAAAAAAATTGATATGGCCGGAAGAGTTGCTAAACTCTACGTTATTGTCGTCAACTCTACTTTTTTTACTGCTGTACATTGTCTCCATTCGTTGTGCATTCTGACGCAGCAGGTTTACCTAAAATGTTCAACTATAACAGTTTATCAATGAAACTATAACATAAAAAAGTGAAAAAAAAAACATGTGATGAAACTAGACTTGATACTGTTCATTACAGTGGCAAAATTTAAAATTTATAACTTTTAGCTATCCGTATTCGCAGGTATACGACACTATCATTTATCTGACTTTCTTTAAAAATGATGATGTTCTTAACAGACGTGGTTTTCCACAAAAGTTCTTAAATCTAAATTTCTATTCGAGCAATTTACTTTTTTCCGAAAGAAACTAACCTTATATTCTTGCTCTGCAAGCTGAAATCTTTCAGCAATTCTCTTTTCTTCTTCATCAGCCTTCTTCTGATCACGACGAACACGTGCAACATTCTCCTTTGTTCGCACATGCCACTTTTTCTTAGGTAATATATTCATTTTCTACAAAAAAAGTTCCAAAATTTGAAAAAACAACGGATCAACGTGATTAACTTATCATGCAATTCACGCCATTTACTCTAAAAAGCTAAGCACAATTCGAAGCTGTACCAACAGCAACCGAATCATACCGTAACGACACAAGTATTCATCTAAAGAAATCCATGTATACCAAATATAGTAAATTAGCGGTTATTCCTTCCTAGATATAACTATACGTTATTCCCCTTACAGCAAGACAGTAATTTCTTTTTGTTTATGTTTCGACAACAAAATAAAAACCGCCGAGCAAAAGTAATAAGAATTCATCTGACTTCTAAAATAAATACAACTCCTATATCCGCTACTCTTGTATCCTATCTGTACAACATATTTCATAACGAAACATCGATTCACAACTCAATGATAGTCTCTTATGTGGTATAATATGTAACATTTATTGAAATTTAGAAAAGTGATATTTAAACTGATACTGCAATTTATAAATTATTAAATTCATTTTACACAATCTTTTCATATGAGAGATGTATCACGGAGCACCGATATGTATCAAATTACCAGAAGTTACAATCGGAAAAGTACACATTGTGGACATATCCTCAGATACAAAATACTAATTTAACAAATAAGGCTCCAGTGAACAAGATATTAATGTACAGCTAAAAGTTTGTTGTAGTATTTTTTTTCGTCTCATTCAGTGCTCTACAACAATAGTTTTTTTCTAAATATCAACAAAAACGTAAACAAAATTAATTTAATATACCATACGCTGCAGTTATATATCATCTCATTTGTTAAGATAAGCTTTTAAACTATGGCTCTTCTAAAGCATATTAATCCATCCGAAAGGCAATATGGAATTAAATAATAATGTTCTAATTTCATAACAGAATGAAGCATGCGTGATATTTTTTTACTGGGTTTCTACTTTGACTTACTAATATCATTAAAACTCTTTATCGAAAAAAGTTCAAAAGCTTGCCTTTTAGTACTTTGCCAAAATGAGAATTATTAAGAACAGTAAATAAATTAGAATAAAAAAAAAAAAACGAAAAATTTTAGAATAAAAACGAAGCAATAAAAGGCTATCACAGAAAGTAATAGTAACAATATGAAATATTAATAAAATCGGGATAGAAAGCAAAATTGAATGTAATATTTTAGAGATTTATCACTACATTTATCATTTATCACTATTTTAAATTTGAAACAAAAAATACCCATGCTTCAAAAAATTTTAAAAAAAAAAATTAGAGAAATTTCTTTGTTCCTTAAACAAATAGTTTCAATATTTTGAAGAAAGACATGCTGATAAATAATATCATTACAAAAGTAACAGGAAGCTTCAAAAGACTGACACATTGCGCTGGACTCACATAACGGTATTAGCACCTACCAAAATAGAGAATCCAAAATCCTAGTTATTTGAAGGAAGACTAGGACTTCTAAAATACGAAAAATCCTGAAAGGAAATATATTCCGTTTTTAAAAAGTACATATATACAAAATAGTTCTGATTCCAGTTCTGTTGGAATCAGACACAACATTACTTCAGAGATTCTAATATTTATTGATTCTCCACAAACAACTATTTATTAATATCAGGGTGAACATGAATTCAGTTAAAGAGCAAATGTTTGAAAAATCGAAAGAGAAGGAGATGGAACATGCAGCTGATATCTAGTTTCTTCGAATACTTTTTCACGATGCTGCAATGGCCGTGCACAGTCTTGCTGGGATAACCGATATGCTCGAGATGCGTTTACAACAGTATCACGAACTAGGTGTGGTAGCATGCAAATATGGATATGAGCTCCATCAAAAAGCGGTCCAAACTCAAGCGGCCGCTGTGTTTCGATCCGAACCCGAAATAGATAAGGTGACATTCGATACAGGACGATAAGTACATCACAAAACCGTGTCGCAATAGTATCACGACGATACGGGCGATCGTTTTCACTCCATACTATATGTACTTCATCGTTACCCAAATGCTTCAACTTTTGCGTAATATCACCTAAAATTTTTCGGGTCATTTAAAATCTAAATAGACAAAACTACTACATATAAAACAAGATAACTGCCCACTGATTTTTTTTTTCGCATCTCTTAATGATTGCTTTTCGCTTTTATTTAGAAGAATATTGAATTAACCAAAAACAATTTCTTAGAAAATGGATGATTGCTGCTAATCGGCAAACCATTTCGTTCAATCAATTCACTGTTCAATTATGAAAGTCTGGGCCATCATGCTTTGCTTACAGTTTCTTGTAAATATGATTTGCAGCATTTCGATACTTTGCAGTTTTTATTCTATATTGCATACGCAATTCAATGAAGCTTCAGATAGAATCCAAGAAAAAAGAATTTTAAATGTCCAAATGAATGAGAAACGAACCATCGAGCATAGTGCTAACATGAAAAATCATTTCCGTATCAGCAGATGCATAATACAAAGCAGTTACGCCACTTGGTAAGCCACCACTATACCCATAATGCTGATGACCTATTTGTACTTGCCAGCCCAAGCGTAAGATGAATTCGTTGAATGCAGCTGAACCATAACTGTTGGAAAGTATTGAGACTTTATCCTAAAAAAGCAGTAATAAGAAACGCTTTCAATTTCAGGATTAAATCAAAAATTTAATCCATATTTCCGCATGAAGTACAGATTTTTCAAAATAAAATGCAAATTAAAATGATTCGTCGGCAAAATACACTTTGAATTCAATGAAATTTATCTGCTGAAAATAAAAATAACAAGAAAATTTGGAACAAATCAAACTCACTTCCTGTCCCTTAGCAACATAGATAACAGCCACTTTGTGCACTTCGCGTGAATAAGTGTGATCCAGATGTCGGATGTCGCGATTGAAACTAGGTGGAATCTGCCGCGCACCCGGGAATAACCGTAAATCGGCGGCGAGAGCACGCCATAACAAATGTTTTTCTTCAGTTAATGCCTGCGATGAACATTCAGCTGTTTTTGAACGTGAAGCAGAAATACTTGCTGTTAAGCGTCTATTCTGTTGAATGAAGAAATACATTTCGTTACATTCAATTGGATCCGCTTGCAGTGTTTGCGGTAATTGTGGCAACTTCTAGAAAAAATCTGAGTGAATCTTTTGAAAATTGACGCTCTGAATCTTTTGAAAATTGAAAAGTAATTTAATATAAAGTAGAGCATGAACTGATAAGTTGATAAAATGCACTTCGAAAGGATCTGCCACTGTTTCTTTAAAGCTGCTCGTTTCTAATGTCAGTTTCTTCGGTCGTAAGGATAATTCCCGTAGCCAATTATTTACGCAATTCATTCGACGCCTAACTGTGCGTTCCTGTGTAAAAGACCAGCAATGTTTTCCAACTGGTGTTCGACTTGTCACACACACGCCATTATCCATATTAACACTGAAGCAATAAGATATAAAATTTCATTGGCATAAATTAAATTTGAAATTCCCATATATATTGTTGCTCTCCACAAACTATGCCTTAATCATAATCAATTTTCAAGGTCGTTACATTAATTATGATAAATTCGCATTAGGAACAGATAACTTAAGAACAGGAGTCCAAATTCTTGTTCTCTGGTGTTGGTATTAACTAGTCATACTGCCATCACAAAATTTCCCACACAAAAATTAGAAAATACTAAAAAACATCGTACAATGATTTTACGCTGATCGCGAAAAAAAAAAAAAAAAAACCTTAAAATGGCTCTCCCTTGGTCAAAAAATACACTTCCTGCTGTCAACGCATTATGCTGAGAATTTCCGGCAGTATTTTCCACTGAATTACAACGAGCTAAGGTGAATGACGGTAATGGAAATTGCCGATAGTAAGTAAGCAAAAATCCTTCCAAACAAAGCCTTCTGCCATTCAGCACTCGCTCCAATAACGATCGCCTAAGCTGACAATCTATTAAGGTGGCTGATACACCTTGCCATAGTATCTCACCAGCTAAGTAGTCTTCTTTCACCTCAAAATAAATGTAAAGATTAATTTTCGGTTTGAAATGCACTGATGTGTTTAATAATGGAATAAAATGAAATAAAACAATCAAAATTAAAAGCTTGTGAAATTAAGTCCAATCTACACTTACCGGACAAAGCAATGAGGTATACATATACTTCGTTTTTATGCAATATCACGATATGACAATATCAAAATTTTGTCTCTTATTGACAATATGTATGAAAACTAACAATGACTTCTCATTTTTTTAATATACGTATGAAAACTAACAATGACTTCTAATTTTTTTTAATAAGAAAAGCAGATAAACATACGAAATTGAGTGCTTGCTCAAAGATAGCGGTTAATTTGTCGCACAAGCCGAGCTGTTTCAACTGACTCAAATCCGCACAAAACATTTGAAGTAAACTGGAAGTTTTCAGAGTACAAACACGATTCATCACTTCGGTCATCAACTTTGTATCGGCGCGCTCGATGATTAGAAGGGCCAAGGCATGCAATGCCAATGAATAGGATTGCAGCGGCACCTCACTTGAATTCAGCGCTAACAGATTGAGCAACAACGTTTCACCCACAACATGATCGGGTGAAAGAAGTGCAGCTACCTATAAACATTTTCATCTCACAAGATTGCTCTACGATGTACGGCGACCTCAATGTGTTCCAAGTCAATTACATTTGAAATAATACAGAATTAAGCATTAAAAGGTCAAAAAAATTCAAGCATATTTAGTAATGTTTAACTTTCCCAACCGCTCGGAAAAAACCGAAACGAATTTTCTTTTTGATATTTTAATTAAATAAAATATATAGCTAGTAGTGAGTGGCAACATTATATTCTTTCTCACGCTTCAAATCATCATATCTTAAATAATCCACAAAGCCCTCATTTCTTTTGTAAATCTTCCTTATATAATCTTATAGTCTAAAATATCAGGCTTATGGTAGTTGGTTAAATACTTATTATAAGAAATAAGCTTATGCTCCCAGCCTACCAATATGTAATTCTTTATTTATATACTTACAAAATCGCAGTTTTGTCTAAATATTTACCAACTGTCTACGACCACATCCAAATCTTTTATTGTGTCTGCTTATCAATATTACTATAAAAGGAATGGAGTCCACCCCAAGCTGGCAAGAACAAATTCCAAATCAATGGAGATGATATTTCTTTTTGTCGATTTTTTTCCACGACAGCTGCGCTATGGTAATAAAAATTAACTGTGATAATTTCAAAATTCTCAACTAACCTGCACACTTCTAGGTGAAAAATTAGACTGTTTGATGAGTTGAGTAAGTGAGCTGAGAGCTGGACGGGCCAATACGGTAAGATAATCTTTGGACATGAATGGCATATATTCCAGAACAACAGTAAAACGCTCGGAAACAATCGCTCTAGCAAGAGCAAGTAAAATGTGAGCCTAGAATCATACATTTCAAAATGGCCGAAAAATTCACAGACATGAATATTATAGAAAATAATGTAACACCAGAAAAGAAGGAAAGGAAATTGCTGGGAAAAACTAAAAGGAAAATGTCTAAATCTAGCGAAGGAAATCCGTCTTTTCTGTTCTTAAATCTTAAATTTCTGCAATGCTTTCATAAAATATAAATGCTGTGGTTCGTGCTACAGCAGGATTGACTGTTAAGAACACATTTTAACAACACTATTACTGGCTTTTTGCCCGTATAATTTCAAGTACTTGGAATTTTCGCTTTTTTTTGACTGCATAACTTATCATCTGAATTTAACAGAAGCAATCAAAAGTGACACATCACTGAAATCAACAATACCCAACTTTTCACTTCACTAGTCTATTTGGTCAAATATGTGTGGTTATTGAAGTATTATTACTCTTCTACATCTCCATTAGTGAACCCAAGATTGACCAGTGAAAACATGCGTCACTTCGGTGCTTATCAAGAAACAAATGAAATAACAATAAGAATCCACTCTTCGATCTATGTCTGCTACTGTTTGGTATCCGTTCCTCATATTGACAAATCTTTTCCCTCTAGTGTAACTTTATAAAATAAGTGAAGCAATATGCTCTTTTGAGCATGAATTTTTAAAAATCTATCCTGAAGTATTAATTACCAAGAAAAGGATCGATGAAATAATCAACTATCATAACATACATAATAAAAGCACAAAAAGCCTAAGAAATATGAAAGTGATGCAATATTTCTGCAAATGCTCCAAAACCTGAAATGAACTTGGAAACTAATCAATTTTTTGAACTTAAGTATTTAAACAAATTATAATGACCTAACTGACCTCGACAAGAGGTGGAGGATTGACAGTTGAAAGAACAGCACAGTATGCGGGTAAACAATGAGCTTGTCCAGAAGGTGGAAGAAGTAACAACCGGGTACAAATCCAGTGTATCAACGCATCAGTACCACTTAATTGAAGCAAAGTGTTGATGGTTCTTGAAATTGTCTAAAAAACAAACAAATTATTAGTGGTGCTGATGGATGTATAAAATAAACTATGCTCCATCCAGAACGTAATTAATGCTGGGAGAGTTACATGGACTAAGAAAGGCAAAACACTATGAATTAAATTAAACTAAAAAATTTGGTTATAAATTTAATGCATCTAATCATAAGACAGTGTAAACTTTTAGCTCCAGTGAAATTTAGATTCTTTAATATTTTTGAAATGATAATTGGTTTTACATATAAAAAGGTTTATAAAAATAGACAAATATTGCACAGGAAACGTGGCCTTAATTCAGAAAAAAACTCAAATAGTATAATATACTACTGAACTAAAAGAAATGCTACATTCCAGCAATTTCACCAAGAAATCAAAGTTTTGAGGAAACAAGTGACCTGAACAGCAAGATATGAATGAGCAGAATGCAGTGGAGAGACCAAATTAACAATTCGCATCCAAACTCTCAACCATACTACTGCGTCACCAGTTGACTGAAAAATTCATATAAAAAGTCATAGTTTAGAAAACTTGCATAAAATGATTGAATCAAACAAGCTTTTCAACTAAACGCAATGAATTTTTTTAAAACTTTTGCATGCAACAAAAGAGTGCCTATCAGTGATATTTTTGGTTACAATTATTAATTTCCATCATAAATTACCATAAATACATAGTTAATTACAAATGAGTTACGGCGCCGATCAAATGAAAGAACTGAAATTTACGGAGAGATAAGTTCAAAGTTCACATCTGCAGCCTAATTCCTTCTGTATTTAAATATTCAGGATCGAATTATTATGGTACAGCAAAAAAAAAATCACGAATTTAAGGAAACAGAAGTGCTAGAACATAGAGGAAACAATTTCATTCAAAGCCAATATCACACTCAATTTTAACTCTGAATCGGCATGTCAAAGTTTTTACAATTTAGTATGCGTAATATAAAACATATGGATAGATAGTTTATTTGATATTAGATATTTATTTTAATTAGAAAGATATGTAAAGAGAAAAAATCCGAAAACCTATATTTGACCCCCTTTCATGGCATCATTGCTACTTTTTACATTTCAAATTTCTTAACAGACATAGTATATTTAATATACATAATGGATTATTTTTATTTTACCATCAACAACATCTTGATCATATTATCGGTCAGCCTTAACTTAACACTGTATTAAGACTATGCAAAAAATAACTTCAACATTTTTTCAGGTCGTACTTTTTACTGGAACAATTCTTGATTCAGATTCCTCACAGACAATGCATATTCAAAAGTAATATACCATTTATTTGTTATTTTCACGATGATCCTATTTCTTTTTACTTCCAATATTCTCTTTGAATCAGTATTTACGACAAGCCCTCAAAGTTACAACACTCATGAAAAATACCACTACTTCTAATAACCAAAAAAATAATGGTATTACTGCTAACTATTTAACTTTCCACTCCTTTCAACTACACCAATACCTCTTGCTAATGGATCCATCGAGATAAAAAGATTAAAAGTGGTATCTATATCTCACTGCAAATTGAATAAAAAAAGTAAACAATAAGAGAATAAAAAATTGCATTTAATCAATGATCTGACATGAATCCCTGCCATAATTGCAATCAATTTAATCTCACAACTAGTGACTGTAATTTCGTTTAAAAAACAAACTTCTAAATATAAATAAATTTTGGAATTCAATAAAGTACAGAGAAGTCCTCGATCCCTACAGACTAAAGTGATTTATTTGATGCAACGCGACAGAGATAAACCATGAGTAAATTAATATTTGCTTTTGATATAATTATATCATCAACCACCCGGAATCATTACTTATATACTGGTTTGAAATAATATTGATAAACCATGAGTAAATTAATATTTGCTTTTGATATAATTATATCATCAACCACCCGGAATCATTATTTATAACTATACTGGTTTGAAATAATATTTCCACTTTTTTTGTGTTTTAAAAAGTAAACGAAAAACTTCCGTTCTCGTATTCTATTAAAAGTAATTAAAAGTAAGAATTATTAACTACCACTTTGCATTTTTTTAAGTCGCAAGAGAATCGCAGAAAAAATCTATAGGGAATAAAAATAACAGGATGTTCCCTGAATTCATCTTTTAAATGATAACAATTTCAAAATTGCTTAGTTTAACAAAAAAATCTCTAATTCAATACAATACTTTTCTTGTAGTAAACAGCGAAGAATACATAACTCTGAATATTTGCAATTGAAATTAAAATATTCTTCAGATCTGCATACTGTCTCATTTAAAACCTTTGAAAGATTACTCAGAGAGTAGTAATTATAAACCACGAAAATTGACAGATGATTGGTGGGTAATAAGACTTGTGCAAAAGGGATAGTGAGAAGAGAGAGGCAAACAATAATTACTTTGAAATTTCCAAATTCACTTTTAACGCAAGAAAAATAGCCATTAAAATTATTATTGCAATGGATTTTTCACTGTTTTGTGAAACCAGTAAGTCAAATCAGGTAACAAAATAATTATAATATGAACAATAAATGGCCGAAACATGCATGCAGCATACCAACAGTAATGAAAAATTCACTAACACACTATATTTGCTCAATCACTAATTTTAACGGCAATAGTTAATCCTGCATAATCAATTGTACACAATATTAAACAAAAATATGTTGTAGGAATTGGGTTCCGAGCATTGAGCGCTGATTCTAGGAAGATCCTTTATAATAAAACGCTAACCAGGAAGTGAAGGAAGTTTTTATGAACATCTGTCAGGAAATTTTTAAGGTTCCTTTTGCCTGACATCAACAATCCGAGACCAAACAATAAATTTGAAATATTCTCTCGGTGTTAATGATCATATGACCTGATCTTTCGTAAAGTTGAATGGCTGAAGATAATCATCGAAAGTGAATAAATAATGACAGTTTAAATCCCTGCCGACCTTCATCAGCAAATTTAAACTGGCATATGAAGCGGAAAACAAATCTTTGGCACATTCTCTCTTGAACATTCTGTGATTCTTCACATATACATATAAACATCAAATTTACTGCCACGATTTGCACGAAGTTATTGCTATTTTCAGTCGCTATTCGCTATTATTACTTTGCTTCACCAAATAAAGTTGTCGCTATACAAATCCTGACAAAATTCCTGCTAAATTCATAAGTTTTCAAATTCAAAAATAAGAAAATCTACAATTTTTTCTTAGAATATAAATTAAATTGCGAATGTAAAACATTTCTAAATCTCAAAAGAAAAACTCATCGCCAAAATAAGGAGAAAAGAAAGAACAAATAAAAGCAACTGTGAAAAACCGCATTAATCTTATCTTTCAGCTTACAACAGTTAAGCAAACATCGCCTCAAAAAAGAAAAAAAACCAAAGAACAACTGCAAAAGTTGAAATTGTAAAAAGCAGAACGATTGATTTTTGAAAAAAAATTCTGATGTAATTTTTTTTGAGAAAAAATTTTTAAAATTTTTGAGGAAAAATTCTGGTGTTTTTTTATTTTGGATAAAGGGATAAATAGTTTCATCACCGAACTTTTTCAAGCAGAAAATAATCAGGATATCGAAACCTAATTGGTTAATGAGGGATTAGAAAAACGATTATATCGAAAATTTTTTTGGAAAATCTTCACATAACAATTTTTAGAGTTTTAATAAATTATTAGGAACCGATTCATTCAAACGGGAGGAACCGACTGATCATGGCAAAGATATAAACTTAGGAAACAAGGTCAAAGATTGAAACAGTCAGCACAAAACCAAGTTTGGGTAGAAATAAAGCGAAAAACATTTTAAAAAATGCCAACTAAATGTTATCATTGCCTCAAGTAAATATAAATAGCAGCAGTGATATGTTAAAACTTTTGTCATAGATACGAAACAATAACTTTAAAAAATTGCTGAAGTAGAAACTGGAATTGTAGAAAGTAAAAAAAAAAAAAAAAAAAAAAAAACCCATATTTTATGAGTTGCAGGAACTACAGTATTTTGGATATCAAAAAAACAATCAATTAGAGAGAAAAATAAGGTGAACAAATATTACAATTTAAGATATAAAGTGCATCATTATGAGAAAAATAGCGATTCTAAATAAACATAATATCAAACTGCTTGATAAATTATTCTGCAACAATCAGGATCGATTAAAATAACAACTGAGCAACTATGAAGAATAATTCTACTGGGAGTCCCATTATATTAATAAAATATTTTTCTGACTCGTAGGTCACAAGCAAGAACTCAAAATGTAGATTTTGTAAATAACATGACTGTAATCATGATGGCAATATGAATAACTGTAATCATGATGGCAATATGAATAACATTACTAGTCAATGATAATAAAAATAGCAGCCATGCGAACAACATATAAATACACGATTTCAAGAAATTATGAAAATCAATTCTAATAATTTCGTATACAAAAGGTAGCTACAAACGCAATCTAAAATTTAAGAAATTTTTACTTTAAAAAAGAAAAAGTTGTCAAACAGAGAATAGAAAAATCAGTAAAAGACCACATAAAAAGAACTAGCATTAAACACTTCAATCTTTAATAAAATGTATTATTGTCAAATATAAAGTATATATTCAGCTAGCATGAGTATAGTGATGATGATAGATTTTCCATGAAGTTAATTTGTTTTTCAGATAAATATAAGCGAATAGTATTGATAAAAAAACGGATCAAGCAGAAAGTACGCAAAAAAGATACTTGGCTAAGACAAATCTTGCTATTAATAATAAGATCCATGCAATGCGCAGCAAACAAAATGACCTGATCGCAAGTCAGATTTTTGTTTCATTCACTGGTCAGTTTATGGCAAGCTCTGAATTTAAATTTTGGTGCAAACTGAATCAAAAATTCTTAAAAAAGAAAAAAAAAAAAAACGTAAAGCATCAAAAATGTGGAGATCGGCTCAAACAATACATCACTAACAAAAAGGCGAAAAAAAAAACAGAGTTTATATAAAGATTTTCCTTACGTAGGAAGTTTTTATTATAATATTTTTGCTAATGACAATTTCTATCGAGCTTTAATTATGATCTTTTAGAAGTGAGCATTAAGAGAAACAGTGCAAACTCTAAATATTCTAAACGCTAGAATCTTAAATGTTGCATCAATTACTGAAAGAAAAGATTGTGGAAAAGTGTACTATTCGTCAAATTAATTGTGCTATATACACTATCATCATAGAGTCTGTTGAAAAAATGAATGAATGCTAGCTTTCTTGAAATTAAAACTAGCAAAGTAAGAAACAGGAAATAGATATGAAAGACAAATTAAATGCTTCTAAAATGTTATTTATTTCCCTCAAACCAATGAATATGATTTAGGATAACAAATTCTTGTTAAATTATCATTATGAATTAAATTGTTACATTTTATCTATGTATACAGCAAAACCTGGAAGTGTATGTAACAAAGTTGTGAATACAACAGAATGACAAAGAAATCCTTACATTATTATTCTAGTTTTCGAAGACAAGAAACTAGCAAATCAATGATGTGATATTGGAATTTATGAATGTGATATTAGAATTTAACTGTATCAGTAAAGCAGTAAAAAAAAAAAAATCGAAATAATCAGTGAAGATAAAACGATGCCGTGCACTGTATATGGACGTACATGAACTGCGATTAGAATAATTAAATGCAGCAGGCTGCTAGTTGGAAAATAAAGACAACAGTAATCCACATCTAGCTGGTAAATAAATTTTTTCCCTTCATTGGAAAAAGAACCATTTTAGGAAGAAAAATTTTCATCAAAAATATTAGGCGGGAGTGAAACTCGGAAGTGACTTCACTTTTTCAATAATATAACAGCAAAAAAAGCATCATGGTTGAACATATTAGAAAACGGCGGTTAGCGATAAATGCTAACAGCGCACCTATTCGTGAATTTGAGAAAAAGTTCTGTGTTCTATTTCAGGGTGGTCAAAATATGATTTAGAGCATCAAATTATTCGGGCAAAGTAGTTATACCGTATTAACCAGCTGAACAAACACATAATAATCCTCATATACACTATAAATCTAATATCCATTTTATTTACGGATTTTGGGAAATGGAAAGGATAACTTCATGCAGAAAAAATCAGCATTAAATTATTAGCAATTAATCAATCCATTAAAATGCCGATATATAGCTATTCGTTCAAAGAAGTCATACTCCTTGGAAAAGATCATAACTCGTTCACTATGTCTATACAAAAAGTATAAAATTAACGTAAATACGATCGATTAAGATTCAGTGAACAACAACGCAGTTACGTGAAAGAAAGAACGTAAATGAGAGCACTTGGATTAATATGAAAATGTTCAAAATTAGATAAAATATAACCGGGTTGAAAGTAATAAAATAAGTTAGTAAAGAAAGCAAAATATGAAAAATTTCCTCATCTTGCTAACATAATTCACTTTCGGCAAGTTATAAAAAATCACGAAAGAATTAAAGAAATGGAAATTTGATCGCTTATTACAATCAGTTTTCAGTTTAATCTCCGAGCAACTCTATAAACTTTACTTCTTCCGAAGGGAAGAATTGAAATTATTTTTTAAAACTCTTGAAAACATTGCAAAAATCATATGGCTATGAAAACGAAAACTATCAATTAATCAGAGAAAACTACCAATATCTAAAAAGTAACCGGTATGATAAATTTGAAAAAGATTTTCAACGAAAACTGCTTAGATGAAGAGTTCAAAAAAGAGCTTAGTCTAATAATTTCAGTTGCACTGTTAATTAAAAAATCTCGTAATTGATACAAAAAAAAGTGCTACAGTGTTTTGAAAGCAAACAGTTTTGAATAGCTCAACCCATTATTCACTTCGCTTGTTCATTTAACATTTTTGACAAAATTATTAAACCGCGAATGAAATTAGAAGATAATGAGTTAATAAACTTAAATACCGACTAGTTGCAAGAGGTCAAAAATATTAAAAATCGCAGTGAATATCAAGACTTAACATTGGAAAGGATGTTGTCTGAATCTCAGCGAAAATAATTTTGTTTCAGAGAAGAAAAAATGAAGAAACTCATGCTTTAATTTAACACATTTGCTTAATTTAATAACTTTCCCTATACTACTACGCAGCAGAGAACTGTCAGTGCATAAATTAGGTTCGGTCGGCTAAAAATCCACAGCAAACATTTACCTGCACCACTGAGGTGAACTGCACATTTTCGTCTTCGACAGAATTGTCATTTTCGGACCGAGTTTCTGCCGAAAACTCTGTATTTCCATCTTGAATACTTGTCGTTTCATTACTTTTCACTCTTTTGACTATTTGATGAGAAGTCTGAAACAGTATTATCTGATAATAATCTGCTTCAGAACTTCCTGTTCTCAGAGAAAAAGAATTTCATGGATGCATTACAAATCCTGAATAAATTAAAAAATTAAATTGATAAAAAATATACCAACTGAGCAGGTGGAGCAATGTCAACCCCAAAAAGATTCAGAACAAGCGCACGTGTAACACTATCGACCACTCGGCTCCACTGTTCAATCATCTGCATCCAACAACCAGACTGGAACACAGCCAATACATCATCCCAAACTCTCTCTTCAATTTCAATACCTAAACACCAAAATTTGAATAGTATGTTTATGACTTCATCTGTGCACCAAAGCGTTAACAATTAAATAATCTTACCAAAAATTTCACATAATTCAATTACTTAAAATCCAACAATACTTGAAATGGATAGTACGCTCACCGCTTATAGCTCGAACGAAAACAATAACACCAAGGAGATTTTGCGCCAAGGCACCAGAAGTTGCACGTCCATAAGCATCAGATCTGAAAACAAAAATTTCTCAACCATAATAAATAATGAAATAAAAGCAGTTTTTTCAACCATAGTAATTTGAATACTGCAACAACTGCAAAGATACAAATAAAAAATGGTCTAGAACCTGGAAGTAACAGTGCGTATGCCGTCTGCAAGACTTTTAATAAGTTCACACCAAACTCTAGTTGGTAGTACATTTTGCAAAGGTGTTGAAGGATTGGAGAGATCACGAGTTGTTTGCAGCAAGCTTTGTGTTAAAGAAATGGCAGATGACAAACGTTCACCAGCTACCGGTAAGTATGGACTGTGAAAAAACGAAGTAAGAAAATGAATGAGCAAGAGTGATAATGATTCAATTGCAATTCCATTTTGATCAATAAAGGGAGGTAAATTCCGCTGTAACAACCATGTACTGATCAAAGAAAAGACCTGAAAAGAGAAATCCATCTAGTCTTCTGATACTCACCTATCGGAACAGAACAAAATACTAGACTTATTGCGATAGAAAAGATTGAAAGAAAACAGAATACGTTAAACTTTTAAATTTGTGAGGCCTATCAGAGTGCTCACGATTCAGACCCTTAATTGAAACTACCAGCGAATTGTATGTTTAATTCCGAAATTGGGAAAATATCTTGAGAAAAAAATTAAAAATGTCCCGAAGATGTAATGTTGAGAAAAATGACACCATCAAGTTCCATCTTTAAAAATATATACAAGGTAACCGAATATTACTTCTCGTAAGAAATACGAAGGCACTTATGGCATTTATCGAAATTGCTCGTTTATATATTGAAGATGCAAAACTTACTTTATGAATAACATTTGAACATGATAATGGTAGCATTACAGCTTCTTTTAAAAGTGTTAAAAGCGTATTCGTTGCTTTGCGACTGGAAAACAAAGCCTTGCGATATAAAAGCTGACCTGTCGCAGCTAAGTCATTATTAGTTGTAAGCGCAACCGTAGCCATCCATCTGTAAATGGAAAAGATATTACGGTTTAACTCATTATCTTTAATTTTTTTTTTGTAAGAATAACACGGAAAAACTTTAAAATTAATAAACTCATCAATGTACAAAGTAACTAAGGAAATTAAAAAGAATGAAAAGTCTGATGAGTAAATGAATTAACGGAAAGATATCTAAAACAAATATTTTAACGAACCTAATGAGCCAATACCGAGCAATTACTATAGGGTCAGCAGTATCGCGAATATCCATTTGTCCTTCACTACCCTCCCATCCACCATAAATATCTACACCATTAGTTTCTATATCAGGAAATACTTCGTAAATATAGAGAACAATCACACGATCCAAAATAAATTTTGCACACTCTAGACGCATATTTTCGTTATTCCATTCAATATGAATCGTTTCTCGTGTGCAGTATTCAAGAAACTTATCCAGATACACCTAAAAAGATCTCAAATCTTTAAGTCCTTTAAATTTCACCATTTTCAAAGCAATTTTTAGAAAAAGAAATTGTCATAATAATGCATACATTTCATGACATTTTTTCTCCTAATCACCAAATCACCTGAAGTATCTGCGCCCTTTCCTTCGCATTTGGTGCAGTGTTGTTTGGATTACTTACAAGTGGTGAAATACGGATAGGTCCTGGTCCCACAAGACTAACAGTCGATTGACAATAATTGTGTAAAATGTTTTCGGTAGACAAATTATTCCTGGAATGAGTAAGTTAAAATTACTTAACAAAAGTAAATGAACCTTCTAATTTCATTATATAAAAACACTTAAAATGTAAAGGATTTGCGAAAAAAATAACGAAAAAATGGAAAAGATTTAAGAATCTTATCTTATCAGCAGAGAATTATGAACTTTATCAATAGGCATTTACGAACCGTAATGGGAAATGCGGAAGAAGACACTGAAAAACGGTATCTAATTGCAAATTATTATTGCTGTACATTGCCAAACTTTGATACCAAATAATAAATAGACGCAGCGCAATTTTTTTTACGGCTAGCAAATTATATGGAAACAGAGCTTTTTTCAAAATATACTCGATTGCATGTCTTTGCCAGCCTGAAAGAAATAAAAACTTGGATTTGGATTTTGTACAAATTTTCAGATTTAAAAGATAAAAAAGAAACAGAATTTTATTTGTAAGCAGACATATACCACTGCCAACTAGTCCTGGTGCAAGACAAAGTAATTGTTCGAGTGTCCACAAAGCTGATTCTGTTTCAAGAACTGATTGAGTCGTTTGTGTGAAATCAGCTTGCAATAACAATTCATCAACCAGATGGAAAGTTTCAAAGCTGTAATCTTCCATAAACTGCTTCTTGTCCTAGAAAAGAAGGAATCTCAGCACTTGTTTGAAATATTTAACATTATCAATTTACATTACGTTAATTTGTTTAGAAGTAAATTTTACATTGCAATAAGAATGGAAATACAAATAAATTTAGGAAGTGAACAATATTTCTATTCGTCGGTGAATCACATCCCAAATTAATGAACAAACAAAACTTTTCATCTCTATCTGGTTAGTACTCTAATTACTTGCTTCAGTATCACAGTGAACTAACTACTTATTAATTCCTATCATATTTCTAAAATTTAAAATTAAATGTGAAAAACAAACCTGAATACAAAGGGAATCGAGAGCAAATTTGAGATGTTTAGCCCGTGATGTACAATCACGATGAAGATCGGCAAAGCGTTGCAACGATGCCGCAAAATCTGCTGATTTCATTTTTCGAGCAAACATTTCTTGCTCTTATAATTTTTTAGCAACTGTTCTAATTTAATCTGAAATGCATAAAGAAACAAACAATAATCCTACTGATTTTATCATTACAATTGCTTCAAAAACAAATTAATTAACGCATAAATATAATTTCAAAAGTATTTTGCATAAGTGGAAAAAAAAAGTTAAGGAATCCAAATTGATACATATACAACTGTAAAGATTCAATATTTTTTTTTAATTAATTTATTAAATGATTGTTTACTCTAAAATGATTATTTATTAATTATTGATTTTTCAACTACAATCCTTTTTGTTATTATTATAGCAAGGATAACCATACTACAATCTATTTCAAACCATTAAGATGGCTTCAAGACCGTCTTTTACCCATCCAGTTCATCTAACTTTTTGATTTCAATCAATCTTTCTCTTTGTATCATTCACTCTCATTGAAACTTTTGAATCTAACTCAAGTAATATTCAAACAAATCAAATGACAATTAATCATTTGAAACTCTCAAATCTGTCTTCTATTGCTCTCATTTTTTTTCAAACTTATTTCAATGGAAGTGCGCAAGTTGTCTGCAAATTCGACAAAAGTTGTCCATAATGTTCCTCATCTGCTGCAAATATACTACCTAACGTTAGTACTTATGAGTTTTGTTTAATTTGAGAGAGAGAGAGAGGAAGAGATTATTATCGTTTCCCGGTAGGCAAATATCCCGGGAAATGACCCATTCTCGATGAATAAACTCAGCAACCTTCTCGACATCTTCTTCATTGCACTCAGAATACTAGACATCATTGTGATGTATTGTGGTTTTTACCTCTCATTATTATCCATCATTTCTGATTGTTCCTACTGCTTTTTTTTTTTACTTTAATGAGAGATTCTAATTGCTTGGAATTATTCAGAGCACTTTCTATGATATTTTATTAATTAAATGCAATAATAGCGAAGATAATTTCTTGCCTGATAAAATAATCATTTATAGTAGCAGGTTGCAAAATGAATTAGGAAATTGATTCTTTATTTCAATCAAAATTAATTACATCAGATGGAAATTATCTTCAAATTTCATTAATCCAAATTGAGTGACCAGTTCTTATGTTGCAACATGCATATGCAATATTCTTCTGAAATCATCACTTCTAAAGCTTCTAGTTTATCGGTTGAAGCTCCAGAAGGTACGGAAGCTCTACCTGTTGCTCCATCATCACAGAATTCAACTTCTACCTCAACAGTTGGGTAACTTCTGCTATTTAAAATTTCTCTTGCTAACACATCGTTAATTATCTAAAATTTCTCTTGCTAATACACTGTTAATTATCTTTTTCATTGTGTTAAATCTCTACTTCTGACATAAATGCCACAGTTACAAGCAAGCACAACAACAAGCACAATTGATTTTCAATTTCTTTTCACTAATCTCGATAATCATCTAGTAAAACTATCTATGAAAAGATAAGATAACAAAATCTCTGACATAAATGCTGAAATTGTTCGAACAGTGAATGATCTATTCTTCTAAAAGAGTAAAAACATCTATCACAAAAAAATTACTTATCTACTAGATTTATCCTCAGGTCATATATAAAGTCATATATAAACCATGATGCTTTTCTTTTCATCACTTCATTGATATCAATTCCCACCAAAAGCAATACATAGATCGGCTTATAATGATGCTTCCGATCTGTTACACTATCATCAATCATTATTAAATTTTGGTATCCCTTCCTATCCTTCAATTTTCTTCATACCATTCCTTTGCCGAAATTCTTGGAATTCGAATTACTGGTTATTTTTCTCACCAAAACCAATGCAAAATTCATTTTCATAACAAGAACATCTCATTTGCATGAATATTTGCTTTGGGAATTTCAAGAACTTTTGCTATAAGAAGAATCATTGGAAGAAAGCCGCTATTGATCAAATAAACCAGAATAAGGCGGTGTAGTGCTCGGTCATGCACAAGTATGTCAAAGGTCATATTCCCGATGAATTTTTCGTCTCAGCTATCTGCTGTTACTTGAATTACCTCTGAAAACAAAATAGCAAATTACATCACTTTTAACGAACCATTTTTAGTCTTAAGTATTTCATCAGTAAATCAAGCATTTCTTGGCTTAGCTTAGTTAAATTTTATATTTAAAATAAGGAACGGAAACAACTTAATGTCGATAAAACTTGGTACTTCTTATTACTGTAAGTAAACACAGAACTTACTATATCCATTCAGTGATTCCAACTCACTGTTCCATTTCATAATTTAGCGAGCAATAACTAACTACGACTCGAAACATCCAACTTTTATATGACGATTCAAGTAACAGTTGTGAGTAATATCCAGCAATAATATCCTCCGTTCCATAGATTGTACAAATTTACTGAAGCAAAACAAAACACAGATTTAAGCATTTTATCATTATCTAGAAGTGCGAATTTTTAAATAATGCTTGGAAATTGTATAGGCATTATTTTAATATATGCAAATTTTTTGAAATATGCGAATTTTGATCTATTGTGAAAAAAGCAACATATTAATTCTGAATGGAGATAATTGAAAATATAATCAATGAATGAACAAAAACAGAAAAAAACCTGAAAACGATGCAATATCTATTTGATTACATACGATGCAAAAAAAAAAAAAAAAACAAGATTTTTTTTTGCATATCACTGATGATTTTGTAATATTTCCAAAGGAGTATTAAGTGAGAAAAAAACTAGAATATCCACTATATACTGTTTGTAGTAACTTGATAATTATGATACAGAAAAGCAAGTGGAGTCCTCAAACTACAAAGCACAATGATAGTTCACAGACCATATTTCAATGCGCACAAAATGTTCTGCACAAATTGTGCAAAATGTGACATATCTGGCAGTATTTGCAACAGTATTTGAAGCTAGAACAAAGAGTAAGTTTACATTTTTGAAACCCATATGCTGGCGAAATATATTCAAATCACAACACTCGATATCATATGAGATTGGCTGCAAATTGCTAAAATTTCAGTTGCAAAATCTATTATTGATAAACAAATCCCATCTTATGAAAAAATTGAGCTTGTAACTGACAAAATTCACTGCGTTTCAGTTGCACTACCAACTATTAATTTAGCCATACTTTTCTATAAATAATTTGCTTTTCATTCCGCACAAAGATGACATTAAAATATCATTAACAGCATAACTGTTTTTTAAAAAACATGTCGTCCTTCTAGGAATGCAAAACAAGCTATCATTTTACTGTGACCTTGATACTGCCGCACCATCTGAAACACAATAAACTTATTTGCAATTTTTATTAAAGTTTGAACCAAAAAAGCAGCAGCAGAAACGGAAACTACGTACCTCTTCAGTCTCAAGATTCCACAACCTCAACTGACAACCAGATGCAGTGAAGAGATATTTCGAATCGGCTGTAAATGCACAATCCCAAACCCACTGTGATTCCATCTAAAAGAAATCGACCTAACAATTAGCAAATGAACTGAATTTTTGATATGCATTCATTAGAATTTCATTTCATTCTATAGAAAGAGCAGTAATGGAACTCTTTTAATAAATGAAAGAATGATAATCTCGCACACGTAGATAACCCAAGTCTTCACAATTTCGATCGTATGTTACATTCAGTACTATTCACATAATTAGTCACGGAATCGTCTTGACTAGTAATGTTTTAGGTAGTTGAAGACATAAAAATGAAAAAAAGCGAAGGTACCTTTTCTAAATGAATTGCTTTTGTTAAATCAGGCGCAACAAAAAGGGACTTTGCAGGTTTCACAGTATCTATAGTATCCCATAGGTGTACATAACCGTCAGCGCCCGTCGTTGCAAAATACTTATAATCAGGTGAATAATGGCATTTCAAAGCATATTTTGAATGAGCAGAAACTTTTGATTTTTGCTGCCTGAAATATTAAATTTGAATAAGATCAATGAAAAAATTTCCATAAAAAAAGCCTTAGAAATATGAAATACTGTAGAAACATTTCGCTATCATTAATAAACTATCATTATTCCACCCTCCCTCTTCCTCCCCCCCGTATATATACATGCATATGATGTGAGAAAATAGTTGCCTATGTAAGTGATTCAAGCAAATGACCTTCAATGACTTTTTTATGCTATCGATAATTCAAATGATCCAGTCCAACAGTTCTTTTTCGATCAAAATTTTGGCAACAGTTCAACAAAAACATACAGTGAGAGACCGGTGGTGGATGAAGCGCCGAATTCAGATAATCCTGATACTGACCATACTATGACTTTTCCTTTATTTGTTACTCCTACAAGTGTGTCACCATTTCTACTGATATCAACACCAGTGATATGTTCAAATATGTCGAGATCTAAGTTTCGAAATATATCGCTAACGTCACGTCTTATATCCCAGAAATACAATGCTCCCGAAATGTCTGATATAATTAGAATCATATAATTTGGATGAGTAACAATACAATTCACTGCGCTGCTGACCTGAAAAGGTTGTAGAAAGAGAGACAAAAACAATTTTGCATATAGATTCTTCATGTTGCATTGACTGCTATCTGATTTACATGATTTAAACAATGCATCGCACATCCGAAATTTAGAACTAACGAATGCTACCCAACTGATATCTCTTAATTTGTTATTACGAATGCTTTAAACAGAATAAATTGTAACTAAGAACTAAACAAAACCAGTCAATTAAGTAATATTATTTTGTTCGTGAATTGCAAATTGTTTTTAATAAGAAGCAAATTCATAAAAACTTCGCATTTAGGGTGATAAATGGAAGATTATTCACTTGAAAACTTCTTCGGCAGTGCAAAGAAGTACGGAATTCCCAGATTTTCACAAAGCCATCTTCACCACCAGTGTAAAACCATCTGCAACGCTTATCAAAACCAATCACTGTCACATTTTTGTTCATTGCGTCACATGAAGTTGCCAGAGTTGGGGGAGAAACCTGAAAAAAATTCAAAAAATTTCGACTTCAACCCAAAGGTGAACCACACTTCTTCTGATTTTACTCTCTCTCCAATTCACTTTACATTTCGCTTTTCATATTTCTACGTCTTCTGATCTCTCATCGCTTCAGTCACTCTTAATGCTCCCCAAATAATATCAGGTAACTGTTAAAACTGATTCACCTCCAAATGATAGACACGCATATGTTGCCAGCCGGCGATTGCCAGATATGTGCCATTTCGAGAAATACTCATCGCATTAATTTGAGAGTCCTTGTGAACAAAATTTTCTCGCGCCTCACCTCTTGCAACATCCCAAAATTTAATGCACTGATCATAACCAGCCGAAATCAATAGTGGTTGACCAATAGTTGGTTCGTCTAGGTTTTCTGGAAGATTTCAAATTTTCTGACTTGTTTTCAAAAACATTTTTTAGATTTATAACTACAGATTTCCCATGTTTTCCAAAACTCGTCAATAAAACATTTTTAAACCGTAACAGCGAAAAGCGATCAATTCTCGTCAATAAGATCATTCTGCCTCATCGAACAACTTGAACACTAAGAAGATATTTCTGCATCCTTCCCGTTAATATTCCGCCAAACAAACTTATCTGGGATAACCCATTCAATTATCCCCCGAACAGAAAGATGAGATTATCTTGATAAAAAAGGCAATCAGAAATGTCACACTGTCAGCTTTTTCGGAATCTTCATCACATAATGCTACCATGTCTCAATGAGGCATTCAAGGAGAACTTTGTAACAAACTACTGAATCCTTTAAATCAAATTACTAAATTATTTCCACTTATCCTATGAGAAAAAGAAAAAATCGAAAATAGAAGCCAACCTAGTTAATTCAGGCACAGAAAATTACCTAAATAATGTGATTCTGCAATTAAACCACCAGCGTCCATATATGACCAGTTTTATATTTATCGTACATTCCGCCAAATAAACATGCCTTAAAAGAAGCCAATTGGGATTTTAACACCAAAATAATTCGGACAATTGAACAAATTCGTATTTTTTTGAAAAATTAAATCTACAATAACAATAAGTTCCAAGAAGTATTGAACAGTAGGCTCCGTACTAAAGTGATTTCAAAACGAAATGAAACTCAAAAACATTTATAAACTTGCGATTGTAATGAGAAATTGCAATAATGTAATGATATGAGAAAATGACAATCCACCGTTAAACAGTGATAGTTGTAGCTGACTTGCTCTTAGACACTAAAACATCAGATATCTTATATTCAAACATAGATTCAAATTATTGAAATTATTGCAAAAAGATATCATAGAGGATATGTAAAGTAAAATCTGTAAAATCGAGGAAAGGACCAACTAAAAGTATAATTATATTCAATTTCAGCGAAATTAGCTTTAACTTTAGAATTAAAAGTTCTTTGATGCAACAAAACCTCTTCATGAATTCAGTGTTCTTGCCAAAAAAAATGTATATTCATTTCAAATTTGAAAACGAATTCTACTGAGCAAACATATGTAGAACGCTTTTTAAGAGTTAAAATTTTAGAGTGTTCATTACCTAAGCAGCAAGATAAATAATTAAAAAATGAGAGAGAAAGCAAACGCAACACTCCCAAGCAATCATGCAAAACGTATAAAACAAGTGAAGGCATCATAAGGCAGGATAAATGGAAAAACGAAAAAACGCAGGAATGATATTGTGAAAACAAGAAAAAAGGTGACCCAGCAAAGAGATCAAATTTGAACCTCTACTTAACAAGTGAAGGCATCAGGATAAATACTTAATAGTATGGAACCAAAATAAATGAAAATAAATCAAAAATTTACATGAAATTTGTAAAAATATGGATAAAAAAAGATTCGGCCTACAATAAAGATAAAATTGGACAGTCTGCACGTGAACAGCATCATGACTGAGTAACTTTATCACAGAGGTACCGGAGAAACAAGTGAATTGTTTGGAAGAGTTGCGGAACGAGGCATATTTGCAGACTTTGTAGGCACTTTCATCGAGCTACCAGAACGCGGAAGTGATGTCCCCTTCAAATACATTGTAAATAATTCCTCTCAGTTAATTTGAAACGATTCTTTCACAAAAACTGATCTCTAGCAAAATCTGAATAATATATTCGTGAATTTTTTTGAATCAATACTCCAACGGAATTTAAATATTATTTCTTGTCGTAATAAAGTAGTATTATATACCATCTTTTGAGATTGTCTGTAATCAAGAAAACGTTTTAAATGCTGAACCCACGCCGCACATATATCCGCTGACGGAGCCATTATTAACATCTCTCGAGCATCTACCGTTTCTAAAAAATAGCTTACGTATTTTATCATAAGATGAAAGTTTAAAGCAAGCGGTCATATTAAGAAGCAAAACCCACGTCTACATTGTGGTATTGTTTCCACTCCAAGATGATCTCTATGGAAACGCATCCGACAGCCTAAAAGCAAATTAGTAATCAAATAAAAATTTGACAATGGTTTAACACAAAGATTACAATTCGTTGGAATGTAGGATGTCACTTCAACTAGATCATATCCATTCCATATTGTTTTATATATCTTTTCCTGGGAATTTAATTGCAAATACATAAATTCCTACAATTTCATGTCTTGCAAAAAGAATGGAGAAGAGCAAACTTCAAAAAAGAAATGAAATAACTAGAAAAAACGCACGCCTGCATTCGAAAGCTGGTGGAGGTCGCAGCAAATTTGACAACGGCTTAACACAAAGATCACAATTCGTTGGCATGTGGAATGTCAATTCAACTAGATCATGTCGATTCCACAATGCTTTATCTAACTTTTCCTGGAAAAACTCTTTAAATTATTTACTACAAATATAAAATTCTTACAATTTCATGTCTCGCAAAAATTGCTCTCCATCTTTCTCTTGCTATCCTCTTCACACCATTCATTAATCAAGTTCTTATGTATGAACATAAAAAGAGTGATAAAACCTGATCAGTTAAAAAACTGCCAATCATATATAATGATGAAATATCTTTACGAAATTTAGACGCTGTATGAAATTCAAATTTGAGAGCAATTTTTTTTAATATAGAATTTGTTGTTTACTTATCATTATGCTACTCATTTCCTCTAAAGCGTGTAACATGTCTTTTCCACTTACACCACACTTAATAACACTTGTTAAGATTCAATGATTTTTCTGAAAAAATCTATTTTCTACTTTAAAACTGACTAAAGGTCCTCACTCCGGAAAAACTTCTTTGAAGAGGGCAAAAACAAAAATTATGCAAAACACCAACCTCACGAGAACCTGACAGTGATGATAAATCAGCCATGGAGGAATGACGAGATGATGAATTCTCCTCAGTACCGTATAAGATCTGAAAAAAGTTCAATTTGAACATCTATTGGGATCAAGAGAATGTCTGGTCAATTAATAAAGATATTCTAATATCAAGAAGACATGAAATAATTTCTAGCTTCCTAAAATGTCTACACTCTGCTCTAACTATTTACTTCTGTTCGTTACGTAAACCATCCTAACACCGCTTGTAGTTTTTATTGCCAACAAAAAACAGAAGAATCTTTTCAATTTTTTGGAAAATTTGAAAATTTCTGAAATCGTATTTCCATGCAGCTCAATCGCATGAAGCTAAGGTCCGATTATAAAAGATGCTGGAATTTATGACTTAAAGTAAAAAATCACAAGCTATATCTATTATTAAAGATTCTTAAGATTGAAAACGTATTTCAGTTCAAACAAAATGCCCAAACTAGTGAAGGTTACAACTTTATACCAGCAACCATGAAAAAGATCTCGTTTATACAGACTCCAAGAGCAATCATTAACAGTAGACGTTAGCAGAGCATTTGCAGAATTGAATCCAGCTCCTATCTTCAACAGTTGTTAAAAGAAAAACGAAATATCCGCATTTTTCAAATCATTTGAATTGTAATAACTTCAGAGATATAAAAAATTATATAATATATATAATTTTTTTTATACAGAATTATAAAAAATCTTTAAAAGCACAAAAACTTCAAACGTAGCGAAAGTTCTGGACTCACCTGGAAAATACGAGGCAACTGATTTTCCCCAGCACATCTAACATCTGCAGCGCTCACATGACGAGCGTGGCATAATTTACTGAATAATATGGATTTAATGGGTAAAAATACCCCAAAAAAGGCATAAAATACCACAAATAAAATGCATAAAAAAGGTATAAAATACCAAAATCCACAAAAAAGACTGCAGTATACAAACCATATTTTTAATATCAGAATAAATTGTTTGAGTTGGAGAAAGTTACTTAACAAATCAATGAGAAAAAAAAGTAGCTTGAAATGAAATCATACTCGGCTTGGATACTTTGAAAAGGCTGTCGATCATTTTGCGTCAAATAAAAGAAAAGACCAGCAGGACTAAAAACTGCAAAACACTCTTGCCACTGTTGTCGTCTTTTCACTGTTAAACGAATTGAAACTGCGCCATCATAATGCAGCTCATTCTGAATGAACAGTTTTTTTTTCGTTTTCTTCATTTTACTTAATTATTAAACGATAGCTTTCCCTTCGCCTAAGAAATAAGAAAAATTCTAAAAATTTCACAGCAATTTAGATCGATTCAGAATTGAAAGATCCTGCAGCCTTGATGAACAACTACTATATATCAATAAGTGACCATAAGTGAAAAATTTGCTCACTTCATTAATTTGCTGCATGAGATTACAAGTGGAGATTCGAGGTTGATCTGCATGAATTTCTTGCCTCTCTCGCTTCTTTTGTTCATTCATGGCAGTTTCCAGATGCCGGAAAGTTTCAAGATCCATTCGCAATTTCTCGTTTGCTTTCTCTTCCTCAGCCAATGCAAGCTAGAAGAGTTCAACTGTGAATTTCTGGGAATAACATAATATTCAAGATTTTAAGTCTATTTTTTACATTAGAATCCCGTCGTTTGTTGAAGATGGCCTACCTTCAACTGCTCATTTTCCTTCACTATTTGCATAACACGTTCCTCATACTTCTGTCGCTCCATTTTTAGGTCTTTCTCCAGTTCAACTATCTTCTTTTCTCGTCTTCTTGCATCATTACGACTCATTTTACCTTTTTTGAGAGCTTCATTTGCATGACGTTGAGCCATCACTTCTTCCAACTTGTTAATGGCCTGAAAAAGTTGTAGAAAAATGTTCAATTTAACAAATTCTAAGTAAAACATTTCCGCCCCCTCTTCAGTTACTGTTTTTAAATCAGCTAGTGCTTAACAAAATGTAATGGATCTGGCACCTGAACCAATCAAATTTTTGCAACATACGGTAGTTTTCATCACTTTTTCGTGCTCTAATTGGTTTTTAAGATCTCGTATACTCTCTTCAGGTGAAGCACGTGACGAATCCCGTTCCGAAATGGAACGTAATTCATTTTGAGCGCCTTGCAATGACAGTTGAAGCTCTTCTTCCTGTAAAACAAGTTGCTGTGTGTGTGTAAAAAATGGAACAAACGCAGCTTTCAATTGCCTTACGAACATGTTTAGTGAACTTCAAACTCTTGACTGCTCAAATATTCCCATAACGGTTTCACTGAAATTTGTGTAATATTCAGTTTTATATAAAAGGCAAAATATATATACACAACCTTTTGCGAAATTAACTGTATGGCTGTATCTTTGGCTGCCAACTCCTTTTCATGTCGTTGTACAAGTTGACGTACTTCAACTTCGAGCATTGTTTTCTCTAAAAAAAACTAATTTCAAAAGAAATTAAAGTATGACTTAAAAATGTTATTCGACACTCAAAAGATACCTTTGTCTGTAGTAGATAAATTTTCTTCTGCGATACGTCGAGCTAGTCGTTCACTTTCAAGATGTGCAAGCATATCACGAGTTCTTTCTTCCTCTCGTCTTCTGAAAAATTTTCGCATTAAAAACAGAAGAAAACTACTCTCCTTTCTCACAGTATACATCAAAAACTCAAAGAAACAGTAATTCATACTGATGTTCTTCGAGTTGTTCTAAGCGTCGTGTTTTTTCCAGCAATTCTTCGTTAAGAGCATTCACTTCAGTCTTATATATATTCTGAAAGATTCAAAGATCTTTAAAATACAAAGAGAATATAGAAATGTATTCAACAGAATTTTTACAACTATTACAAGAATATAAAAAAAGAAAACCATAAAAATTGTGAAATTCATAATACAATTACTAATATATGTTCACATTAGTTTTTCTTTTGACTAACAAGAATGCCGTTTAACTTATCGATATTCCGCAACTCATCACAAATTTGGATTCGGGTAAAAAAAAGAAATCATATCCTTTAGGTCTTCAGAGTAAAAAAATTTCAAATAGTACAAATGAAAAAAAATTTAAACCATATTGATGAATGTAAATATACGCTACACAGGAAGATTTTGAAATACAACGTACTACAAATGAAGATTCAGTGTCAAACTGCTCTCGAACATCTTCTAGCTGTCTTTGTAAAAGACGGTTTAAGGATGAAAAGTTTTGCAGTTGGTCCTCTATGCGTCGCTTTTCATCACGAGCTCGTTTCAATTCCTGAAAAAGAAATACCGCATAATTATCTGTTAGCTTCTGTTAAAAGTCAAACTTCTGCAATATATTTTTAAATTCTTCTAGAGAATATGAAATCAATGGAAAAAGAAAAGAATTTTGTTCATAGAAAACGCATTTTAGTTCTCAAGTTTCGCAGTCAGAAAAAAGTGATCCCATTCATGATTAAACAATAATCAATTAGGAAGTGTTAATTTACATTTTCTTGGTAATGCAGTGAACTCTGCATATTAGACAGTTGGTCATTCAAGCAATGTATGTCATTTTGTGCTAATATTCGGCGACTAATTTCTTGTTCCAAATTGGATGTTAACTGCTCTACCTACAAAACGAATTTGAATTGAATAAACGCATAACAGTAACAGAAAATATTTTTATTTTAATTTTTTGACTGCTATACTCATATTTCAGTAATGTGCTTTACCGCAAATACATTGATTTGAGATAGATACAAGACAGCTTTGTCGTGCAAGAGTTCTTTGCATACGACTATTAGTTAAAACAAAAATTTACTACGAAAATGAGAGTAGCTAGAAGTCTTCAACATTAACAATAATAACAACCATGATATGTAGAAAGAAAAGACCTTTTTGTGAGCTGCTTGGAGGTCGCCAACAAGACGCACGTTATTTTCCCTGGCCTCATCGTTAATTCTATTTTCATCAGAACAATTTTCCTGTTGTGCCATTAATTCATTTAATTTTCCCACTTGACATTTCAGTGCCATTTCTCGATCACGTGTTGCTGCTAGCTCCGCCCGTAATTCTTCTACTTTTTCATTTTGTTCCTATAAATTTGAAATTATAACTTCGAAATTCTAGAAATGCAAAGTATTCCATCGGAATAAATTAATATCAAGAAAAATCATGTAATCGAGTTGGACTAACAAATGGATACTCACGTTGAATCGCTGCTGCGTTCGTCGTGAATTCTCTCTTTCTTGTGAATTCAAAGCATGTAACTGATTAATTTGCTCCTGCAGTGCCACTTCCTCTTCATTATTTCTCTGAATTCGATCATTTAATTCCCGAGCAATTTCATTCTGCGAATTTAATTTAGTATGCAATTCATTCTGTTGCTTTCTGGCGCGTTCTTCTGCTTCTGCATGATGACGACATTTCTCATTCAGCTGAAACCAAGCATTGATCAAATCTCAACAAAACTGCTTAAAATCTTTCAAAAATCGATAACTAAAATCATTATCAAAAGTGCTGAGTTACACTGCAAAATAAGATCAGACGATAAGCAAAATCTATAACTAAGCAATGACCAGGAAAACATGGCTAATATAAAACAAACAAAACTTATCGTCGTCTCAGCTTTTACTCTAAAAAGTTCAGCAGCTGGACTGCCAGCAGCTTTCAAGCGCACAGACGGCAATTACAGGACCAGTTAGACGCACTAACCTCTCCGATTTGTCGTTCAAGCTCTTTCACACGGTCTTCAACTTTCGCTTTGATAATAAGCTGCTCTTCCAGAGAGACTATCATTTTAATTTTGATATTCATTTCTTCTCGTTCCATATCAAGTTTTCGAGCCAAATCTTTCACTTGCACCTGACATGCTGCTAATTCCTTTTCAAGTTCTCGTTTTTCATCCTAAAATTTTGTGAGAATCTTGTAGTGAATCAATATATAAAAAACATCAAATGCATTTATATTTAATCAAAGCAATTTATCAATGTACCTCCAACCGAGATTCCGAAATCTGATTCAGCTGATTCAAAGCAGCTCGAACTTGTACTGCATCACCTCTCGATATGGTTTCAAACTTTTTTTGAATATAAGAAATCGGTCTGAAACACGAAATGGCACATAAAAATTTTAATTATCTTCATGATTGTAATTTTAATTGCAATTAAAACTGACCCAGTCTCATTAGAATACGTGAAACCAACAAAAGGTAGTTGATTGCCAGCAAATGATTTTGGAATTTGAAAAAACTCAGCAGGATCCGGTTCTTTTGCTTCAATATCATCAAAATGAGAAGCATCATCATCACCCTTCAGTTCAGGAATCACCGGAGGTACGGCTGAAATGGCAATTCTCATTATGATGCAACAACAAATGAAAAAAAACTATTCATGTTTTTGGAAATTAATGATTAATCTACCAACCTTTCCGAATAGTATCGAAGTTCCATTCATCATTATGGAAAAAAGGATGCTGTTTTATACTTTCAATACCATTCTTACCAAGCCGTTCCTCTGAGCTAGAGAGGAAAGCGCGTACTAAATTTTTGGCATTTTCAGACATCTCAATATCCTCCGGAAAACTGAAAAATACAAGCCGAAGCTAAAAATATTCAAAAGATTTTGTTCTCATCCAAGTGCATAAAAAAAACCAACTTTAATTCTGTTGCATGATTTCTGATCCTCGTGTAAGTTCCCAATAAAGAATCAGCGTAAAACGGTGTTTCACCCACCAGCATTTCGTACACAAATATACCAACAGCCCACCAATCAACTTCACGACCGTATACACCTTCGGTGCCTTGAAGTTCCAGTACTTCTGGACTAATATAATCAGGAGTACCAACTGCAGTGGTACATTTTACTAAGCCGTCCTGAAAATAATCCGGCAGTAAACAAAATCTTATAATCATTAGCTTTTGGTAAATTTACCACGCTATACTTGATAAGCCAAGAATAAAACAACTAAAATAGTTGCGATAACACTTACCGGACCCATTCTTAGACATGTACCAAAATCAGCTAATTTCACATGGCCTGATTTACTTATGAGCATATTATCTGGCTTGACATCTCGATGAATGTAGCCCATTCCGTGTAAAGTATCCAAGGCCATTACAAGCTCAGCTGCATAAAATCGAGCCCATTTCTCAGATACATCATACGATGTCATTAAGTTAACCAAATCACCTAAAAAATTAACGCTCACTTATGGAGATCTCGTTAAACATATCGTCGTATCAGTTTTTCGCTCGAATTAACAATTTTACAACCAGCATTTTTTTAAAAAATTAAAATAATATGCTTCACTTTTTTAAAATCAAATAACCTCCAGGCATGTATTCCATCACCATGTACAAAAACTGGGTATCCTGAAAAGCGTAGTGCAAGCGTACAATCCATTCAGAATGAGCATGTGCCATAATATCTCGCTCTTCCCAAAAAAATGCCGAATCAGCGCGCCGCACCTCAAAGAATAAAGAGAAGTGTTACATACTCATCGATTATCAATTTCACTACGGTAAGGAATTAAAATAATTATGAAATGAAATTTCTGTCCTCCCTGTTACTTACCATTTCATTTTTGTTGAGCAACTTCATAGCATAAACATTTCGCGATGTAGTATGCCGCACCAACTGTACTTCACCATAAGCACCACGTCCTATAACTTTTATAAGCTGGAAGTCGGAGCCTTTTAGACGAAGCGCTGCAAGTTGCTGTACTGCCTCACCATCTGAAGTGGAAATTCAGAATAAGCACGAAAAATTTAAAAAGTATTCATTATTGCCATGTTCAACAATATTGACATAAAGCAGCATGGGTTGACTTGTAATAAGCAATTTGGTTAGTGAATAAATCATAAAATATTAAAGTAGCTGAAAAATGATTCTAAGATGAAGAGATTTTTGTGAAATTGGACTCAAGAAATACATAGTCTCTCTCTCTCCAGCTAAACCATCTATAATATTTTCATTTAGAAAGAGATAAAAAAGTTACGCACAACGAGTAACAAAATTGTCGATATTTTTTGTCCGTCTTAATAAGGGATAATTACAGTCTTCCACCAAGGCAGCTAATGCATCCTGCAATTGGAGCTTTGTTACAAAATAATCTGCTAGCTTGCCGATTGGATCTAATCTATATTCTTTATTATATTGTACATATATATCATATGCGAAAAAAAAGGTGAAATAAGAGAAACTAAAATTTAAAAAAAAAAAAAGTAATTAAATAAAAGATCTTATGTATAATTTTTAAGCTTTCTGTGATATTTTTCAATGAATGGAAAGAAATTTAACGAAAAAAACGACTTGCCAATAAGCCATCAACATTGAGCATGGAACGAGAGTTGAGAAGCTGCTCGACCAATTCAGCCACTTTTCCCATTTCTTCTGCACAATCACACCATGAAGATTTGGGATGTGAAATTTTGTTTGAAAACATTGTAAATAAATAATGCTACTCTAGATCCACAGCGGAAAGCACAACATACGATGTGAACAAATCATTCCACTATAATTAATATCCTTTCTTTCAGGATGAAATATTCTTCAGATTTAAATACTTACGAAGACTTCCACCTTATTTAGACACTTTGATATTGATAAAAAATGTTTAACGTTCGGTTGAGCGATTTATCCCATATTAGCTGCCTCATAACTATATTCTCCAGCCAGAATCACGCTTCTGAAAAATTAAATAAAGCCAGACGATGCTAAAAAGCTTCGAAAAGATAAACAACTGCCATGAAAATACCGTTTGTTCCCACGTCTGTCTTGCTATTTCATTCTGTGGATATAAGTGGATTGTAGGTGTAATTTTTAAAGCAAGTACACTCACGTTTGAATTAGAATCTTTTCGGCGAAACAATAAGATAGTCGCCTCACAAAAATATGAACAGCAGATTTATTCCACAATCATCACAGAGACAAAAAGAAATTCAATTTGCACCGAATAAAATTAAAATTTGACTTACAAACACATAAATAATTTAAGAAACCATTAGAAACATAATAAAAGAGCGATGCTCTAAATATGATTCAATTTTATCAAAAGTGGTACTGTTGTGATCTCCTGGTCTTACTTAATTCGAAGTTAGCAAACGTATACATATTAGCGAATGGTGGGAATTTTTGAAAACGATACGAAGTGAAAGAATAAAAATGAAGGAAAAAAGGAAAAAGTTTTCACCTTTCTCTAAACTCATTTCTGCTTTATGACTACGAATTTTTTTTTGCTTCCAAACAATTAAATTTCGAAAACAACAATTAGAAGAATAATATTACAAGGATGAGTGAATAAAAATGAGATCACTGTAAGAATATATCAGCTCTGCTTGGACATAACACTATATTTTTCTTTTATCTTATCTTGATGTTCTGGAAATGGATCGTAATTGCTTAGTAAGCCAGCACCATAATAAGTATACTGGGAATTGAGAACATTGACGTGATAAGTTTTCTGCAGTTTCCTCCGTCGACGATGCAACTGAAAAATTTTGAAACCTTTTATAGTGAAATAACGAATAACTAGCGTCGACAGCTTATTTCTCTCAAAATCTCAAAGTCGAAGTGTTCCATATTATAAGCAAATAAATAATAAAAATATAACAAGCAAAAACGAATTCTGAAAATGACAAATCAAGAATCATATTAAAAATTAATTCCCAAAGGAAATGCACAAATAATGCTTTCATTCCAAAACGAAATCATTAAAAAACTTAATTTTTTCCAACCTAATTTTTAAATTTAGATTCACAGTTCTTTTTGCAAAACCACATGGCCGACAAGTCCTCAAAAAAAATAGGTAAATCGGTGGTTCCCATTCGGTAACTTGCGAACCAAGATGCGAGAATTAAAATATGGAATATGAGGCTGCGGCGCAATGAATAAAAACAAGCAGGACTCATTTCTTTCGTAACTAATACGTTGAAACTTTTAACCAAAGTTTATTTTCGAGCTGACAGAATTCATTATTTTTGAACTTTATAGTTCTTGCCATAAACAGAAATATAAAAGTAGCTTGTAGTTAGGGAAAGTTTGGGAACTACAAAAATAAATGGATGAAAATAAACTATAAGAATAGAATAAAAAAGGTCTTAATTAAGTTATTTTGCATTTAGATACATTGTCATTACCAACAATCATGTATGAAATTTACGTCCCTATTTCTAGCCCTAGCATTTATTATAAAACCAATCAAATCGTATCCGTTAGTCATTTCTAGATAGCATCAGCAGAGGATTTCAAAATGCATTTCAAATGTGGACATTAAAACATAATTCCAAAAGAAATTAGTGAAAATTAAAGGATGTAAAGAAATGATGGAATGAAAGGCACTAAACAAAACAGAATGATATAATTTATTTGATATGATAGCTGCATCTCTTTACGGAATCACTAACGCAACGTTTGTGAAAACTTTGATAATCAGTGATAGTGATGGATACATTAGATAAGACTCCGAAAGTGCAAAATTTTTTAAAATATAATGTCCTAATAATAATTTTACAAAATCATTCTCAATCCTGTATTTAATTCTATCACTTGCCCTATAAATAACAATTTAACTAAAAAAAAAAATGATATATCGAAAATTTCCAGTCAAAAAAAAAATGACGACTGTCTAAGAACACTTAATCTTAGTCTTTGCTGTTTTTCGGTGATGTAAATCATGCTTTTTTTTTATACTGAGATCCAAATGACTACCACTTTTACACAATTAATTTTCTAGAAAAATTCTTAACTCTGATAAAAACGGATGGGCATCTTGTATCGCAAAAGCACACGAAAATAGTTCAAAGTATATATTTTTCTTAAAAAACAAATTTAAGACATGATGATCAAGCAGTATGCGACACTTCTCTACTCAAGAAATATTAAATGCAACCAAATCTTATAAGATCTAGCAAAACGTTAGGAACTTTTAAAAGGGAACAGAATGAACCTTTAAAATAGTGTGCAAATCGTTCAGAGTGAATGGAAATTCGCCATCAGAATCTGAGTCAGATTCCTCGAGCAAAATTTGTTTAATCCATTTTCGTTTCCTCAAAGTTTTAAAATTGTACAGCTGGCTAACAACAGTTTTTCGTTCTTCTTCTGTTACCCATAAAGAGCGTACTGAGAACATGCTGGCAATGTTGTGGCGTGCTTTAACAGGCGAACCAGGATAAGGCAAAACTGACGTGCCTGGAACTCTGGAAAAACGGAAAAATTTAGAACAATAAACACTTTTAAAAATGCTGAACAAATCTGTGAAATCAAACCGTTATTTTAATTCTAAATGAATGTAACCATTACTTTATTGGTTGTGTTAATAGATCTTCCAACTGATGCACAAATCGCGTCAGATCTAACATTTTGTGTAATCGTTGCATTCGCAATGACTCTGCTGCAGTATTCCTTGATCGACCCATTACCATTGTTCCATCAACCTCCAATCTTTCTACATTCGACGTACCTAAACTCAAATTGATCAAATGTACCTTTAAATGCACAGTAATAATGATGATATTCAAAGGATAAGATGAATGAATATTTTTTAAAAAATAACGAGTTTTCAGATTGCCAAATGCCTGAAGCAAATATATTTAGCTGAGAAAAATAAATTTTGAATAAATTTTTTTTTTTTTTTTTTCGACAATAAATTCTCTGCGCGAAAAAAAATATCACTGAATTTTGTCAATAGCAATATAATGATATGTCATAAAAATTCAGTAATAATTTCTTAATTTTATTGAAATTTGAAATATCAAAGCCTAACCTTGTTGAGTGCTTGTATCCATCATATATCCAAAAATCTCTTCGTCACTTCATCACTCTCTCATTAACACTGCTAAACACAGAAACTCTCGATGCTATTGTGCTGTTAACAACAATAATATGTTGACTGATTCATAGCGCGATTTGAAAAGAGGACAGTGAGCATCATATAAGATGTACCCGAATTGGCAATTAACCAGATATGATGGAAAATGGGTGATAGGTTCGTGGTAGAAGTTAATTAAATCTGAATTAGCTTTAATAGGATTCAGTTAAAAAGATGAATTAGCTATAACAGCTAATTTATGATTAAATCCGAATTAGTTTTAACAGGATTCAGGTAAAAAGTCTACAGTGTTTTATTGTTTCCTTAGAGATTAGTGAGGCAATTTTTATTGCAACAAGCAATCCTGTTGAAATAAATTTCAGTACAAATACGGATTAATACCGAAAAAAGAGTAATAAGTACTCTTATGAAAGGAGAATGAAAAATTTAAAGTAATATTTCAAAAATTACTGGAGAAATTATTACTGAAATGCATAAGTAAATTTAGAATTCTTAGTAAAACTAGGAAGTGTTTTGTGTTGAATTTTAAGTTTAGAGGATATTTGGTATCCAAAAATTGCGCTGAAATATCAGCATTGTATGTATACTTAGTTTTTTATAATTGGCCAAGGTTTTTCAGTTCACTTACAAATGCACCAGAAAATGTGAAGAAAAATACATCAGCGGGTTTGCTAACCGAATTAATGCCGCATCAAAAGGAAGCCTAATTTGGCTGTTGTGGCGTGAGGAGCAATCCTTATCTGGTGGCATTCTCGGTATGTGAGGTTTTTATTGGGATTCTTAGATTATTGTCCGTGTATCAAAGTACAAGTTCAGTTTCAATTTTGGTTTGGGTTTTAAATACAACTTTATTTAGAGAGCATGATTTCTGCCTGCTTTGAACACATTGACAGTTTAGTTTAGTTAATATAGTGTTGATTTAGAAAATTCCAAATAGATCATTATCTGATTTCAGCTGATGACATGGGCCTAGGCAAAACGTAAAGTAATGATATCACTTCTTGTATATATCAAAGGAAGGTGTAAACAGAATGAGGAAGTGATGGAAGGATTAAATAAAAGAGTTACTGAAGTTGATTCTTAATTCTGTTGGCTTAATATTCTTTTTAACGTTTGCCTTTGGCTTTTGGTTTTGAAATACGGATTTCCCGTGAATTGAATGATTGAATGTCTACGAATTGTTGTCTTTTATAAAACATAATTTTCCTTATCAAGACAAAGTACTTTGTATCCACACTTACATTTTTGTGAAATTCTTATCAGTAATATTTCGTAAGAAAAAATATAACGGCAAGAAGTTGTTTTTATTAGTATTTCAGAGGATTATAATACTGTTCTCTAAATCAATTGTTTATTCCAGAATTGTTCTGAATAGTACGTTCTATGTTTTTTTTTGTCAAGATATCTATCTACCATCATCTATCATTCCTCTCTCTTCTACCATTTTGACCTTTTGACCATTGTACTAAGCCATCAATCCCCCTCTTCTTCCCCCATATAAACTGTCAATCCCTCTGTCAATGACTATCAATCAGTCATTCTTTCTTCATTCATTCCAACAAAGGTTTGGTATCATTCTGTCCACGCTTTTATCGTATTAACGAATTTCTCATTCAATTTGCATTGCGATCTTTGTATTGTCGTTATATTTCGCGTTAACCAATTTTTCTAATAAAGGTTTAATTGCCCAAGTTTAGGTGCGTACACAACTCAACACAGCAGAACTTAAAACACAACACAGCACAACTCAAAACAGCTCAACACAACTCAACTCAATTTAACTCAGATCAACTCAACTCAACTCAACTCAATTCAACTTCGCGTGGTCGGCAGAATATCAACAATCCCTAGTCTGAACGTTGGATAGTCCTGGTTACCAATTGACCTCACAAAAACTTCACGACACCTGGAATTGACATAGCTTTTTTTAAATCTTGCACGCTATGACGTCGTTATTACTACATACGGGATTGTAAGCAATGAATTAAGTGGAAAATTCGCTGCAACTGATGTTGAAGATGAAGGTATTAGTGATGCTAATGGTTCCAATAAGAATATGAATAGAAAAGAAAAAGTAAAGCGAAAGATTTGCTCCAGAACTTTTTAACACTTGTGTTGTTGAGTAGGTAGGTTTCTCAAGTCTTCAAGATGCTGGAATGAATTTGTTTGCAGACCGTTTAAGTTGGATAAAAAAAAGGAAGTAAGAATAAATCATTTCAGGTTTTAAAAAAATCGGGCTCCGTGCTCACAAATATATCGTGGGAGCATTCTGGATGAAGCTCATCAAATTAGAAATAGAGCATCATTGATTTCCAAGGCATGTTGTTAAATTCCTGCTGCAGCTCGTTGGTGCCTGACAGACACATCAATTCACAATAACCTATGGGATTTATATTCCTTGATTAGGTTTGTCATATATTTGTATGCCTATTTTTCAATTAAATACTGGTAATGAATTCCGAGTTTAATTAAGATACATTCTCTTTTCTTTCACTGTCTTGTAATTTAACGCAGAGTTCTATTGATGTTAAAAATTTCTTCAGAATTTTGCTATGGTGCCATTCGATGAGGAAGCTGTTTGGAAAGAATATATTTTGTCAGCCCGTATGTTTGTTTTTTTCGCGGTTCTTTCTTAATTGCTCTTGTATACTTTCTGTTCTACTTACGCTTTCTTAGTCTGAATTTCGGGAATTTATTTCCAGATTCATCTTCACAAAAATTAAACACTCTGGTGAAAGGTTTGTCACTGAGGCGAGAAAAGAATCAATTATGTGCAGAAACAAATAAACCAATTGTATGTCCTCAATAATTTTTTTATTTTGGAAATTATATATACGCAGTGGAGGGAAATTAGAATTGCACATAAAGAGTAAAAAATTTTTAAATTTCAACAAGAAGTGATAGTGCATGATTTGTTTAGCAGTGCATGACGATATCGTCACCAAAGGGTGTTGGGTGAGCCTAGGTTGAGAACAGCTTCTAAAGCTATCTTGCAATAATCAGCTTTTAATAAGTACCCTGCAGAAAGAAATTTATGAAGTGGTTGTGTCACTCAACTAATATCTATATATATAAAACAAAAGAAAAGAAAACACTAATGTGTATATTCACCAAATATAAAGTAAATTAATAAATGAACAATTATACAATTTGATTGAGCAATAAGCTAAAGTAAAGATAATTTCATAGATTTGGAAAAAGTGATCGATTTATGGGTGCTTTCGTTGTACGAGACGCAGTTTTCCTCCATCCATGTTTAGAGCGAGTTGAACTTCTTGATGAACTAGACCTTTAAATAATGCATTACTTCTAGTGAAATGAAAATAGATTAGCAAATATAATAAAAGAGAAAAAACAAATAAATATTGCTTAATAGCATTTTATAGGTCAGCAATTCCTTTACATACAATAATTGTACGGAACGAACAGCATGATGTTTAAATTTTACAATAAGCCATTATATTTCAAATTAATGGTCATGGCTGCCAATTTTATCAACTTACGTTTGTGATTCGTGAAATCCTCTCTTACGATCTTTACCTCGCCTACTCCCACTTTGAGAAAAACGCGTTGGTGTTCCAAAATGAGACAAATATTTTCCGCGACCATGAAGTAGATGTGAATTGGATACTAAACGGATTTTATGAGTAATTTGAGTATTCTAAAACTGGTAATCTCTCGCAAAAGATTCTAACCCGACATAGAAGGAACTGCACCATCTATTTGTATATCCTTGAAACCACCGACGACATCTTTATTTGCATTCATATGGTTCAACTGTTGTTTGATTTCATTCTCCTCACGTGCTGCAGATTCAATTGATAACTGTTTATTTAAACTGTAATTAGTCACAATGTAAATAAAAACGATTTACCAAGTTGCTATTCACTTTTACTTATAATAGCATAAATTACCGTCGAGTTCATTCCAGTATTCCTTTAGCAAGCACATGATTCGAGCCCCATATCGTTCAGCCTTTCGCGCGGTCATACTATCAATTTGGAGGAGATCGGAATATGTACGCGGCATCAGTGCTGCTATTTGTTCAATGCCTTCAGGATTAATAATAGGCTGAAATATAATCATACTATAAGAAGACCGTTACTTTTCCTTAATTTAAAATTTCAAAAATTTTGCAAATGTTTGCAATCTGAAAAAAAGAAACAAACCAGATGACTACTGAGACCCTCTGTAGATGCAATGTCGGAAAATAATCGCAAAAGATCTCCCTTACACTTGGTAAACAGATCTGCATGTTTCACCATATACCTCAAATTAAAACTTTCAAGAAAAAGCCTACACATAAAAATGAGTAAATGAAAATCATCACTAACTTTTCCTTTAGAGCTTCTACTTCACTGACACTATTTATTGACATAAGTGCTGATACTTCCGCTCCACGGGAACGTCGGCTATCGTCCGGCTGATTCGATATGTGAAGATAGACCTGAAAAGTTTTAAACATATTTCATTCTGCTTCATATTTTTCAGTCAAGTTTAGTTAAATAAAATAAGTTTAATTTGCCATTTTCTACTTTCTTTTTTTCACCTCCTTGCTGATTTCCCCATATTTTTTTCGGATTTTTTTGGTAAAAGAACCAGACCTCTTATTTAAGATTACTATCTTTTCTACCAATAAAATTGGTCACACACGTAGTCCATCACTGATTTAGAATAAAATAAAAACTAATGCTTCCCTCAGCACCTTTATTCTGCTGCGTCCATTCGCTAATTCTCGACCTAGCTTCGTCAATTCGGCATAAGCGACCGTTGTATCAAATTTCGTATTATAAAGTTGTTCCGTAATAATACCATCAATTATCAGTTTCCTGACAAATCGCAGTGCATCCGTTTCCTGCATTCCAACGCCACGCCCAAACATTGCATATTTTGTGTGACCCAACCGCATTGCCTACGAACCAGAAAATTAAAGCAAAAGTATGAAGGAACACTATGAAATCAGATAAAAACAGGTAGGAATTCTGCATTTCTAGACCAACCATATCTGCGAATTTTTTTTGTCCCATATGACCACGATATAAATCGGCGAGATACTTCAAAGTAACATTACGCATATGTAGCATGCTCTGGGCTACTAGTTTCGCTTCTTCAGTCACATCGTAAACTTTGTACGCGCTCTGAATGTAAGGGATTATTGGAAAAGCATTAAATTTCAAACATACATTTTGAAAGCTCCAAAAAATACCGCGTTTTTGATTTGCTGGACACAAATATCACAAGGAGAACTACTTGTACGGCATGCTTCTGCATCGTAAACCTGAAAATTTTGATGCTCGCTTCAATTAGCTTCCCAGTGGTTAATAACAACAAAAGTTAAGCATTTTAATTCAATAAAATACCTCGCCAAAATGTTCTACTAGCAATTTCCGTCGGCAAATTGAAACATTTTCACAATATGCCACGATCTGAAGCACACTATTCAGATGCATCGCCCGTACACCCTGTGTGTTATTTTCTCCTAAATTTGTAAATTCACGAGTACAAAGAAATATGAACGGAAAAACTTAAAACATAAATTTCGAATCGTAATAAATTGAAAGCTTGAAATAAAAAATCTCATAAATTCGTGCAAAATGAAAAGTCAAAAACCTTCGATCATTTTTCTAATTCTTATTGAATCATTATAACTGTATAGGATTGCACAATATGAATTTAAGCCATCACGTCCAGCTCGACCAGTCTCCTGATAGTATCCTTCGATTGACTTCGGCATGCTATCAAGCAAATACTAATTTAATTCATTTCAAAACATACAAAAAAAAATTTCATTTCGTTTAGGAACTAAATTAAACAGTTTAAAATACAGTACTACCTAAAATGGATAACAAATCGCACATCTGGTTTGTCAATCCCCATACCAAATGCTGAAATAATTAAAATGAATTAATAAAAGTGAAAAAACAGCTTTTTTTAAACACAGCAAAATAACGTTTCAATCTTTCGACCCATCTCATTAAAAAAATGAATGACCACACCAATAGTAGCGCAGATGACGTTTACTCGATTGCTGATCCATTTCGTTTGGACTTCGCGTCGCTTTTTATCACTTAATCCTGCATGATATACTTCAGAAGATATAGCATGATTTTCCAACATTTTTGAGACTAATTCACAATCCTTTCTGGAAATAAGGCGCAAATACACACAAATCAATAAACGATATATTTGAAAGGAATGTATTCTGAAATTCCTTTACAAAATACAACAACTGACTATACTGCGAGAGAAAAATCACACGAATAGTGATACCTTGAAAGGCAATAAACAATTCCTGATTTGCCTGGATACAAAATTTTCATGCGATCCATTACTCTCACTAATGAGCGCGGTCCTTTAGCAATGACATCGTACTTTAAATTGGTCCTCACAAAACTACTTATAAATCTAAAACATATAAAATATCTTACAATCCAGACTAAGCTTCAAAGATCATAAAAGTATAGTTCCAGTGGAAAAATGAAACACTGATGAAAACTTGCATTAAACATAAAATTACAATGGATTATGTTTAATTAATTAACGTACAGTTTGCTTTGCTGAATCCCCAAATGTGTCCGGGTATCAGTTACGATTTTTGGTGTTGCTGTAGCAGTGAGAGCCATAACAGGCACCACTGGATTTGTGAACATCATTCTGGAAAAGTACGATGCTACTTAAAAAAAAGGAATGCGAAATGGATTTTACAGAATTTTTCTTCTATGAATCATTACAGAAAATGATTCATGGAAGAGATGAAATTGACATTTGAAATTATGAGACCTCAAAGATTGCAATTTTGTGTAATCAGGCCGAAAATCATGACCCCACTGAGAAACACAGTGCGCTTCATCGACAACAAATCGAGTAAGCAAACCCCTTCGATGTAAAGAAAGAAACACGTTATTCAATTTCTCGGAAGCAGCTATCTGAAGATCAATAAAACTTTGTTTTCTTTCTTGGTTATAAACCCTTGTAAAATACACAAAAAATATTTAGGAGTGATTCCTCCTAAGTGATATTTAGGAGTGATTCCTTTACCTTTTCAGGCGTTACGTAAAGTAATCTTATTTTTGGAGAGCTTTCATTCAACATGTCGTAAATTCGATTAGATTCAGTTTGACTAAGCTCAGATGTCAGCGCATAACAGCAAATCTGCAAAAATTTCTCATTCATTTCACAATTAAAGACAAAATTTTTTTATACCCAATTTGAATAGGGCTATTTCTGTCTATGAAATGAATTAATAATTCCCAAAGGTCACTTTATTCATTTTGAAAACTCGATAACCAACTTCAAGCTCTTTCATTTTCATTTTCTGGTCCTCGATTAGCGATTTGAGCGGAGAAATAACAACTGTAACACCCTTTGACAAAACAGCTGGAAGCTGGTAGCAGAGACTTTTCCCAGCTCCTAAAATGGAACTTTTGAGAAAAGCACAAAAATTTCACAGCAAGTGTAGGTGAGGACAGAAAAATAAACAAGCCTGTTGGCATGAGGATGAAACAATCATAGCCAAGCAAAGCCGCAATAATAGCGTGTTTTTGACGATGACGGAACTGGTTGAAACCAAATTTGCTTTTCAATATGAGATAAATTTCATTGCACAACTCGTGTCCCAAATGTTTAGCTAAAAATTGAATTAAAAAGATATGAAAGTCATAAAATTAAATAAAATGAAACTTCAATAAAGCTTTGTTGAAACTTCACTGAAACTGAAATTTACTTTCATCTTCGAATTGATCTCCATCGTCTTGCAAAAAGGCTCGAAATTGACCGTGCATATCTGCAAAAGAATAAGATATTTTGGATATAAGTAAACATTAGCAAAACAAAGGCTTACCATGTCTCTGTTTTTCCGAATTACTCGACAAAAGATATGTATCGTTTAGTTCGTCAGCCACAGGAGAAGTAGGATGAATACTTTGTTGTGCTTTTAACTGCAATTTTCTCAAGTTATAGAAACTGCAATCAATGGGAATATTTTTGCTGCTAAATGATGTTATTCTCCAGCCAATCACAAACCTTCACATCATCAGTATCCATATCATTTTCGAATACATCATTATTATGAACCATCGCGTGTGATGAAATTTCAAACTTGGGAGAAGTGAAATCAGGCGATAGTCTTAAAAAATAATTCCATGTAAAAAGCAAATCTTTAAAAATTTTCGCTAATATTTCTCTTCCCAAAATATCATTAGAAACAATACTTATACTCATTATTATTTGAGGATATTAGCATGAAACATACGTAACCACTTCAACAGAATCTTGTTTCTCACGGCCAATATTACTGACACGATTCACGAGATTATTACTCGGTACCTTAAAAATCAAACTTGCGATTTAAACTGACTGAAATTTTTGGTATAAAACCTAATAGCTAAGAACAATTAACTGAAATTTATTGATTATTCAAAATTGATGCATTAGAGAAAATAAAATAATGGATTTAAATGCAAAGTTTAAATGTATTACTAAAAGTGAGTACTGTGACAATAAGAGAAAGTTTCAGTATTAGAAACAACATTATAAACTTTAAATTATCGATTGTACTTCTTGTAGTTCCATATCCGCATCAAAAAGATCGTTTGGGGAATAATGAAATACAATTTCTTCATCATCAACGGAATCATTGAGATAAATTTCATCACAGAGCGGAGGATCCGGAATAAATGATACAGCAGTTTCATCATCAGAACGTTCTTTATTCTACATGAAATGTATACAGAAAAAGTTATCGATAGTGATGATTCACATCCGCATCAAAAAGATCGTCCAGGGAATCAAGAAATTCAATTTCATATTTGTCCTGCCCGTATCAGTAACATTATGGAATTATTGCAAAGGTTATAAATCTTGCGAAAAAACAGCGTAAGTAAAGAAATGATGCAAAAGGACTAACTTTAAGAAACGGCGCAGATGATGTTGGTGTTTGAATATGTTCAATTTCGGTTGCATCTGCAAGTCGTAATAATTCATCGTCATCAAAATCGTCACAGAAATTTGAGGCAATCTTTTTTTCTTGAGAAGCAGGATAAATTACGTGAGATTTAGATGAAGACTGTGCCACTACTTGTGGTTCATGTGTGCCTTTCAAAAACTGAAACTATAAAATATCTAGAAAACTATTTAACCTTTTAATGATCAAAAAATAACATGAGACAAGCTAAAAGAAAAACAAAAGTGAAAAAAAAAGCAGAAAACGTACCGTAAAATCAGGAATTGCAAAATTTCCAGAAGGTTTAATAAAGCGATACTTGCCGAACTGGACACGTTCACGACATTTCACTGCATCGTACCTTGATTTCAGGCTTGAACCTTCTAACATCCTAAATCAAGCCAAATCTACTCAAAATAAATCAATTCCATGTACCAAAAAAAAAGAATCCTCTGGATTTCCCGCCAACAATTTTTAAATAAGTTGTTGGTGCAACGTGAAAATCATTAAATCTCAAGTCGACGTAGAATGACGTAGAATGACGCAGAGTATAGGTTTCATAAGATTCCTTTTTCTTACTTGCAGTATCAAGTAGTTTAATGATGAAGTGAAGTGGACACCTGTTCAGAGGTCAATTCAGTGCTTGTGAAATGAAAAAAAAAACTAAGAAAATAGGGAATTTCACTGGCAATAAATCAGATCCAATGAATTCTCTACTACTCATACTTATGAGCTACTTTTGAAACAAAAGAAATTGATTTGAAAAAGACCCTTAATTAACTGTGCAAATAATTCATTGAATCTGATTTATTGCTGATTTATTAAACTTCGGCGAATTCTCGACTATTCTCGACTACTATTACTAATACGAGAATAATTTGGATAATTTTTCCATAGGAAGAGATTATGAAGAGTGTCAATTATTTTTCTTGTTTCTCTCATAAATTACGGAATTCAGTCTTATCGAATTTTAAATTTTCTTGCCATTAGAAAATGTGTAGCAATTTCATTTCCATAATGGTATGACAATGGTATTGTTGGGTGAAATAAAATTTTGCTTAACAGGTAGCATGTAATATGCATTTGTTTAGGGTATTGTTAAATGTTAAATATTGTTAAATTGTTAAATTGTTATTGTTAAATCTCAAACCACTCTCTCTCTAGAAGAGAGAGCGGTTAAAGAGATCGAAATCTTGCATCTCTGAGTTATGTGAGCATCTTTATTGCCAATATTAAAAGAAGGGAAAGGATGAAGTAGTGGTCATTAAATAAGTAATGGTCATCAAATACTACTATAGCTAGGAGTTAAATTACAAATTGCAAAGCATTAAACTGCGAAAATCTCATGTTAATGGCCAAATTGGACGATTGTATGATAGATGCAGGAAGTAATGAGTCATGACGTAATAGTTTTGACTGATCTATTTTACTGTGACCTTTTTTTTGATCGAGATCTGTTTTACCGTGACCTTTTTTTTGATCGAGAGATCGAGAGCATAGGTCTGCTTTTATCACTTATAAGAAAATTTGAAATACCAACGACAAAAGAATATAAGAAAATTTAAACAATAGAAGCGGAAATTTTGGATTTTCCTGAAATCACAATGTTTCTTTTGACAAATCAAAATTGTGCCACTAGCATTACCATCTCACGATATCTGTTACGAATGACAACTTCAGTAAAGAATTTTTTATCCAGATTCCTCATTCTGATATCATCAATCAATCCTATGAATACTCGTATGATCAATGACCGCCTAACAAAAAATTCTGCCGAAAAAAACTCTATTAAAAAAAAAAATCCCTACCGAAAATTTTTCTTCATTGTGTCATATCTCCATAATTTTCCAAAACATGTTGTCTCATTTTTGGAACTTTCGGCCTAATTCATAGAAGCAGCTTAAGCATAATAAGAGAATAAAACTATGTCAGTCTCTATCAATACGCAGTAAATATTGAAAATGCAAAAATACAAGAAAAACTATCCAAAATTTCGAACTAACTTTGCTGATTTTTTCATCACCGTACTAACAATTGATGAAGACAGTAAATTGCTACTGTCATTTGTTCAAATTCTCCTCTAAAATGTATTTTTCTACCATCCCATCATTATGTTGGCTTTAACATTCGACAGAACAAATTGTTGAAGTTCATCTTTCATTAGGTTATTCTGCTTCAGAAAAATGTTTTCTTAAAAAGAAACAAAAGTGAAAACATGCGTAAAACATGCATGATATAAATTGTTTATACAGATGGAAAGATCGATATTCCAAGTATCAACTTAAGAAGTAATACAGTAATAACCACCCAGGACCGAAAAGTAAATCTGTTTCGCACAAGTATTGTGTCTCTTTTTGCACATACCGTCATTATTTAAGTAAAACTTTACATGGATGTATATCACGATGATTTAAGCAAAATCCTTGATTAAATAGAACTAATTTAATAAATTCCAAATTTTTTTCCCGTTCAACTTTCTCCAACACAGCATCATTGCCCTGCAGCGGAAATCTTATATTTTGCTTTCGCACAGCAAAAGCAAAACACAGCAAAAGAAAGATGTTTTATAGAATTTCTAAAGTATTCATTTTCGTGGAAAATTCAATGAGCAAAGCAAATAGTGACAGTATGTGATGAAAATTTAAACAAGCATGCATAAATGAAATGGAGGCGACAAATATGACTACATTAGTCTCTCCAAAAACCATGAATTCAGTGTTTTGCTTGAGTTAAAAATTCCTCCATATGTCGAGTTCCTTTTTTCAAAGGCAACAAATAAATACATGATAAAAATGATTATCAAATCACCAGTCAGTAACATCTAATTCATCAACACTCCAATCCTCAAAAGAACCGTCGGGAAGGTATCTGAAACAATAGATCTTCACCAATTTAATGCGGGAAATATTCTGATGCAACTCTTTGAAAATACATATTAAAAGCCAAATAAATGATTTAAAACCTCATTCTTCAGTTCTTAAGATTCAGAATTCTTTCAGATCGCTTTCTTTAAACTAAAAATTAAAAGAGTACGGGACAACGCATAAATTCTGGATCTTAAAATTTAAAAAAAATTGAAGCTTTTCTTGTAACAAAACTAATAAAATAAAGATGTAGAATGCGACCTACGTTTTCCAATAAGCATCTCGAAAAAATTACATCATTTTTCTTCATGAAAAGAGACAAAATGAAAAACTAAATAAAATATCGTTTGGTATATTTCAACAAAAAACAAAACAATCACCTTCTTACGATAAGAGGTATTTTCTGATGCTTGAGCTCCTTGCGAGCGATTTCTAATGGATCAGTTTCTCCTTCTAATTCTACCATAACTGGGGCACCCATCGCTATTTGTAATGCCCGCGTACCAAGGATCCGTGCTCGTTCATATTTCGTCATGAATGGCGTTGTAACACGTTCCCCGGCTGCAGTTTTTTCCGATCCCTAAGAAAAACCGTTAATAATGAAACCATTAAACGAGTATTGATACAAGGATGAAATGTCAAAATTAAATTAAATTCATAATTTCATCATTACGGGAACGTCCTATATGAAGTCTAAAGGATGAGTATAAATATATTATTATGGAATATAAAAATATATTTTGTGATTAAAAAAATATAAAATAATATAAAAGAAAAGAAATAAAAGAAAAATGTCAAAGAAAAAAAATATATATATATATATAGAGAGAGAGAGAGAGAATATATAGAAAGTATTATGACTAATAAGAATACAAAACATACATTTAATCCTAATTATGTTTTTTACAATGTTTAGATGCTAAATGTAAACAAAAGTTTCAAAGAGTTTAACTCAATTTTATTTAATGAAATGTTTAAATTATATTTAATTAGGGATGGAAAAGACCTCAATGACTTGAATCCTTTCAGCATCGTCTTCAGCTGGTTCCAACTCTAAATCATCCATCTGTTCCTCATCGCCAAACTCATCGGCGTCCATTTCACCTTCGTAGTCTTCGTCTTCTGCCATCTTTTTTGATTTCACCTACAAAGCTTAAAAAAGATGAACAATTTGAATGAATTCAGCACAAATACTCCATTGTTCTAATAACTTTATACTGAACAATACGTGCGGTAAACCCGCAATGACCTCACGCCCGTCTACAATATGACCTTTGTCACATGCAAAAAGAAAGATGAAAGACTGACAGGATCAGCAACTTAAGCTATTCAGTAAAACTGCCAGAGAATTAACCATTGTGCTACGAGTTGTCGTCTAACTCTCTCTCCTTTTTTGAGATATTTTGCGCTTCAATCATTTTTATGCTTTCTCCATGCTTTTATTTTTATGCTCGTTTTGCGGATGGATTTTATTTTTGTATTATGGAGTTTTCTGGTCATTTGAGAATTCCTAGGAGGTGTCGGTCCAGACTGGTGTCGCGATGCAGGTAACAACCCAATATCGTATCCCGGTGGGGCCTACTGTTTGTCAGTTCAATGTCCACTTTTTGTCCAGACTGGTATCGCAGTGTAGGTAACAACCCAATATCGTATCCCGGTGGGGCCTACTGTTTGTCAGTTCAATGTCCACTTTTTGTCCAGACTGGTATCGCAGTGTAGGTAACAACCCAATATCGTATCCCGGTGGGGCCTACTGTTTGTCAGTTCAATGTCCACTTTTTGTCCAGACTGGTATCGCAGTGTAGGTAACAACCCAATATCGTATCCCGGTGGGGCCTACTGTTTGTCAGTTCAATGTCCACTTTTTGTCCAGACTGGTATCGCAGTGTAGGTAACAACCCAATATCGTATCCCGGTGGGGCCTACTGTTTGTCAGTTCAATGTCCACTTTTTGTCCAGACTGGTATCGCAGTGTAGGTATCAACCCAATCTTGTATCCTGGTGGGGCCCTACTCTTTGTCAATTCAATGTCCACTTTTGTCCAGGCTGGTATCGTAACGTAGGTATCAACCCAATCTTGTATCCTGGTGGGGCCCTACTCTTTGTCAATTCAATGTCCACCTTTTGTCCAGACTGATATCGTTATGCATTTCGGTCTGCTCGTCTAACAAAACAACACTGGCCATTTTCTTCATTTAATATTTGTAGAATAATGGTTCGTACAAAGCAAACTGCGCGGAAATCATTCCCAGCTCGGGAAAAGTTAATGAGGCTTCGCACAAAGCGTGAACGAGTTGTTAGAGCTAAGCATAAAGTTCACGGTAATGATGAAGGTGAAAGCAGCTCAACCATTAAGAAGCGACGCTATAAGCCAGGTATTTATATCATGGTTTCCATATATCTTGTAAATCCATCTAGTGATTTACAATGAGTATATTCTGAATCTCGTTTTTCGAGTCCAGTTTTTTATGATTTCCTTTTAAAAAATCGTGCGCTACTTCTGATTTCTGGAATTTTTATTTAAATTCTTAGCAGTTTATCCGATCAGGGAATTGCTACTGCTGCTGACAAGGTTGAGTTTTTCCAAACATGTTATGTAATTAATGCTTAAGTTTCATATAGGTGAATATAGATGTTTTTAAGGTACGCGCGCTTTGCAAGATATACGGCGTCTGCAAAAAACCGTCAATTTACTCATACCACGTGCGCCATTCCAACGTTTGATTCGTGAAATTGCAACGAATGTATCAGAGAAAGGCGTCGATCTGCGTTTTCAGTCTCTTGCAATATCGGCTCTGCAGGTTCTGTTATTATTATAGGGGTCATACATTCGTGTCTCTTATGTCTCTGTCTCTTTCACACATATTGTGTTTGAAGCACTTTTACAGTAGTTTTTGCAGTAAATCGATACGATATCGTTAAAATTTTAGGTAATAAAGATAGTTTAAAGAAAGTGTTATATGTTTCACAGGCATTTTCATGAAGTTAAAAATTAAAAGTTAAAAATATACATATCGTTTTGCAGACACTCAAGCGTAAGATACTTCACATATGGTCATCATAAAAAGAGTAGATTATGGATAGTCACCTTACAGCTAGTAATATCATGCTTGCAACTATTAAGAAATCTACACATTGAGCATGAATCGATGTTGTACCCTCTTATATTCACATATTTGTTTTATTTGAGAGTTTGATAGAATTTCTACAAACTATTTTTTCAAAGCTGCTGTATTTCCAGGAAGCTGCGGAGGTGTATTTGACTTGCTTGTTCGAAGATTCAAATTTGGCTGCTATCCATGCGAAACGCATCACGATTTTTCCCAAAGACATTCAATTTGTGCGTCGTCTCCGTGGTGAAGTTTCTCGATTTGGTCGATAAAAATGATTTTATTTTGCTTTGTTCCATTTACCTGAATCTCTGAGAAATGATTCCTTCGGAGTTTTAATTACTATCCTGGATGTTAATTGAATGCATATTCTTTTATTATTTTGGTCGTTTTAATATTTGAAAGTTTAGAATTATTACTTCCAAAATTAAAGGTTAGTCTTGTTATTTAGCACTTTCTATCAAAACAAAGTTAGGCATCGTAGTAGTGCTCTGTGGTTTATAGCATAAATAAAGAAGCGAAATTAGAATTCTCTTTTTCAGCATTGCAGGAAGGTTAATTAACACTTAGCATAGTGTTTTTTATTGCGGTATAATACACTCACTTCATATTAGGCTTATGAACTTATTGTGGAGCTAAACACTGTTCCAAATAGAAGTGAATTGATTGTGTGTTGTTGAAGTTGTATAGGAAGTAGCATCAATTACATTAAGGAAATGTACTTTGTATATGAATAGAGAATGTTTGTGAATAAAAATTTTGATAGTTATTAGACAGCGATGTGGAAAGTAATTTATTTGTGTTGTGGTTCTATAAAATAAAAGAAAATTTAAAAAATATAGGAATAAATGCCATATACTAAGTATTAATTTTGGGCTAAAAAATATATTATTAACCGATAAGGGATGAGATTAAAAAGTGCATACCAATGAATTGCAATGTCTCTGATACTTCTTCCTGCGAAGTTGGCTAACGAATTTGAATTAGCTTAAGCAATAACAAAACACTTTCATTTCAATCGTCGGTTAATTGAATGCCAACACTGTCCTACCAGATAAAGCGTTTTTTTGTTTAGAATTTTTATTTGATTCATTCAAATCCCAAAGAAACTTGTTAAGGACAGTTTTTTTAATAAGAACAAAACAGATTCTTTCTCCATATTTTTCAACGAGTCGATTTTGTTCCTTGATGAATCTTATTCCTTAATGAAACATTGTGGGAAATTTTTGAAGTTATTACCGATATTTTGATCACATTTCTTCCTTGACACACATTTTTTAAATGTTTTTTTTTGTGTGATTAGTTTTTCTCACAAATTTTAGCGCACAAAATGTTTTCTTTGCAATCTTTTAGCGGTAGAACTTTGTAAAATTCTTTAATCTGAGAAATGTTCTAAATAGTCTTTAGCATAATATAAATACTTTGACTGCTTACAGCGTATTATAAGTTTCTTCGGTTTTTTTAAACAATTTCCATTGAATTTTATCGTCTCATAGGGCAGCCATGAGCTTTTGGGGATAACCGCATATTGTTAAATTCTTCTTATTAAAACGATACTTAACTATAAAATGCTATTCTCATCCAAAACACAGCTAATAGTGACGAGACTTTTCATTTCTTTCAGGCCCATTACATTGCTGCAAATTCTGTCCAACAAAAGCTAATTTCTGACATCCTTTTTTATAATCAAATGAACTCATTTATGTTGCATTCCTTTTCTATTATTATTTACTTCATAATAAACAGTATCTAACAGTATCCAGTACACGGATACTGTTAGGAGTCATTGTATAGGGATATTGGACTCTATTAATTTATTCTGTTCACTGATCGCACACAAAAAATAAAACAAGTATTCTCGTAGACGTAATTACACTATCTTCTTAAGTATATCCTATCTCTTAGCATTCTTGGCCAAAGAAATAAAATAGACTAAATTGATTCATAAAATTTTCAGTCTTTCTTTTATTTGTATGCTTTAGAAATTGCTTAATTTTTATTATATTTCGTAAAAGTATTTTATAATTTATTTAGAATTAGAAGTGTTTTATAATTTATCGGATTAGTATTAAAACAAATTCTAATCTCTGACCTTAATCTTCTTCCCAATACACAGTAATCTATTAATCCTGCTTATATGACTCATCCAATTTTGAATTTCAAATAAGATACTGCAAAATAAGGATATTTTCTCATTGGAAGTCAATGAATCATGTAAGCTTTCAATTTGATGAATAGGGGGAAATGACCATTTCTAATTTCTCTTTACATCTTTTTTGAATTTAACGGCTTTTGCTCCCAATTTTTCAAAAACGATTGCTCTAATTAAACTTGTGATACACTAATGATAAACGAAAATCAATTCAATTAATCATTTTCAATATATGTTAATTTAAATCCATTCATCCAATATCTAAATATATTGGATTAACTATAGATAATTAACTTATAACTGATAAAGAAGTAATCATATTTATTACTTTACATTACATTTATAGCTTCCTCAAGTTTCCAAGGAAAATGTAAGCCAATTATAGTTCGCTCTATTCTATTAGACTAAGTGACATTCCTTGTGCCAGAAATCTCAAAAATTCATACAGTGATTACCGTAATTTGTCTTATCTTAAGCTATCTTAGTGAACTCTTAAATCTCAGATTATCTCAATGAATTCATTTCTATGCTAATCTATCTTATCGAAGTACGACAATGGCGCTTCATGAAAAACTGGGTATATTTGCTAGATAATTATACGGTTCATATATTAGCTTCTTAATATGCTACACATACATATTGTAGGGCTAATGCAATAAAGTAATACTGTACGAGAATTTGAACCGGGAATTAATGATGTATGCACGCTTACATTTTGTTAGCCCTTTCGCAGATTTTTATTCATTCTAAGACGTATCGATGGATATCTTTCCACGATCATCTTTAAGGCGTATGGGATATCTTTCCCCGATCATCTTTAAGATGTATGGAATATCTTTCCCCGATAATCTTCAACAAGCCATGGAAGGAGAATGTATTTTAGCGCAAAAAGCACAGGTTACACAATGTATACACTTCTATACTAGTGTATATTTTGTTCATTAGTTTGGCTTAAAGTCCTAAAAAAGCCCCCAAATGATAGGCCTATGCCACTTGCCATCCCTCAAATATTGATAATCGATATGTACTACACCTACCACCCTTACAACTTTTCTGCAATAGATAAGAGAGAAATGGTAAGGAAGAGAGTAGAGATGGAGAGATATTTTGTTGTAAAATGCCGCAGCTGGGCATACAACTGCTATCGGTGTTGAATTGAATGTTGCTGGGTCGCTGAGGAATATACGAACGCGTTTAACGGTGGTGGTTGTTTGCTGGACTTAACTAATTCTCGATCCCAGCCGACCCAACTCGATCGACCCAATCTTACAGCACAAATACTATGAGCTGTTTTTAGAAGCAATCCTACGGGACAATCCATGATTTTGTAAAAATTGCGTGATTGATTGTTGAAATTTAAAAAAGCTGGCCAACCACTCATTATTTGTTAAATTGTGTGGTTAAAATTCCAAGTATAATCAGTAGTAATAAGTGAAGAAGAAGAAGAAGAAGAAGTAAACATGGTTGAGCTATGTGAGCTGAAATTAGTGGATCAAAATTTGGAATCACAATGGCCAGCTGACATTGATCAACACATCGCACAACTTGATTTTCAACGATCAACTGATGAAGAGGATACAAGTCTGTTCTCGAGCATGGCATTAGATCCTTCCATCATATCAACCGATAGTCTTGACATCGAGAAGCTTCATGCCCGATGTGAAGTTTGTCATTTCTCTTTTCAATTTTACACTTTTTTAATTATTTCAATTTAGCGATGTCTTTTAAATTTATCACTTTTTTTTTAATTTTAATTTTAACAATTTAGCAGTGGCAATACTTTATAGTAATTATTTGCGTCAATCATAGGCAAATTGTATTATTTTCTTTCTGTAATGAAGATAAAATTGAGAAAATCATATCTTCTTTCTGATATTTTTTTGGGTGCTAAAAAATAACTTTAGTTTTTTTTTCTCTTTTTTTCCTTATTTTTATAACTTTCATCGACCGTGTTGAAAAAAATTGAAGTTTGTTTTTCAAAAAAAAAATCTTTTCAATTCTTTAGATGATTATTTTATATAACCTTATTTAATATTATAATTCTCTGAAAAAGATTATATTTCAGTAACTCATTATGTGTAAGTTAAAAATAGAAATCTTGAATTCAGTTTATTGTTAACTTTGGCAACATTGATAGGTAAAATATTACATTTCTTCAGGTCATAGAAATAACTGTAAACCTTCACCTAAGTGAAAGTGGATCGTATCAGTAATCTTGATGCTACGAACTAGAAAATTAAAGCTTTATATAATTTAAGTTTAGGCTATAAACGTTTCATTTAGTGTCTAAGTTTTCGAATTTTGATCTCAAGTTCATGATTTTGGAATAATGTTGGGACTGAGTGCAATTGATTCTTTTAAAGTTAATAAAAAGAAACAAGGAAGAATGAGAGCTATGAAGAAATACAGCAGCGTTTATCAGTGTGGGATCTAATGATAAATTATTGGGATTTATTAGTAATTTAAGGTATGTATCTGTGAGTTTTCTCATTTGGTAAAGCATCTCTTAGATACCTTTTCCGATCTAACACAAATTTCTAACACAATGCTGAAGAGTCAAGAAAATGAGATTTCTTCTCAGTAAAGCCATGAATTAGAAGAAATTCAAGCAGAATTGATGAGTGGAAAAAATGAATGCATGGTTGAGTCGCTCAACCTGATCATCTTTCTTAAACTGTAATATATTTTCGACTAATCTTATTTTTCTTGCTCATTTTCAGTAAAGTTTGTGCAAATTTTCAATACAATTTTTGATCAACAATCAGCTATTCTATTTCTACTTGATTTTAGACGGAAATAAAATAGATCTCAGATTTAAATGAATAAATTATACAGCATTACAATTTATAATGCAAAAACTAATAGTGATTATTCACTATGCTTTTAAGCAAAGCTTCCGCTTAAATAAAAGCCCCGTTTTTTTTTTTCAAAGTTTTTTTTTTTCAAAGCTTTCGTTTAAATAAAACTTTTTTACATTTTCAAAGCCGACAAATTTTTTTACTTTTTTTGTGAAACATAAATCTGATATTAGGAGAAAATTTTTCAATATTTTATTACAAACTTTTTTAGAGAAAGGAAGTTTAAGGTTTTTTATGTTCCTTTAATTTATAATTCAATTTGCTTCTTTGCTTACAATAATCAGTGTAGCATTCTTGCATGCAACTATTAGCCTTGGAACTATAGATGAAAAGAAAAGTTTTCGTTTCATAACTACAACTGCTTCTTTATACTTTGATAACTTATTCAGTATTTTGTTAGTTTGCAAGGCTCTTAAATGAGGTTTGAAGTTTTAATTTTGAGTTTTTGAATTTATCTGCCCTTTCGGACAAATCTTCAACAAACCATTCCGTAATAAATAAATGAAAGATAGATAAAAGATAACTTCGCCAAATTTGCATACGATCCTCAGCATTAGTCTATGCGACATTCTTTTACGAGTCTATATGATAGTCTATAGAGCAGCATATAAGATGACTCTCGACATTTGACTGTCGTATCAAAATTTTTTCGCTTATCGATTATCACTTCTGGTTTTTTCAGGATGCTTCATATTTTTATTGTCCGTCGTCCACTAAATCTACATTTATTCATGTCAGCTGTTTTAAGGCCGTTTGTTGATCATTTAAGTGTCGGATCATAGAGATTGCAGTTTCTTTGAGCGTTGGAAAAATTTTACATGATAAGAACAATTCTCATGATTTCGTTTGCTAACTGTTACGATTCCAGCTGTTAGCAGTTGTGAGAGAATGACAGCTGTGAATGTTTATTAGTTTATCTTAGCTGATGTTGCTGGATTTGAACTTCGCAAGAATAAAATGAAACTGTAAATGATGATCTGAATTTCCTATCTTTAAGCCGAATTTGTAGCTCTTACTTTTTCGCTCATCGATGATCTTCTTTTGCATGTTACTGAGGAATATGTCCTTCATCTGCTGATTCTGAACTTAAACTTTCAACAACTTAATTCATCAAATTCTTAAAAAAAATTTACGATGGTAGTTGAAATGATATTTTATGCTATTAATAGATTTCCCTCCTCCTAATTCCATTTCTTTCCTCAAAAGTAAAGATGGGATCATTTTAATGTTTCTTTTTTTTAAAAAAATGGGATTTATGAGCATCCGTGGAGAATTCATTTAATTCGAACTGATTTTGTTTTTTACATTGTTCGTTTTTTCTCATTGCTATCAGAATTTTTCTCTTCAGCAGTACAAATTTCCTTTATTTTAATTTTGGTGAAAATACAAAGCACATAAGATGATAGCACGAAAAAAGCATCCGATTGGAGATCATCTGATGATTGCAATAAGTCGTTTAATGATTAAAAATTTGGAATGGAGATTTTGATCATTGCTTGAATATTGACGGAGCAACAAAGGCTCTGTGGAATATTCTAAGGTTAAAGAAAAGCGTCGAAGTAATAATGACACCACTGTTGAAACTAATAGCACAAGCACATTTTTAAAAAAAAAAAAACAAAAAGTAGTACATTTTTAGGTGTTACGTTCTTGTTGAATTTTCTTTAAAACTATTCAACTCATATTTATCGTGAACAAAAAATAAACAAAAAATATATATTAATGACAGTAATAGTATATTATTAGCAAGCAATAAAAAAAAGAGTTAAATTGACGGGAATTAAATTGATGAATTGGTATGAAATCTTTTGAAAAGGAAATCTGTGTTGAAGAACAGAATGCAGTCAAATCGAAATTATCCAAGATTAAAGGATTGTTAGGGAGAAGAAACCATATATTTATAGTCTTGTGAGTTCAGAGCTTATCCAAGATTAAAGGTTTGTTAGGGAGAAGGAACTATATATTTATAGTCTTGTGAGTTATACATATAAAAGAAGATCTTTATAATATGCCAATAGTTGCATTCAGGTACAATACCATAGTTTAACATTTTCATTTAGAAATTTTACACACAGATTAATTTTTTAGACAAGAAAGATTTACAAGTGAATTAGGTTAACAGATGCGTGATACTTTCATAAAAAGTTCTGTTATTCAATGAAACAAACGTAAGTATGCCAAATAATTGCACAATATAATTATTTCGGTTTTCCTGTCAATATTGGATTCACAAGGACATTGCAAAAGTTCGAACTTAAAAAGTTAATTACTACTTTAGATTGAAATCCATTCCAGTTACTGAACCAGAAAGAACCGATTGCTGATTTTTTTCAATGGGGGGATTTCCAAGACAAATGTTATGACATACTTTCTGCGTATAATCCACACCTTTTTTGAATCACTTTACGCAAGCATTGTGAAAACTGTGTTTTTGGGTGAATGAAAATTGCTACTACAAAAATTTTAAATTGTATTTATAGCTTTTCTCAAAATCTTCAACTTATTTCAAGGAAAGATGATCGCATATTTTTTTTAAAAATTGAAAGGAATAATTAACAATAATTGTAGTAGGCAATGAATTATTTCGATATACTTGTAGAAAAATTCAAGGTAATACACAGAAATTTTGTTGATAAATCAATACAGAAACATAACAAGGCTAATTTTATTATACTTCCAATTTAATTGATACTTCTTAATCTTATTCGGTTAATTTATTATATGTAAAGATATAGTTCATGTTCATAAAATCTCTTGTCCAAACAAGTCGTTTAGTCCAGTGACTTAGTTATTCTACTTGATTCGTTGATCTTATATCCAATAAATTGATAGTTGGTCGCACATTTCTGAGATTCGTAAATGTTTATCGAAGCGCTTATAATGACTGATTGGAAAAAATAAAAGGATGACATTGAATATATCTCTACGCCATAGTACGTTTACCTCTATTTTTCCTTATTTCTTGGCTTTCCTGCGTAAATAAATACAAATAATGCAATTATATCAACATTGGGACATGTACAACTTACAGTATGTACAGAGAGAATTTAGTTTATCAAATGCATTAAGTATGGTGCTAAGAGTTTATAAGATTCAACAAAACAATGAACTGTTAAATAGCAATTTTTAATTTCTTGTTTTAAAATCTTCCGCTCATGCTTATCGATAGCGATGTCTTCTTCAGGTAAAAAAGAATGATTACAAATTAACGTTCGAAGATAGCGGTCAATGGACAAGTGGTAATTTTACTACATGGGGCCGTATTCGAAGTACTGAGCCATTAGACGAAAAAACGAATAGTTTGCCGGAATTGAGCAAAAATCTGAAAGCAGCAGCAAGTAAACACCAACGTCCATCAAGTCTAGTGGCAACTTTTGTTGAACGGCAACCCGACTATGATTATTCAGATCTTTATGTGGGTGAGTTACATTTTGTGCTTCATTTACTACTTGCACAGTAGTACTTATATATAAATTAAAAAATAAACTAGTAATAAACCTAGGTATTATTCGTGTATAAGTTAAAAAATAAGAGTAATAAATCTATATATTGCTTGTTATTTTAAAAAATAGTTTATTTTTTAAAATAAACTAATGATAGAAGGAGAAATCCGTAAAATCCTCCTGCATTATGTCTGCAGCTCAGTACAATATCATTGATGCTGTGTTTTTAAATCACTTATTTCTTATCGGAGGAAAAGTTGTACTAGTAGGTAGTGTGGTGTAGTTTTTTACTCTTTCCTGTCTGGCTAAGGTAGTTTTCAAACATGTTCCTGTTTTGCCGTAACAAGAAGAAAGCATTCAGTTTAGACATTTAAGACAAAAAGTTTCAGGCGGTGAGCGTTATGTAGATGTCAATGATAACGAAATCGGTTTTATATCGCAAAATACGGCAGCTATACAACGGGCGGACCGTTGGCGTGCTGCAAATCGTTTATCATCAAATCCTCCGATGAAGCCCCGACGAACATTTGCGGACTTTCAAGCAGTTCAATCACCACATCTCGATTTCATGGTTTTGAACCACAGTGTTAGTTCATTTTCAAAATGAAAATTTCACTCAAGTTATTTTTTGGGCTTCTTTTCTTCAAGTTTCCTTGAAATTTGCTTCTTTAATGTCAGCGAACAAAATTTTTTCCTATTCAAACTCCTCGATTTCTGACTTTGCGTTATCGCTGTTTGACACTTTTCATGCATAAATGTTATGCGTTACCACCCGAATTTCGTATGAATTGTTTTGCTCCAAAAAACTCTCGTTATGCACTGTATAATTTTGTTGCACTTAAATAATATTGGAAATAAACTTTTAAAATCAAACGAAGACTAGAAATAGGTAGTTTCCGCCCTTTTCAGAATTGACAGAATTCTGACGACGGAAGATGTATTTTTGAGTGATGTAAGAAATAACCCAGTTACTTACGATTCTTATCGATATGTTGTGTATTCCATCGTCTTTTTCGTCTTAAGCTCATCAGTCTACATTTTTGTTAAGTAATAATCATCAATATTTAAGAAAATTAAAATTAGCATTTAAGATTCGTTGCTACATTTTTTTGACTCGTAAAATAGTAACATATAACGGATTTGTTTGTATGGTTAGCTGGCTATGAGATTCCGGAAATTCAAAAAGAGTATTTAATGCTTATTCAAGGTGAACTTTTAAAATAAATATTTTTTTATTTTAAAAAAAAAAATTTCCTTGAAAGTCTCAGTAGTTTTTCCGTGAATTCCGATTTTCATTTGTTAGTTTTTTTATCTTGTAGGAATCCCAAAAGTCGTACATTAGAAAGGTATTGGTTTTTGAATACAGTAGGAAGGTTTTTTTTTGTTTTTTTTTTAGAAAAGTACTGCTTGATTTAAAATTATCTGATTTGCTTCAAATATTTAAAACTTTCAAGTCTTGTTCATTCTCTTTTTTCTGATTTTCCCTTAATCTTGCTTAACTTCAACATTTTCTATTTGCGCCAAAACTTTTTAACTTCTGTGAATTACAAGCTTGAGAAGAGATTTTTTCCTAAATTTTTTGAGATGCTGTCGGTATAGGCAATTTGACGAGGTCCTGGGTTCAGAACTTCATTATTAGAATATATCTCAAGTAGTTTTTGGTTCTTTGATTTAACCAGACGTTACTTCCACTTACTTTAAGCTGTCAGTGAAGCATAATTCTTAATTTTGGAACTTTATTAGTTGATTGAAATTATAAGAAAAATTTTGCAGTTGCCAAGCTTATGCCAGTTATCTGTATCAATGAATGAAATCATGGATAAGTTAAAAGAAGGAATGCTAGAAGATGACAAATTTGATTCCTCACTACTTAATGTTCTGGAGAAACGAGGTCCTGATTCTGGGCTGGGTAGCAGTGCTACAGCGAGTAGTGGTCCTTCACATATTGAAGATTGGCCATCGTTAGCTCTTCTTTTGCCCAAGTAAGTCTTTTCGCACATGATATCGAGGCCAACAAAGTCATTTTTTTTGCAGTGTGTGTTGATACAGGAGAAATGATAAGGTCTTACAATAGCGAATGTTCATACTGCATTCGCAGGCAAAATTTGCAACTACATATGTAAAGTTACTGCACTTCGTGATATGGTATCGAAAACACTGAATTTGCTTATGTGTACACAAAGCTTAAAAACACAAGTTTCAGATTTTTTTCAGACATGTGGCCGAGGCTTGTTCATTTTTCAAAGCGAATAGTCAGTTATTAACAGGATCGAACAACATTGATCGGATAATACCACGTAGAAATGACGCATGTCGAACATGTTTCAACGTTAGGAAAAGGCTTCATCCACCCTTTTGGGCTCAGCCTGCTAGAGTGCGATATGTTCTTTGTGACTGCGTCATGAGTGAGGTTATTTTTTCACTATTTTGAAGTTTGAATTCGTGTTACCTGGCATTCCTTTGATCTATCTATTTATTGCATCACATAGGAAACTACTTTATGCTGCGCTGTTTTGTATTTTTAACTGTTAAATTATATTTTACAAATCTCATGACTGTTACTACGAAAGATCGAAAGCCATTACGATTGTATGTTATCTGATGTGCAAAATTCTTATCATAAAGGACATCTTGACCCGAAGGCAATGAAAACTTCATTTTGAGGTCTTAGCCTAATTTCATTTGCATATATAGTTGGAAACGATTGTAGTTATTTTTAAGTAATTATGCGAAGGTCGGCATCAGTCAGCAATCCCGATTTACAGATTGTTGATCGAAATTCCCCAGCTCAAGATCAGTTTACGTCGATTGGTCAGTTGAGATTGCGAGCACAGGAATTGAGCATTGTTGGTTTACCCATTTACAATGCCAAGAGAAAGCTCGTCGAAAAGGTTCTTGACCAAAAACTCGATTTATCATTTAATCTGGGGAAAAAATTGCAATTAAATTCAACATTCTCATTTTATCTTTCAATTTGAAACACAAGAAATCTCAGGGGTCAAAAATTATTATTTCCATATAAGTGATTTGAAAGAACCAGGTTATTTTTTACTTTCTCATTTATTATTTTATCCTTTTTTTTGTAAAATTTCGGCATGTAGGTCGTGGAAGGAGTGGCAGAAGTGGCACGAGGAGGCTCATCAACAAATCTCTGTTCAACACTTGAAATGTTACTCGCTGATGGCTTGAAAATTAAACATCCTTGGAATATGATTGTCACTGTTACTGCGCCTGGTATTCACATAATTTAATTTATAAAAGTTTCACTTGTATAATTCGAAAATTATCGGTTTTAAATTTCAAAGAATATTATTTGTAAGGATAACGTTCGAAGATATTTTAGGTCCAGCAACAAAAAATGTTTATTCACTGGTGAATGAGTTGGATAAAAGCGAGAAGCCTTTACATTCTCGTGTCGAAGTTTTTTTCAATGAATTAATGAAGTAAATTTTTCAATCGATCTTTGATAAGAGATAAAAGACAAATTTCCCTTGGAAGTTTATTGGAGTGATGTCTTTGTTTAGTATTTGTAGTTTCTTTAACGTTTTAGGGGCTATGATATAGTTGACCTGTAAGATCTTGCTGAAGAATAGAATCCTCTTGAATAGTAGAATTCTGCTGCATTGACTATAGGGTCTTGCTGAAGAATTATTTTAAGGAGAGAAGTATTTGTCATTTCAATTCCAGCGAGTGTGAGAAGATTTGAACGTCCAAAAGCAACTTTGTTTAGCATTTCCTCTATTTTAATGGGTCTTTTTCAGATTAGGTTCTATTGACTGTTGGATGTGTTATGTGGTGTTAAAGGAGAATATATTGGCGAGAATTTACTATGATGGTGCTTTTATGTTACGGGCAAGTACTGCATATCGGAGTCTGTTATGGCGATTGCTAGAAAATTTGGAGCTGATCACTTTACTTAAACATCGATCTTCTAACAATCTTTCATCCCAAGAATGGTCCAACACGATACTCTTGGAAGCTACACGTCTTGTCAGTGATTCGCGAGTTCCAAAGAGTTCCTCAATGCCTGCTCGTTTGTCAAACCAAAAAGCAAATAATATTTACAGTGACAGCAACGATACTAATTTAGTGCATTTCGTTCGTTCGAATGATGCACAGTTGCTGCGGCGAAGTAGGATTCCGTTACTCAGTCAGCGTCCCGTACGAACGAAATCAAGCACTGAAGCCTGTTCTAGTCGTTCCTCGAGATCGCCATCACGCGAAGGTAAAGCTACTTCGGTTGGTGCAATGCCTCCATCTCAGCAATTGCATTTGCGTGGTGAAATCGAAAACGGCTGCTATTTGGCATTAGCCGTTGATGACCTTAATGAACCTGGTATGCTCGAAGTGTCACGAGGTGAACGATTGCGTATTTTAGCCACAAGAGGTCAACTGGCACGATGCTGTCGCTTGCAACCGCGTCATGGTCGAGTTCTGCAAGGTTTGGTACCAACTTCAAATCTCACCGTTAACGGCTTCTAGTCGTATTTACTCCTTTCTTGCTCCGTTCTTCTTATGTTTAGTGTACACTGCTGATATATGTGAAAGTTCCCATCTGAATTGCTCTGTGTGTGTAAAATGTCTCTGTGTACATAAATATCTCGAGTGATTTCAAGTAAGCTTATTTTCTGTAAATTATTATTATTTCATCAATATTATGGAACTTTGTACTCCAATAATATCATATTTTAAATAAAAATAACATACTAAAATGATTTGCATATTTCGAACACAAAGATCATTCGATATTTTTACATTTGCCACAATAATGCGAATGACGGATAACTGTAATTTTTGCTAGAAATGTTATAATTAATTCTTTTTGCTGCTGATCACTTTTCGTAATAAGCGGTGTTTGTACTCAATATATCTACTTGCAATACATCCAGTTTGCTGTGATTCAATAAATGATGCCAAAATGTAAACTCATTCACTTATAGAAAGTGAATTTATTAAACCCACATTATCTGTTAACATATTATTAAAGTACTAAATCTTTTCTCCTCTTCATACTCATATTGCATAACTTGACGGATAACTGTAATTTTTGCTAAATACGAAATGTTATAATTCTTTTTGCTGTTAAATATATAAAATTATTACGGCACTTAATTCTTAGATGTCCATTGTCATCTTTCATCGCAAAATAAGCGAATTGAGATTCGTCTTTTGATCTCCTTGTTCAATAAAGCACCTAAATCTAAGCAAGGTTTTATAATTAGTAAGGGAAAACGAGAATTAAACACTTCATTGTAAAAAATTCTAATTTATAGGACAAATCAAATGCGAATAAAATCACAACATATTTGGCATATAATGTTTAGTAAACACAATTGCAAACTAGATTTAAACAAATCAAAATCTCTCTACAGTTCTCCCCTTGACATTTGGAATCGGAAAAAAACTAACGAAAGCCAATGGCAGATTCTAGAGAGTTTAATATACCCTTAAATACATAACCTCGCACTTGCCCTAATTCACATAACACTATTGTCCCCAATTTCAAAATGTAATATTACAACAAAACCATCCGAACTTTATTTCAGGAAACAACAAATATGCAAAAGCATCAGTTCGGCATCTTTTTCTCGCCTTAGAGCCAAAAAAAGTTGATTTGAACGGAGAAAAAATTCGCTCCAAATATTGAGACTGACACTGAGAAAACTAGCATTATTTTCAACGACTACTTTTGATGAAAGCATTTAATTAATTCACTTCTTTTAAAGATCAAAATCAAATCAACTTGAATTCCTTGTGCTATCTTAGCGTCGCCGATAGATGAAAATCAGATAATTTATGCTCTTTCCATTCGGATTCGTATTAATTTGTTTGGCTGTTTTAGCACATCAGCTGTTCAGACCAACAGTATCTAGAACTTAACAATGACAAACGGAAGAAGAATAAATTATTGTAAGCGGTGTAATAGCCATATAAAAAGGAAGAAAACACAATCCTCCTGGATGACTGATATTTCAGTTTTCGCATAACAATTTTTGTCTAATTCGAAAAAATATCCAGATTACTGAATCGATTAAATTAAAAAAAGTACAAACACACATACATTACAGTCCCTCATCTTAAATAACATAACAAAAATAGAATATCAAGTAAAATAAATACGTCAGTATCGGCGGTTATATTTATCGTAAGAATCGTATTTGTCATATTTATCATAAGTAGATACATGTCCATGTGTGTCGGCCATACTACCACCTGACCAATGATCGTCTGCAATAACAAAATGGATTATTATGTTGACCTGACACAAGCACACAATCAGAATCATCAAAAATAATTATTTCTTCTGCAGAGTAAAAAGTTTTCAGGACAGAAATAGTTCAACACCTCTTGATGATGACCAATTGCTACTTCCTAAGCTATGACTCCCATGACCTTGAGATGCAGATACGCCCGAAATCCACGCATTACCGTCATAATCGCGCGATGATCCTACGTATGTCGAAGATGAGCTTCCAACTGACCAAGATGTTCCACCTCCCAAAGAACGATAACCTAAAAAACAACAAATAAAGAGCTCAATTAAAATCTTATATCCAAAATTTTTAATAAAAGAAGCACATGTTCTATTCTCAAACAACATCTCCAAGAACTTCCAACTGACCAAGACTTTGACCTCTCACCAAAAACATGATGACTTCTGGGTACAGCTATCGAGTTGAAAAAACAAAAATCATTTTTATGGAGTTATTTAACATCTGCTTATCACAGCTTTAAATTTAATTTGAGATTGAAATGAAAGCCTTTGAGTACCACTTTGAATTTATGTATTTAGAAAGTCTGCAATCTTTTCCGGATATTTTGCTGCTGAGAAGACCAGAGAAAATTACGAGTTATAAAAAAAACTGTACTTATAATTGGAAAGTACGTGTAGAACTAATTTTCATTTGTTCGACTTAGATCGTGCTGGATTATAATGATCATAAAAGCAAATATCCGAAAAACAGGACAGAATGAATAATCAAATAAATACAAAATATGAGCGCAATGAAAGTAATAACAGAACTTGGAGAAGAAATAGTCTCATAGAATAGCAATCAATAGAATAGAAACATAGAATAGCAATCAGAATAGTCTAGAACCTTCCGAAGTTATTTCTACATAATTTGTATGAAAAGTTATATTATAAAGTTATACTTTCTATATGTTCCTTCGAGAAAGAGTATGTTGTGCTTTTTGGAGAGAGCTATTCTGATTTACATACCAAAAAATTAAACTGCAGAGTTAAATTTAATATATCAAATAAATGAGTCATGATACGGCTGATTCGTATTTGGACACATGTGCATTGGAAGGAAAAACCAACCAGAATCCTTGCTGTAGGAAGATGGTGCTACATCACGGGAATAAGTATTGGATGAACTGTATGCCCCTAGATCTCGATTTCCATATCCGCTGTCACCGGAACGATGGCTATTATAAGTCGTCGAATCAGGTCGATATGGGTCACGTCCTGAAATTATCTTCTATTCTTTTATTATATTACATCAAAATAAAACTGGTTTGTCCACTTTTAAACGAACTTGAATTGAGCAAAGTATAGAAAGTACGGAACAAAGTGTATAAAAAGTACCATAACTGCTCAAATTTGCGTGATCACCACTTCGTGAATAAGAATGACTTTCACGACCATAAGTAGGAGCACTTTCACGAGCGACGTTTGACGAACCGTAGTCACGTGTGCCTGAGATTTGTTACAAAAGCAATTTCATAAAATTCATATGTTTGGGTTCCAAAATGAAAATGACGCTCGAATGGCTTTAACAAGACAACTATAAAGTAAAAAAATCCGCACTATGCCGGCTACGGTCACGACTGCGTTCACAATTTCGTTCGGCAGCACCACGTGATGATGAGCGCGTGCTGCTTACATGTCGTGATGAACTGTGAGCATCTCGCCTGTCCGGTAAAGAATTACGCGTAGAAACCACACCACGATGTGATGACGATTGTTCTCTCGATCGCCTCGAATATTCCGTCCGCCTTTAAATAACAGAAATAATTCAGAAGCAATTCTCTATAATTCCCTCGAAAAGTACCATTTTTGCTTTGGCTTCTCTCTAAATAGCATCAGCATCATCACTTAAAGAAGGCAAGGCGATTCCAGCAAAGTTACGGTGTTTCCCAATTGGTTTGGAATCTTTAAACTTAACCCCCAAAAGCTCGAAATTCATCATCAAGAAACTGAATGTGCATTTTAAAAAAATTCGCGCCGAATCAAAACGTACTTCACTTCCTTTTCTGATCTGTACCTGGATGAATCCATATCACCGTATTCATGAGAGCGACGCGGTGGAGGCGCTCCAGGTGCTGACATCATTTGTACTGGTGTAGTGAAAGCAGCGATTTGGCGTAACTGTTGCAATTCAAGACGCTCCCGTTCAAACCGCTCACGCTCAAACTTCAGTCGTTCACGTTCGCGCTGTAGTCTCAACTCTTGCTCCTTAAGTCGATGCTCTTCTTCTTTCTTACGCAACATTTCCATCATTTCACGCTTTTCCCATAAAGTAGGAGGCTCAACACGACGCGAGGAAACTTCACGACGGGCCATTCCACGTAACATGCTGCCACGACCAATTCGACTCGAAAATGGACGACTTCCCAAAGTCCTTCTTGAAGCAGCTGACGAATAACTAGGTTTACGAATTACATAGGAGCGCCGTAAAGTTGAAGGAATACGATCTGTTCGCTCAATTCTTCTACTGGTTCGAAACCGTGGTGGTGGACGTGTGGCCGTCGAACGTTTACTGCTGTTGGGCGTCGAGAACCTTGAGTCTGAAACAGTATAAGCAAATGCCCTATTTCTCATATCGCCTTTTATACTGAATATTATAGCGGCGCATAGAAACTCCCTCGACAAGTGTTCGTGGCTACAAAATCGTAATTTTCTGAGGCCCTCTTATCCCGGAAATACAACTTTCACGAGTATTTCCCAAGAAAACATTTTGGTCAGGAAAAACTTCATGATTTCATCTGCACCTTTTCGATAACGAATTTTCTCCAATCTAAAACAGGGATGCACAACCTCCATCCTTTGCAAAAAAACGAGTCGATTATTTGGAATGCATGCTGATATCAAAAGGGAAGATCACGCTCAAGCACATGCCAGACAACCACTCTCAGTAATACAGCATCAAAACTTCAGAAGTTTCTTACACTCCAGAATTAACAAAGTTTAGTCGCCAATTTCGGAAACCCCAACCGAATTGTCTCAAAATGACCATCTGCGTAAGAACCTCATTTCTCCGATTGTTCAGCTTTCACACATAGAAAATTCTGTAAATTTTACGTGTTGTGCTGGCAGATGGCGCTTTAACGGGTGATTTCTTCGCTTCCGACATTGCTTTCACTGTTTTCTGCTCCTCACTTCTCGTAGTGCCGACTGCTTTATTGCCACTCGATGTGCTACTTTTCGATTTATCAATGCTAGGTGTACCTTTCTTTAATTTTTCGGCTGCTCTAGTGGTTGATAACTTCTCTTCTCCACTTTTCGAACAACTATCGAAAATGGCAGTGGATTTTCCACTTTTGATATCACCCGTCGAATTACATGTCGGTTTCTTGGGTATCGACTTAACAATGGGCATGTTGCAACGATCTGCCTAAATTTGTAAAATTTTGTACCATGTGAGCTTTGATAAAGCATTCTGCCCTCGTGAATTACCAACTTTGGCGTTGCAAAGAATATTTCGATGTCTGAAGTCACATGAAGACAATGCTACTGTAACATTTTTGATGACAAATATTCATTTTCTACTAAAAATCAAGACGGAGAGCAAAACATTGATTTCCGATTGTTTATAACAATCTATATGATGTACTGATCCAAATGTAACATTAGTTTTGTCCTCGAATTACACGTTTGTGGCAATTATTTTCGTGCAGCAGGGTGAAATTCGGTGAAATTAATAAGATGAGCCAAAGCATTTGCATACGAATCTGAAACTCATTTCATCCACTTACATGCGACAGAAGAATTTAAATAAAACATACCCGTTCCACTGTAATCAGGCGTCCTTTGACACTTGTTTTATGAAGCTTTTGAATACAGAGATCAGCTGCAGCAGAATCCACCATAGTGACGAAGCCAAAGCATGTATTTGATGGCTGCTGTCGCCTCGTGAAAATTTTAGCAGTTAGTACTCGGCCGTACTTCGCAAACAATGCCTAAACGTATCCAGTAAGAAATGTTTTTGAATAACTGATCGATTTACTCTCAGAAATTAAATCTTTCATATGGCTATCTGGAATCAACAAATAATATCTGATACAGCAAACTCTACTTGAAACTATTCGAAAAAAAATGAGCAGAGGAAATCGAGAGGTAAGTGTAAAGTTGACCTATATATCGTATATTTTTCAAAAAAAGAAATGAAACTTTAAAACGTTTTAGAATAACCTTCAAGTCTGCAGCTTTTGTGTTCGGACTGATGCCTTTGATCCACAAAGAATTGTCGGATTTTTTAAGCATAGTTGTTGCATGTGCAACACCCTCAATACGTTCCGCTGGTGTCGATGCTACAGTTTCGACAGTCGACGTAAATAAATCATTACTCCCTTTAGGAGATTTCATTTCCATTTTTCCAGCTGTCTTACTTTCAACCTCTTTTTCCGTTACTTTTCTTCCGGTTTCTCCGCACTCCTCTGCTTCGCCTTCCTCTTCATGAATCTGCAAGGTTTTCTTAGACTACTCTTCACCAAACCAGAGTAAAATTTTTGTAATAACTCCACAATCACAAAATAATTCTTTGAAAAATTTCAAATTTAGATTCTGGAATATAACTTAGCAGAGGGGCAAAAGGCTAGACATAGAACCTATTAATAATGAAAATGAAACAAGAGCAACTACCCGCGTTGTGTCCGGCATTTCTTCATCTTCGTAATTAACTTCATCTGCAATTTCCTTAACTGCTTCTTCTTCCGGTTCTTTAGTTACTACTTGCTTAACAATGGAGGCATTCTCAATTTCGTTCACCTCCATTTGTTCTTCGATAAATTCATTTCCATTGCGATCTTCTGGAAATTTACTGCACATAGCTTAATATGAAAAAAGAAACATAAATTCCTCTACGTTCCAACATTCGCTGTTGAACACGAGATGTTTGCAATGATATATGATAAAAATTAAATATAAAGTAATAGTAACAACAAAGAGACAAAAGATTTAAGCAAAATTAAGACCTTGCTTCATAATTGAAGTTTCATCTATTTGATTGTGCTTTACTTTTTTGCTCTCCAACACTTCTTCAGAAGATTCTTTGATTATCGCTAAATGTTCTGTTTTTTCAACTGCTCCATCACTGTCTTCAGATTCAATAACTACGCCAATGGCAGAATCCGGTTCACTTGGATCTTCCTTTTTAATTTCCTGCTGCTCATTTTCATGATGACCGTTAGAGACTTCAATTCCATGTTCAGAAAGAGCTAAAAGGAAAACGATGAAATGACAAGGGCAATCAATAATAAAAAAGTAGTGGAAGCCAAAGAACCGGGAAAAAAAATAATTCAGGAAATTGTAAATAAAGTTAATAACGAGGACTGAAGAAATACTAGATATAAAACCAGTTAGAGATATTAAAAGAAAATGATTGTTAGCGAAAATGATGAAGATAAGTTCTAACATTCGTGACTACTACAGCTGAGCTGACTCTCTCTCATTGTCTCGTTAAAGGAACTTTTCGAAGGACCAGTCAGAGATTTGCCACAGTCATTAACCATAAACTTGTAGTTTTTCGGATCATGTCCTTCTTCTCGAAGAGCCTCAAAATAAAGCAGTTTCAACGATTATTTGCGCGAAGAATTATAATCACCAATAAGTCTAAGTATAAAAGGCATGCCTATCACTTCCGAAATAAAAGCTGAAATTAGTATGTACTTTGTGACAACTTTACGAAAACAAGATTATAAAACTTTATTTCATCGTTATTACTTTATGCATCATTTCGGTTTGTGTAGTTGTGGTTTGCTCTAGAAGTTCATTTTCAATACTTACATGCTGATTCAAATAGGTATACATAAAAATACTAATTGCGTTTAGCATAATGCATAACGTACTGTGTATCGTTTACTTGAATTCAAAAGTATTAGGAACGATAAATTTCTTTTTTATATAAATTTAAAAATAAACCTCCTCTAAGCGTTCTACCAGTGCTAGTTTAATTCCACTTTTGTCTAATCCACGTTTTTCTAACTCTTGTTTCAATTCGAAAACACGTAGCTCACTAAGTGTCATCGTTTTGCCTTGTGATGCTATAACTGGTATTGATGCCATTATCTGTGGTTAGAGAACTGAAAAACCAAAAAAAAAAAAAAAAAAATCAATGCAAAAGAAAATTTACGTGAATCATCAAATAAAGATAACGAAGGACGAAGGACAACCATAGCTTATTGGAAATAAATAAAATCCTTCAAAAAAGCATCACGTTTCTATTTATAATATATCATCAATTTGATCTGCAATATAGATCACTTCTTTTGTTTTTTTTGTTTTTTTTTTTTTTTTTTTTTTTTTTTTAAATGAGAAAAAGTAGGATTCCATGAAACATAGAAGTTTCGCATTTAACACGTGCCTGCCATCTGGCATGTCCTAATATAACTTAGTTCGTGCACCTGGTTACTACATTCAGATTGTTTATTCTGTTTCAAATTGCTCACATTTCTCGGTAATTCAATGTAGCTATTTTGGTTAGTTTGAGAAAAAAGATTTAACAAAAAGTCGACTTCACAAAATATTCACAACTGATACAGCCATTAGTTATAAATACAACTAATTATAATTCATATATTAATCAATTAATTAATTCATTCAAAGCCAATTACTTATACTTTCATAACTAACCTTAACGTGACAACCTAATACGAATATAGGTTAGTTTCTACCTTCATAACTAACCTTAACGTGACAACCTAACACGAATATAGGTCTTTACTATCTTTTATATAAACAAATCAATAAAGAAACGAAAATAAATTAAACAATCAACAAAATGAATTGCACTAAACAGCTTACAATGCTCACATCAGCTTCCAGAGTTGTTCACTATTGACTAGTCCAATGCTAAAACACAACAATACAAATCAGTCCTCCAAATTAATACCGTAGTACTAACAATCCATGTAAGAACTAAAATGTTTGTTGCAGCGCTATAATTTTTTTGATTTTTCTACTTTCTCATTGCACTAATTTAAAGCTCGATTAAATTTAACTAATTGCAATGTTAGTATATCGTAGTTGTAACAATAGCAATTTTGTATAAAATATATTTCAGCAATACTTTATAATAGTTTTTGTGTTTTGAAACGTAAAATCATAAAAAATTTTAATTTTTTAATAAGAAAATTTCAATTAATACAAATTTTTAATTAACATAATTAAGAAAGTTTTAATTAATATAAGCTATGAATTAAAAAGGATGAATTAGTATATGAACTGAATACCATTTAATAATTCGATTTAGAATTATGAGCCTAACAGGACATATTAGGATACAATGTTTTGCGGAAAATGAAATTTTGCAATTGTGCTCAAACATATTAAAAGAATCTTGAGCAAAATACAAAGGATATATTTACTAGAGTATGAAGAACAAAGAAAACTCAATTATATATTCAAAACTTTTAACGAACATATCACTTATTTATCTTTGCACTTCTCAGATCTTCTTTGTTGATGTTATTTCAGATTTCTCAACAGAAAGAATAAATTTAGTTATGAGATCTGTAAATTCATTAGGTTTATCAGCATGAATCCAATGTGCTGCATTAGGAATCACAGAAAATTGTGTATTTGGGAATTGTTTTAAAATTACAGAATGATCATTAGTTGTAACATATTTTGAAGCACCACCTGAAACAAACAAACATCTCCCACTATACAAACCATTATTTTCTATACCAGAACTTTTACAAATTTCTTCAATATGACGTCCAATAGAATCTAAATTTAATCGCCAACTATACATATTTCGATCTTTTGCTACTAAATTTGTTAGCAAAAATAATCGTATTGTTTTATCAGGAACTGTTACTGCTAATTGTTGCTCAATTTTAGCACGATTACAAGTTAAATTGATTGATTTCATAGCTTCGATCATTGTTGAAAAAGATTCTGAAGAATTATAATATGCCTTTGGAGCTATATCTTCTACAATCAGAGATTTCAGACGCACGTGACTATCCTTCATCAATGCAACACGCATAGCTGTTTTGCCACCCATTGAATGGCCAAGAAGATGAACTTTTGAAAACTCTCCTCTCTGTTGCTGTACTATTTCATCAATAAAGTACCGTACGTCATTTGCCATCTCAGCGTACGTCATTGTAGGATGCCATGGTGAATCACCTAAAAAGTGATGAATAGATTGGCTAGATAGAAAGCACTGATAACAGCCAAACTATTATTAATCAGTAACTGCTACAGTAATAACTATTCATTCCTAGCATTCTTAGTAAGGATTCATCGAAACTAACCATGATTTCGTAGATCCACGGTGAATACAACGGTTTTCAAACGATCACACAAATTGCCTGCAACTGTTCTCCAATTCGTTTTCTGTCCAAATAATCCATGTAAAATGACCACTGGTGACACTTGGCATTCAGTTCCTGCTTGGCCAGCAAACTTTTCAAATGATAATGTTATGGGACATGAAGACATTCGACGATATGTTTCTGTTAACTGTCTCCATTGATACTGTCGCAATAAATTACACATTCCTAATTCAACAAAGGCGTTTCAAAAATGCTTTTCAGGATATTTCGTAAAACTTTTAACTGTTCACATTTCAAATAATATATCATAACAGATTCTTTGCATTAAAAAGTAGATAGTACGTAAAAGCTCACTTAATTTCCGTCCTGTAGCATTTAATTCACATTTTAAATGTATCTCTATTTCAATGTTCCATGTAATTCGTTTTATTTCATCTAAAATCTTTTTAACCAATAAGATTTTTACATTTATAGCAATGTTTTGAGAGAAGATATTATTGATAGTTCTTATTAAGTTTATTTTTTACATATACAATAATAAATCAAAACCATGAAAACATGAAATTTGACAAAAGAATTGAAGTTAATAAAATAAAACAGAAAGCATTCATTTTTAATGAAGAGAAAAATCAAATGCAATATTGCAGAATGGTTAATTCTATAAATAAGTCAAAAATACGGCTTACAAACTGCATGTATCATATTCCACAACTAGCTGTTTACAGACATTACATTAATTTAACATTTTAGAATTTGAGCAAAATTAAACATTCACCGCGAAAGCTGCATAAAAAAGTATTTTGATTGTACAATTTCCATATCATAATCTTTTCCTTTAATTTTTTCTTTTTCAATTTCTATATAGTTTGAATTCATCGCCATAGTTAAATGCTATTATTTTATAGTACTATCTGTTACTTATCATTTGAACTGTAAATTATCATTAGGGGAATTAATGACAATACATTTCAATGACAGTATTTCAATATGCTATTTCCATTATTTAACATAGAATTTGGAATAAAAAAAGAAGGAAAAAAACTAAAATTTTGGGAATAAATTATCAAATAGCAGCAATTGCAAAATGATAAAATTACTAAAAACTGCTATGCATGACCTCAGCACTTGATAATCATGCATAAATGTTATTAATGAATATGTAAAACTGCTCAACATTTCCATCACGATGAAATCCCGAATAGATAACTACAATTAACATCATTAAATTTCAATAGGAAAATGATTCAATCATTCAATGAGAATAACATATCAATTCTTGTATCCGTCAGAATTTTTTCTCCGATAAATTTTCTCATTTGTATATTTATAAGCAGCTTCTAGACAATTTCTGCAATAAGCATCCGATTTCTATATTATACAATAAACTAAGAGAAATACAAACGCAGCACTAACTCGTTCAGTGAATATTCGATCAAAAACATGCACAGATTATCACATTTTCATTTTCAAATTCAAAATACTTAAATAGCTTTGCAACAGTTTTATACAATAAGCATATTATGTTTATCCTAAAACTTTGTGCTCGAAATTGACCTTCAAAAATCTAGAAAAGTAAGAAACGGAATCAAGATGTTTTGTTATATGGAAAATATAAATTCTAAGTTATTTCATAGCAACAGGTCGATGATTAACATCAGGCTCGAAGTGTAAGTGGCGTGCTGTAGAAGAGCCTTCGTGACTGGTAATCGAATCAGCAGGTTGTCCTGGAAGTGTTATTGATATCGATGGAGCAGTTACAGACAACTCATCAGCTAATGATCGATTCGAACCGTTACGCTGGAGCACAGACAGCAATTTGGGATTTGTTGTAGCCAGCTTCTGGAAATTCAAGAGGTTTTTGAGAACTTCTTTAAAGGATCGAAAATCCTTTGGCATATCTCTTTTTCTCTCTTACGACAGCACACCTATATAATACAGTTGAGATAACTAAAACCAGGCAAGAAAAGTGGTAAAAAAACGTGGCTATAAAAAAAAAAAAAAAAAAAAAAACAGAAACAACCTGCAGAACAGAAGCCGTAGCATGACTGAGAACATTTTTCACTGGCGTCGATAAATTTTCGCTCGATAAAGGAATATCAGTACCATGTTTTCGAGTTTCAATCTGAAATATGATAAATGATCGATGGCCACACAGTTTATTCTTACCTCTATTTTGTTTTTGTTTTTGCTTTTTTTATTTCATTTACGCAAACTTCCATTATGTCAAAAAAAAGCTCACTCGCACATCATCCATCTTATTGTTCAGTAAAACTTTGATGTACAAGCAAACATTTTATAACTGCCTTAATTAGTTAGATTTATCCTTATTTCAATTCAGAGAAAATATAACCAAAAGTTATTTAAATGGCATTATCATGGGCAAATTGATTAGCCAAGCAGTTCTTTCAATAGAAATCATACTGCATGCTGGCAATTTTGCTATTTCGATTTTCGCTAGATTTATCTTTATTTCAATTTCAAGAAATTTTTAGAAAAACTCAATTTTAAAATTGTGACAAGATCAAAAGGAGCTCACCTCAGAATTTTCACTATGCAGAGCTGATGAGACTACGGATACTGAAGGCACACCTGAGATTACGGATACTGAAGACGCACCAGTGCGTGTTCGACTCATAATAGAAGCCAGTTTAGCTTTTCGCATTTCACGCTCACGTTGTTCTTTCGCTAAAAGTTCATCCTGAATTCGTCGTTTTTCTTCTGCTGAATTTTTTTCTTCTGTCAATTTTAGATCTTCTGCAACAGTTTCTACTATTCCGACAGCGTTTAGCGTTACATTGTTCTGAGCTGATAATTCAGTCTTTTCTTTGGCAAAATTTTCATCCGTTCCAATAGCAGTTTCTTTTTCATCTCCTCCTGTTTCATAAGGTTTTTGAATGAATACTTCTTCTTGTGTACTATCTCTTTTAGTTTCAGGAAAACTTTCATCTACAATCAATGAATCATCCTGTACGGATACCTGAAACAGAAACATTGGTAAATATTCAACTGGAATTAAAATTAGATGCTTTCCCTTCTTTATTTCAAAAATTCCAAAAGAAAACTATCTTTTAAGAATTGCTCTGAATTTTTCATTGAGGAACAAACCTCTGCTCTACTTGCTACATTTCCTCCGTCTTCAACAGTAAATTCGGTTTGCGATGAATCTGGACATACAGTGACAGGATTATCGCAAAGTAATTCTTTCAACTGTGCATCATTTTCCCTTTCTTGCTTCTCACGTATTCTGAAGCAGACTTCAAGATCTCTATCAGTGACCACATTTACTGTTGCTGCAGTATTCGTTTTCGTTTCATTCACAAAATTATCTTGTTCTGATGAAAGAACATCCTCAACAGCTGTGACTCCCGTTACATAAGCTGGTTCATTTTCAAGGGTTATCTTATTTTTCATATCAGCATCATCGACTCGCATATCAATTCCTACAACTTTTGATGCATAGTCGGCAGTTTCAATCCTTTCTTTTGCATCAGGAACTTCAACTATTAAGCATTCCCCATCTGATTTTCTAAATCCATTGACATCAGGAACTGAATTTACGACTTCTGTATGCACGATATTTCCAGTTTCCACAGTTATGTCATCTTGAACTTCGGTATCATTTTTCTCCAGAACTGTGAGTGTTTCATTCTTTTGATCATTAAGTGACTTTTCCAACATAACTTCGGCCTTGATTTCATTATCTGGTTTTAGTTCAGTTGATTTATCTTTTCCTCTTGATACAAATTCAACTTTCGAACCTTCGATCTTCGCTTTAGATCTGGAATGAAAAATAGTACTTACAAGCCTAAAAATTAATAAAAAATAAAATGCATGCGTAACATCAATAACTAAGAACACAGAATTAGTGGAATGCTTACTTAGAGCGTACAGCTCGAGATTCTTGTCCATCCAGTGGAGACACATGTTGCTGAATAAGTTTCTTCATTCTAATCGGTACTTCATTTACTGTAGATGATGCAGTTTTTGTAGCAGTTAGTGGACGTTGTGTCATCGATTGAACTGTAAAATTTTTAAAATATTTTGAGACACTGATTTACTGTAAACAATATAAATATCTGAAATCATATCACTTGCATGCAAAAATAATCGATTCGTTATTAGAAAAAACGATGCCACAGAAAATATTTAACAAGCATGATCTATCAAATTGATTGCCATATTATTTACTACCTATTGCAATCATCCTAACTTTAATAATTTAACGAATATGAGTCTCAAGCAAAATGTAATAAGAATAATAAAACTATGAAATGTCTTTAATCAACATCCAGTCGCGAGCTAATTATCATCAACAACAATAAGGGGCAATTCTTTACACATGTTATATTTGAATAAGAAAACTGCAAATACAAGCAAACAGTACATACAAAGATACATGCATGACTAAAATATAAACAATGTATACAAAAGAATACCGGATTTATGGTGGATTTTTGTAGTTTTCTTTGGTTTCAGTGCAATCATCATAGATTGCGTCATAAAATTTGATGTACGCTTCTGACTTGTCTTTGACTCCGATGGAGCAACATGAAGGCTTCCTGTCATTGTCGCGTCGATATAATGACGTGAATCATAAGATGAAGTTAAGCTAGAAAGACCAGACGTTGCAGTTGAGATACGACCAGAATGCATAGGCTTGCGATCATAAACCTAAAAAAAAAAGATTTTGAAAATGGATGCAAAGAGCTATCAGGAATAGACTTACTTAAAGATTTTCAGCAATCTGAAATTTGAAACCTTCTGATCTTTAGTAAGTTGGGTTAAATATTCAAGTTCACGAGGAGTGCTGCTACCAAATGCATATACTGGTCGTGATTTATTCTGTGTTGTGGGACGTGATGCCAATGCATGCACTTTCACTAATACAGCCTAAAAATGAATCGTTCAAAAAATAAAATAAAATATTATAGCAATATGATAGAATGTAATATAATATCAAAATTTTTTGTTAGTATAATTTTAATTAAAATCAAAAATTGCTAAATTAATAGATTTTAAAAAATCCATTATTACTTCTTTTTTTTCTTTCTCTTTTTCTGCTAAAATTTGAGTGTGACGATTCAAAACTGCTTTTGCTCGTAACATTTCACGTTGGTGAACTTCTCGTTGTTTCAGTAAATGCTATAAAATAAAGTATGGGAAAATGCAAAAAAATATTAGTGCTATAAAATTATTTATGCTAATCAAAAAAAAAAACACACACACAATAGCAGTGGCAATCATTGGCACCTGTGTTTTTATCACTAAAAATAATGCAAAAATGAAGATAACGAATGTTAAAAAATGCAAAAACTAAATATATGCATTAGCAAGCAAACATACCCCTTCTTTCTGTGCAATAGCACGAGCCATTTTTTCATCTTGCAGTTTTCTTGCCAATTTCTGTCTATAAAACAATGCTATGAGTACAATTATATCGTTTATAGACTCTATTCTCGATGAATTCTTTCTTTCCTTTCTGCTTCATCTAATTACTTCATCGCACATAGAAAATATATTTCAATTATCTGGTATTTTTTCTAATTTTCAATAAGATTCATTAAATTTATTTATCAACTACAATTTCTTAAAAATTAATATTTCATTTGCTTTCATTAACTATTGTTTATCTCTCTTACTCCTATCCCTGATACTTCATGCATTTAGCGTGCTAATATCCAAGCATCGTTGAAATCCGATTCCTATATAGAATGGTGCAAGTGTTAGACACAACATTGCTATCAATGTGCCGCAGTTGTTAAAAGACAAAATGTGGCAGTTTAGAATTGAAGGAAAAAGAAAAAAAAACAAAATGACACAATATTTGCAAATAAAATTGGACTGATTTTAATTGAACTTAGTCCTAATTGGCTTAATTTTAATTAAAATAAACAACAGCTAAATTATTATAAGTTTTTAAATACATTATAAAAATTAAAAATAACGGTTAACATCGCTATTTTGCACAGTGAGCAAATATCTCTTTACGAGATGCTAATTTCTTAAAAACTAATTAAAATAAACAAAAGATAAATTTTTCAAAATCCTATGGGAAAAAAAAAAAAAAAAAAAAAAACCTCAGTTCGATTTCTTGTTGTATGATTGCTCTTCGTTTGGCCACTTCTTCAGCAGTGTTCTTTCGATTTGAACCCATATAGCTTGAGCGACTCATCACTACTGCACTTCGAACATTGTCGCTCATTTGCCTGAAAAAAAATTTTAATGAGCATATAAAGAAAAAAACACCTGTTTTAATAGTAACATGTAATTTAAAACGATGTGACGTTTATTCAAAACATTTGCGCGTTAATTAAAAAATATCTAATTGGATATTAATTCAAACCTGAAATTACAATACAAATAATTGTTGAAACGAACCAAATATATCAGTTTCAGCATAATTCACAAACACACACACACACACACTATTAGCTTTAATTTAATTTACGTAAATTTTTTATGGAAGATTGGATTCGTACATAGAGATTTTATGAGTAATAGCAAAGGAAATTGTAAAGATGTTAAAATTTAAATATTACAAAATTATTTCGCCTAAGCTATTAGTCATCTTATGTTATAATTATTTCGATAAAGTAAAATTAAAATGTCACATAATGAATTTTTTTTTTTTGTTTTTAAAGTTTCAAATGTTTATTAATGCCAAAATGTTTGGTAGCAGCAAGATTTACGGAATTTTGTTACAGTATGATAAAATATTTGTTTGTATTATTATCGAAGGAAAAAAAAAGCTCATTTTTGTAAACAGATATGCTACTCTAACTTCGTAAATACAGTAAACATTGTTACTTTTTTCTAACTCCTAATAATTTAATTGGTTAATTTCTTGTAAGCAATCTACATTTATAAATCCCTTAGAAATGTTAATAAAGAACTTTTTGTGCTTCGTCTTACATTCAGTTATTTTTGATTCCTAACATTGCATTCCTTCCGTGTTAATTACAGTACCACTTATTTTACCACTTATTGTTAATTACAGTATGTACTATATTATTCTACTATATTATTTTGCTGATAAGAAATCTTATTAACTAATCTGTTTGTACTGTAGTACCATTGACATTACTATTGAAGAAGTTTATGTAAGTTGATTTCTATTCCAATTTAATATTATCAAAAATTTTCATGACAATTTTTATTTGATATTTACCTCACTTTGGGAATCAAATAAAAATTATCGCAAAACTCAGCAATTCAGTTGAACTGAACTACAAATGCATAATTCTCTAATAAATATAAACAGACCTACTAAAATAGTGTGTACCACATCTTCTCAATAACTTTAAATGACTTAATTTGACATGGGATAACTAGTAGTTATAATGAGAAACAAAATATTTAAACGGGGAATAAGCATGATATATCAGGCAGAATATTTCTTCTTAGACGGGGGAACAAGGATGATATATCAGGTAAATATATATATATATATATATATAAAGGGGGATGATATATCAGGTAAATATATATATATATATGAAGGGGGATGATATATCAGGTAAATATATATATATCTTCAAAAAAAAAATATTTCTTATATCTTGAAAAACAGTTCCACGGATCCATTTCAACAATTAAAATCTGGTCATGAAGATAAACACGAACTGTGAAATAATGTAATTCATTTGCGAAAATATATAACTGGACAGATACATATTACTATGCAATTTGAATCATTTTCAATTATTAAAATAACGGAAAAGTATTGGCAACTGGAAAAGGCAACAAATTGAAACATAACTTTTTTTGTTCAATCCATACTCTATAAAACAAATTATAACTAAATAGCATTGATAATTCTACTGTTTGCTGCAATAATAAAATCTAGTTTAAAAAAAAGTTATATAAAACTTAGATAAGCATGCAATGGAGTTTATAAGCTATTTGTCCAAATAAAAGTTATTTCTTCAATGAAACAAATTATTTTTGATATCGAAAACAAATTGCAATCATAAAAATAAAAATCAAATAGTTGACAAAATACACAATGATACGTGAAGAAATCAACTAGCACCACGAAGATATTGTCAAATTTTTTACTGATTCAAATTATTGATGAAAGTTTAATAACAAGAAAGTGAACTGCTTAGCGTTATGATTTTTTTTTTTCACATGAAACATTAAGAAAACATACTAAGATATGGTTATACGGTAGCTCATTAAGAATAACGCAATTTCATGTTTTATAATTTATCATACACTTTAAAACATTCCGCTATGTCAGCTTTCAGGATATTATAGCAGTGGAAAATGTGATGCACAGAGAGTTACCTGTTAGAAAATTTTAAATAATTAAAGCAAAAAAAATGTCAATGTTAATCAAAAAATGTTCAATTCAAATAAATAACGTTCAATTATCGCTAAAAAGCTAAGAAATGAATGCTCCTTCCGAAGCTATATGGAAAGAATCTTTCCACAAAATTTCAGTAAAGTATATCAGGAATCAAAGATACGAACTTAGATATTATCATCACAAATTTTTCTGTTTCATACGACTATGACTGGCAAAATCACAAAAAGGTATCACGTGTCAGCAAATGCATCAACGTTGCTAAAACATTTCCACATAACGAAATAGTGCAGAACGAGTAGAGAGTTTCGATAAGCACTACGACAGCAACGACGAGGACTTTGACAAAAAGAAAAAAGTGACAAGAAGAGTGAGATGGAAATGGCAGTAAATGACAAATACACTTAACTATGTGATGAATGAATTGCTGAGATGCCGAAAATATGAGTACATAAGAATATAGAACTGAGTTAACTAATATTACTTTAATACAGAACTGAATTAACTAATATTACTTTAATACAGAACTGAATTAACTGATATTACTTTAATACAGAACTGAATTAACTGATATTACTTTAATACAGAACTGAATTAACTGATTACTTTAATACAGAACTGAATTAACTGATATTACTTTAATACAGAACTGAATTAACTGATATTACTTTAATACAGAACTGAATTAACTGATATTACTTTAATACAGAACTGAATTAACTGATATTACTTTAATACAGAACTGAATTAACTGATATTACTTTAATACAGAATGAATTAACTAATATTACTTTATTATCTACGACCAGGTCTCCCAATTTAGTATAAAAGCAGCAAAATATAAGTGCATTAAAATACAGAACTGAATTAACTGATATTACTTTAATACAGAACTGAATTGACTGATATTACTTTATTATCTACGACTAGGTCTCCCAATTCAATATAAAAGTAACAGAGAACATGTCTTCAGTTAACCTAAATGAGTTTTAATACTTCAAATTGTGTAATCAACAAATGAATTAAACTGATGGATGTTAGCTATTTTAACTTCAAACGAAACTGTGTAAATCGGAAATGGCTGACTTCAATTATAGTTATGGAGCATTAGAGCAACAAGAGAGTAACAGCAAGCAGTGCATAGTAGCCTTTTTTGTTACTTTAGATGATGTAAATAATTAAAAAAAAAAAAAGATAACTGGATAGTGATTGGTTCTCCATCAGCAACTCTAGAAAATTTAGAAGAGTTCTGAGAATACGAAACTATGCTAAATCAAAAGTAGCTTACTTCTGATTTCAGAAGTTAATTAATAATATGATAGCACCAAATGCTTCACACTTATAATACCATTAGAATAGCTGAGAATATCGAGTGCATCAAGTGACTCTGAATACATATATTCTAACCTGAAAATATATGATTATCAACAAAAAAGTAAATGACGCTTTGGACAAACAAAGCAAAAGGAGAAGTCACTTGATCTACAAAAGTTTTTATAGCTCTTGAAATACATAAAAAATGATATTTTCGTCTCACAGAATACCTTAGTTCAACAGTGGCCAATCACGAAAAGATTTTAACAATGTGCGAAGCCTACAACAGCTATTACTAAATGTGTGCGAAGTGCTACAACAGTTATTACTATATGTGTGCGAAGGCCTACAACAGTTATTACTATATGTGTGCGAAGGCCTACAACAGTTATTCCTATATGTGTGCGAAGGCCTACAACAGTTGTGCGATGTTGTCACTGATATTGATGTATTTCAGTAAAAAGCAATCACGTGATTGGTTCTCCACCCTCTCTCAATCCATTTCTTGAATCATTTTTTTATTGCGACAATTCATTTTGCCTGCTCAGTGAACGATATTTGTTAATATTCATAAATAAGATAAGAGAAAAACAACGACATTGTAACAAAGCCTTCCCGAAGCTTGCAAATGAAAGGACAAATTAACAACAGTCTCGCAAAATCAGTAAACTAAAGAATTCTACAAATATAAACAAACAACATCATTCTGCAAATATAAACAAGCAACAAGTTTATTGCTTATGTTAGATGCTATATAATTTTCCTCTATAATTTTTAACCTCGATGTTCAGATCAGTTAGAATCACAGATGAAAACTATCATTGAGAAGATACGGATGAACTCTCTAAGCATCTTGCATCCCTTATAACGCGACTTTTTCCGAACAGGCAAAATGAATTTCAGTGAGTAGAGTATGTATTTCAGAAATTTCTATAACTCTCATAACGAGTTAATTTTGCAAAGAATGCAAATGTTTTGTTTGCCACATCCTCAGTGCCATAACTCATCCTAATATTAGGCAGCAAGACCTTAGGATGTTGCTATTTTCCGTGAAAAACATTACGAAAATAATAAAGATTTTTTCTTTTTATTATTTAATTTTTGATTACCTGAAATCAGTTGAGAAAAAACTGATAAAGTGAATTTGTACAGGGACGCAACGTTCTCACTGATTTTCTTTTTTCTTTTTCCGTAGACCTTTTTTCGCAGGAATTATAGCACTAATTTTATCTAACAATAACTCATTAGCTAAATTCTCAAGATTTTCAACTTTATGAAAACTGCAAAAAGTGTGGAGTAGAAGCAGTAGCAAGTGCAAGAACAGAGGCAGCAGTTTAAATTATATACACTAACAAGCAAACAAAACAACACAAATATCATACTACACTTCCTTCCCAAAGACCTCCTGAAATTCATCCATTTGCAAAAATAAAAAAAATTAAAAGATGAAAATCCAAAAAGCGTGGGATATTTTCAACATTATGAAAAACAGCCAACAATTCAAACAACAATCGACCCATTAAACAATCAGGATAAAATAAAATTAGCATTGCATTTTCTCTCACTATGTTTTGGTGTTCACATCAATAACTGAATACTAACATAAAATCTTTTGAATGAAGAAGAATGATAACGAAAAAAAAGAAAAGAATGAAATTCTTGCAAATAAATCAAAATAAAATGACCAAATAATAAATTAGTAATCAATCAATTAATAATCAAAAATGGCTTAAAAAAAAATTAATACATCAAAAAAAGTCTGAAAAAAATTGAAGGAAATAACATTAAAGAGGAATATTTCACAGCTGTCCATTTCAAAAATGTTCATTCAAACTTTTTCTATCGCCATCTTCTCTCAATTTAACAATAACAATTGCTTACCAAAATGCCCTCTTTAAGTCTTCAAATCTTCCATAACACTGAATCTAAACGCTCCTTTCATACTACCCATTAATAAAAGTATCTTTAAAATAACACAATAAATGCATTCATGCTGACCATTATGCATTCATGCTTATATGCATTCATGCTGACCATTAGAAAAGAGAAGTGAACATGAGAAACGGAATATTGTGATAGAGCAGTGATCGGACATAACAATAAACATCAAGTTTGTAAATTTAAAAATAAACTAAAGCATATATTGTAGATGGACTTATGGATGTGTGCAATGTCCCAGCAAAATTGGCAGTAATAGGAATAATACTATGACAACGCTATATTTAAAAAAAATAAGCTAGCAGAGCTTTGCTCTAACTAGATTTAACAAAACCTGGAATCAATCGTTATTTGAAATGTCTTCTTCTCCTAGCTTCTCTAACTTCTGCATGCGTTCCGAAATTTATCCATTCCAATTTCGCTTTATTTTATTAGAAACAATTTTCCATATCTAATATATTTTTCTGCTAAATCGTCTTTAAAAATTTCAATTACTTTTCTCAACAATTGATATTATCATTTCCTTAAGCCATTATTCAAGTAAAGTTAATAGAATCTTTCTATTTTCTATTCATCATTTTCTATTCTTTCTATTCCTATTCCTCGTAAGGTTTCTATTTCTATTCCTCGTAAGGTTTCTATTCTTTCTATTCCTCGTAAGATATCATATCACAATGAAGTAAATGACAGTGATAACATACACAAGAAATTGATAATGAACAGTTAAATAAATGAGTAACATTATTGCCACACTTTTAATATTTATATCAGCGAATAAGACAAATATTTAAATCATAGTGCAGCAAAACGAAATTCTGTTTCTTTTTTTAAATTAATGTCTTATAAAACAGCAATTTTCAACTTCAATAAATCTTAATTATTGATGAAATCTAAATAACGATAAATTTTAATTAATACCTTCTTTCTTCTTGTTCATGCCATTTTAAGCTATTTCATTATATCTTCATATCATTAAGAAAAATCCGCAAGAATCTTTACCATTGCAGTAAAGCAAGTTATTTCTTTATAATTATCTATTCGGGTCAGAGGTCACGATGGAAAGATTGTACAATGACTAAATACTATTCAATGAAAAAGTAAATGAAATTAAAATCTGGATTAATATTAAATTTATTTTCTTCAGTGAGGAAGAATTGAAAGTGTATCTGCGTTGAGAAAGTACGCCGTGGCAATTATGTCTTCTTTTCATGTGAATGGTAGAAGGCACGAGTCATCAGTAAATTAAAATGAATTTTTCAATGGAGAGATAAGAAAGAGAGAGAGAGAAAGAGATCAGCGAAAGAGGATATCTGATCGAAAGAGGACATCGGAGTATTCCGTCGGATTGCAGTAAAATATATCATATATAAGAGAATGATGTAACTTAGATGCACAAGATGAAGTAATAGAATGGACAAAATATGTTATAGAATTGAAGTTTAATCGAGACATGCGCTAATGACGTGAAATTACACACAATTATATGTTGACGTGACATAAATTGCAGAAACACTTCGACCACTTTGTGTTCTGAACATCAACTGGTTTCAACTTGATCAGTTGGATCAATATTGATATTGATGAAATGAAAGGATATGACCGCAATCTGTGTAATATGTTAGATGTACCACCACTTGTCACCTTTCAGATAAGTTCCGTGTCCTTCCAAAGGATAACGAACCACAGGTCATCTCTGTCAATAGGTCACCTCTGTGAAAGGTCATCTCTGTCAATGGGTCACCCCTGTGAAAGGTCATCTCTGTCAATTTTGTTTGCTAGTATCATAAGTGACAGGTCACCTCCGTCAAGAATTACTTGTCTTTCTTTCTTATTTTGACTAAGGAAATTGAAATGGAGTTAACGTAAGTATTCCATGATAACTTCAATCGCAACTTTTTGCCTTACCTTTCAAACTCTAAAAAGCAATATTAATTTTGTTTTTTAATATATCATGTATTTATTCTTTCTATTTATAGAAGCATATTATAAAAACATATTGTAATGTAATCTGAATTTTTTTCAAGTTGTAGTGTAATCTGAATGAGTCACATTAATTCTTCATTGTCATGAAGGCAGCTGTATAAAATAACCCAAACACTTACATTTCCAATAACTTCCTAAAAATTTTCAGTAACACAATATCTTGTGTTACTGTTTTTAGGATCGCAACAAACAAAAGAGAGATAATGGTAAGAGAGATAAGCGTAGAGGGACACTTAAACAACTAAAGCCATAACAATGACATACCAGTTTTTCCTTCATTAAAAAGTAGTAGAAAAAGTTACATGTACTGCAATGATTGTAATATTAATAATAACAATAATACTAACATACCAGTAATAATAATAATGATAAAAAATAAACCTTAGTTAACTGATTTTATAAATTTCAGAAAAGTAATCTTTGGTACACAAATCTAAGTTATCTAATGTCATATTTTCATTTCCACACTTTATGAGTTATTTTAACTAAAAAATATAATGCTTGCAAAACTAAAATTCTAAATTTAAATAATATCATATATCTATTCATTTTTTTAAATTACACTAAAAGAAAAGTTATCTAATATAACGTTTGATTGAAGATGGAATATTTAAGCATATGTTTTCAATATGGTCCATTCAAGATGTACATCAAACAAATACACTGAAGAATTTTAAAGAATTTAAAAATCTCTAAAAAAAATTTGACAAGTTCAAAATATCGTGCAAAAAAGCATGACGCTAAAGATCAATGAAGGAAATGTTCATAAAAAGTTATAACGAAATGCTGCTGCTGCGGAAATATACAAACAAAAAATAACAACACTTGAATTTTATATGATAGTTACATTCCGTACTCCTCGATGAATAAGTCGCCAGTGTTTTTGATTGCAGAAGAGAACGAAAACTTCAGCTCATATATTTTGTCCACTGATTACATCATTATCGACATTTATTAACCTTATTGTGACGCTTCTTGATATGTTTCGGTGTTTTTGTTAATCGATTCAAGCGCTTTTCTTCTTTTACTAGCCGTTTTCGCTCCTGAAAAAAGTAAATGTCGAAGCACACATTCACCTTCACTTTGTTGTTTGAAAACTCACTTTTAAGTCAACTGTTAGAGAAGCACAAAGATATTTTGCGTAATATAACACTGATATTAATTTAAGACGCAATAGAAATAATGGGGCGAATCAGTTGTAACATTTATTAATGCCGCAAAACGTAGCAAAGTTATGAATCAAAACAAATGAGCTCGATAAAAACCTTGACAAAATTAAGTTCTGACTGAAAGTTTACAAATTAGATTTTCCGTGAAACTAAATAAAGATTTGAAAACATAATTTAATACAGCGAACAGAGAAAAAAGCTCAATTAGTAGTGAGAATATCTCATACAGCTGATAGGATTTAATTGTTTATTTCCAAAGAAAAAAAATGAGCAATTTGCTTCCATAATGTCCGTGTGAAAAAACTCAAATCTGCCGAATTTTTTTGCATTTTTTGCATAAATTTAACAAATTGGCTTCTTGAATCTCATTTATGCTGAGAAAGTGCAAAAATCTTATGAAAATTCGTTTGCGACTTTATTTTTTCGAAAGAAATTTAATGCTAATTATTCATGGATTTTTCTTCACAAACCTTTTTCGTGTTCGGGGATTCGTCGCGTTTGCGTATGTTATTGGCTACTTTGCGATTTTTTTGCTGCTTATCATCCAAGGAGGACGACCTTGTTGAGTCAGTATATTTATTTAGATCTTTTCGATCTTCTAATTCCACACTTTCAAACCTGTCTTCCTAAAAGATCCTATGTAATTTAACAAAGATTGCCTAAATAAACGCTCTCTTTAACATAAAAGGAGAAAATTGGAAAGTGACAGAAGCAGTAAATTTTAGTTCTTTTATACAAATTGAAACTGTAACATAAGTAGTAAAGAACTTCATAAAAATCTGTCACATTTTTAACTACTGCAAAGGTCATCACAAAAAAGAAAGTACCCTCACAAAACTCAAAATTAAAAAGTGATCCTTACCTCAGTTATACTTTCATCTTCATCGCTCTTTACTTGTGAGATCACTGTCTGAAATGGATTTGGAATTTCTCCACCAGCTTTTGCAATTTGTTGATCACGTTCAAAGTAGAGTACTTGTTCTAATTTTTGAGCAATAAAGGCATTCATAAACAGGGCATCATCGGCTGGTGTATCGAAAGTCCTGCAAAAATGCATAAAGATCTATGTGAGAAAATAAAAATACTTTTGAAATGAAAAGCAGTTCCCAGAAATCTTGATATCAATTAAGTTACATTTAACTTTTCATCTCTAAATTTCCAAATTTTCGAAAAAATTCATTTCCTGGTCCGGTACCCTTAACATCAGTACACTTGAAAAATTTTCTGGGAAAATGCAATATTTTCTATTGAAAAAAACTCGGTGCCATAAATAGCTTAATTCCCTTTTTTTAATAACGATTATCATTAGTACGAACTTAGAATCTAAGAAATCATGTAATGACATTTAATTAACATCGAGCATGTTGCCATGCACAATCACTTAGAATAATGGAAGACAGCCTTTACAAAAAGCAAAAAGAATCAAAAATAGAAAACTATTTACCTTTTATTCATAAATTCTTGCACATTTTCCGTTTTGATTGATGGATCAGCCACCAGAAGAAACAGGTTTCTGGTAGAAAGCACAGAAACCTACAAATAATTGCATTAAGCTGAAAACTACCAAATTCAGAGTTTCTAAAACTAAAAGAAGTCTTCAGTAAAAACTTACTCCTCTACTTCTGAAGAATTTTGTGATATTTGAGCAGTCTGAACGAAGAAATTCCAACGAACGTGGATGATCGTGCTCAACTGACTGTGATACATCAATTATGAACAGCGTTCCCTCTCTAACCATAATGTTATATTCGGATAAATCGGCATGTACAAGTCGACAATCTCTGTACATTTTTCGCATATAACCCACTAATTCAATATAAAATTCATCAGCAAGCTTGTGTGATAGTTCAACATCCTGGATTCAGTAAAATAATTAGTTAATAAAAAAATCTAAAATTTCAAGAAAGTGAAAAAATGATAAAGACATAGCTGTGTCATATAACAGGGAAATCACTAAATCTGCGCACGAACTTTTAAAAGTGCTGCTGGCCAACCATCGGTGCCAATAAAATCCATAACTAAAATATTCTGTTTCACGATTACAGGTTTTGGAACCGGAAGTCCGGCAGAATGCATTCGGGACAAATTCCTCATTTCTTTTTCCGCCCATACTGTGATCATTTTTCTTGGATTATGCTTACAATAACCATGCCGATATCTGTAAAACGTTCGTTTTTTATGTCAGCAGATATTTAAAACAAATAAAACTTGAACTGCAAATAATTTGAACTGCTTGTACTGAGCAACCCTAAATGCATACATTTTCGAAATAATCCTTGGAAAGCATCTAGAAAATTCAAAACCAATGTCAGTGAAATGTGAGTCAGGAAAATGGTAACTCGCAAGAATATATCTCATAGAAAATTTGAATAAAGCTAAATAACCTGAATTCACCACTAACGTATCTATCGCGATCTCGGAAAACGAGTATACTTGTTTTATACACTTTTACGGCCAGACTTTTGCCATCACCTGTCAAAGCATGATAAACATTCGCCTCTTTACCAGTACTAATGCATCCTTCGATTTTATCGAAAATATCTCGTTGCAAAAGTTGTCTTAATGCAAGCAAAGTACGTTTATCCAGAACCTTAAGAGGAAAGAAAAATAAACGAATGGAACAATGAGTCTAATACTGAATGAACTTCTATTTGATTCTATATTTTGCTACCAAACTGTCCCAAACAAAAAATTCATTTTGTAACTCCTTCTTGTTAAACTAATAAGAAATATAACAAAAGAAGTGTAAAATAAACTTCGCTCTCCTTCAATAACAAACTTCTTCCATCAACAAAATAGATCCAAATTACCTGTTCTGCAGTAGCTCGGTCTAAACGATCCTTACATACTGTCCTCACTGAATGGAATTTTTCTGTTACTTTTCGATCCCAGAATTCACTCGAACCAATTCGACCTGCGGATGGGTATTAATCTTACAAAACCGCTGAGCATCTAGTATGGAAAACGAATAAAAAAACAAAACGTTTATATTTTATCTACCAGTTTACTCGAATAATTCTAAACTACATTCAGCATAACTGATTACAAATGTCTCAGTACATACGTAATTCGTGATTCTATAACAAGAATTCGAAACAAAATGGAAACACACTCGTAGTTAATTTTGATGCGGCATTTACTGAATCATCAATCATCTGAAAGAAAATTGTCGAAATGATTTGCACGTTTACATCAAAAAAGGTATAGAAAAGTACAGAAATAAAGGACAAAATTCAAAATCATACCTTATTGTTCTTGCCAAACTTTCGAATAAGATCTAAAAAACAAATCATGATAAAAAAAATCCAAATCAATTACGTATACCACTTTTTAATTTCAAAGAAGAGTATTCTATAACGGTACAATATTATAATTTACTGACTCTGAAGCCTTTTGCTAGAGATCGACTCAACCTACAGATGTTTCCGTATCACTGTCAATGTTGATTATTTCGTGAACAAAGTATAACAAATCAAAATTACACAAGTCGATGTAAATGCAAACGAACCATTACAGTCATCCTGATACATTCTCACCCAATCATCATCTTCATCTTTAATATCATCACCATCATCATCATATTCTTCACTGCTCTCGGAAGTCTGTTCTTTACTGACAAACTCCCAGCTACTTTTAGCTAAGATCTGCGCCATTCTGCACAATAATGTTTCTAAATTTCGATAATTAATCCTGTTGAAGGTACCACAGTATGATTTATGACGATCTATGACGCGGCCAACTTAAAAGTCTGAAATCGGTTGCTGTACGTGAGTTCATGCATTCATATGTATCACACACATTTCAAATGACACGGAATTGACGCATGAAAAATCAACGTGTCAACAACTGACTAAGCACTAAACAATTCGTAGAATTCTTTGCATTCTCTCTTTCATCAAATGATTCGTGTCAACTATTATTCAATAAAAAGCCCTCTGAATAAAAAATGCACAGCAAGTGAAATCATCTAGCTATATAACATTATTATTAAGCGATAAAAGAGACAATCTCCTAAAGCTGTTTATAATCCCAGATTGAATAACTAATGCGAATTCAGGTCGATACGTGCGAATACTGATGCTGAAACTCCTGAATCTGAATTCTGAATCTTTAAACATATCTATTTACGTAACTGAGCTGGAAAAAATAACATTTGTTAGCAAGCCAAAGGAATCACCAAAAAACAAAGCTCATAGGAAATGTATAAATGAGAGGGAACAGTTTGAGCCACTGTGATTATATGTGTCGAGAAACATACCAGAAAGAATGTCAGAAACTATAAGAGCACAAAGAGTGTATGAAAGAAATTATAAGTGTATGAAATTATGAAGAATATGCAATAACAAGAATATAATATACATGTACAAATTAAAGATGCGAGTACAACATACAAGCACACACACATATTTGAAAATATAAAATTCCTTTTATATTTGAGTTTATTAATTAAGTAAAGCATTTCCTACTCAACAAATTCCTCAATTGTATTGACGCATAATAGAAATTTAGTTTAAAATTGCTGAATAAGTTATATCGCACATTGAAAATACAAAGATAAGGCGAGACAATGAAAAATTTCATTTCTCTCAAAGAAATGTCAAAATTTAAATATTACTTTTAAAAAATTTCAAAGATTTAAATTATTCTTCAAATTCTAGCTATGCTTTTATTAAAGTAGAATTAATGAGAAAATAAACGATACACACTATGAAACTCTCTACAAACAGTTATTTCGTTCATCAAAACAGCCAAATAATCCATCAAATCCAAATTGTGATTTAATTTGATCTGGAATCCATGACAATGACATATTTTGGTCGCTATGAAAACTGCTTTCCCAGGATATTTTTTTCAAGTACTGAGACTGCCAGAAGCTTGGATTAATTGTATGAAAGAGTTTTGTGAGCAAAACATGGTACTTTTTTTGTCGTTTTGTATAATTTATATTTTGTAATTTTTTTTTGCATAATTTTTTATATAATTTTGTATTTTTTTTTTTTTTTTTGGTATAATTTGTACTTTTTATAAATTTTAATATTGATAACAATTATAGATAGTTGGCAATGGTTCGTTTTTAATTTCAATTTTCAAATTTATAAACTAATTTATAGTTATTTTCAAATTAAACAATACTTCTTGCAATCACTATAGCATAGTTATGGAAATTAATGCGGAAAGAAATGAACTTTAATGACAAAGAATACCTTTGTATGTTTAATTAAAACATAGCGGTAATGGATAAAGAATTATTCTCTTACAACTTTTTTGTATTTGAAATTCTCATTTCAATTTTTCCTTAATTCTTAGCAACTATGCATAAACCGTTCATTGTTTTTGGATTACTTTTCAGTTTTTTAAAAAAGTAAACAGGTAAACGGTAAGTTAAACTGCTAAAGTAAACAGGTAAACGGTAAGTTAAACGGATAATAAGAACCGTAGATTTTGAATTCTTTTTCGTAATTCTATCTAGCACATATTCACATATTTCAAGGAATAATGAAGAAAGAATTAAGCAGTGAGCAATATTTGAGGGAAAAAAAATTTGTTGAAATTCATTGTAAGGTATTGTTAGATTTCAAACATGTCAAAAATTTTCTACTTCATAGCATTGTTGAACAACGAGATATATTATAGAGTAGAAGTGAAAAATTTAGCATTGAGGAATGATCTTCCAGAGAATCGCTGTACATTAATTTGGGATGAATAAATTTGTAATTACTCCCTGCGCTCCTATAAATTTCAAATATGTCGAAAATTTTAAATTGATAGACTGAATTGTTTGCTATATAATTTAGTGTTAAAGTGGATGCTAACATGCTTGATAGCATTCTTGAACAATTCTAAACCTAAATTGCGATGCATCACAAATATAAAAACGAGCCACGAGCAAAGTAACAACGTAATAGTTGCATCTTTAAACTGCGAGGTATAATTTCAACTTCAACTTTAAAGTTAAAGTTTTAAACTGAATTCACTTCAACGATCTGCTAAAGTGAAAGCTATACGTAAAGCGAATAAAGTAAACTTAAGGTATATATTTACATTACACTGTGTACGAAGCAAAAACTAAAACATATTGAAGGCCTAGTAGAAAAAAAAGCACCGAAAAATACTCAAAAGTTCGGAAATCAATTTAAACTTGTTTTATTTTATGCACATTTTTCAGTTATATTTAGGTAAAAATAAAGGCGATGTACAAATAGAATAATACATAATAAACTGAAGCAAAAATTTGAATTACACATTAGAAAAAGAAATTCAAATAAATCACTTTGAATCACAATTTTTTTAAGAGAAAGACCATGCTGAGATATTCATCGCTAATAGCTTCCATTAAATACATTATCAAATCATTTGCGAGATGAATATTTTGGATTTCGAGGCATTTCCGTGAAAGACTGAAGTTGGTATTTAATCATATCTTTTCCCAATTCAAAATTCAGCGTCTCCAATTCATTTTTCTGCGAAAATAACATCTTTATATCAGTGTGAATATACAACCTACCACGACGATCTGTTGCCAAGCTGAAAGACTATATTTATATTTAGTTAAATTTTATTTAGAGTTATATTTAGTTAAATTCTTCTTTATTATGTTATGATTTCTAACATTCTATATTTAAAAAAGTTAATTGATTAGAATCATGCAATGTTCATAAAAAAAATTTCGGGAAAAGAGAAGTATTCGGGATCTCTGATACGGAAAAACAACGTAAAGTTTTAAATTTTTTTTGCAAATGTACGTAACGTCTTTCTTTTTTTTGGAAAATAACTTTAAGAGAAATGAGTAAAATCAATAGAATGATTCTCTAAAGACGGTTAAACAGACTACGGAGAGTTAAGATAAGACATTTGGAGAAGAAAAGAACAACTTTTTCCAGCAAGCTTAATATCAGGACTAGCAAATCGAACGACCGAAATCGAAAATTTGTTGATAATATACTTTAAGGTACAATATGTTTGAAGTACAAAATTAAAAAGTAATACCTTATATGAATTAGATACTTAAGCCAAGATCGCAGCACACAATCATACGTGCATCCTACTGGCATGAAAAATGTACGCTGTCGCAAAAAAGTCTGCGAAGAAGGCGGCATATCACTTACGTCAAACTTGATCACAAACATTTGTATCACAGTGCCTTGTGGGTTAAACAACACCTACGACAACATGATTCAATATATGACATGCAAGTGCATTTTATGAATTCGTAAAGCAAAGGATGGGAAGTGGAAAATCAGCATTAATTCTATATCGATGCCCACAAATTCATGATCAAAAATGTCTAAAATAACCGATTTTTTCTATTCCATCAAATATTGCCATTGAAATAGCAATGCTACAGGTTTTTTGAAATATCTGTTGATTCCCTATTAAGTGATGTATTTCCCATGACGGTTATGCCACTAACAACGTCGGTAAACGACCTTTTTTGCGATCATTCCAAGAAGAAGTTTTATATATTCGTGATGAATCTATTATTAGCTACTTCGGAAGATTTCAAACAGCTCTATGCACGAATTGCTTTTCTAAAAAGCTCGAAAGATCTCCTGTGATGATCCTGAAGACTTCAGAATAATATTATCCATGTAAATAGTTACCGCTTGTAAAATGCCCTTCCTGGGAATTCTGTAACCTTTGCGCATATTTTCCAGTGAACAAAAACCCTGTAAATGATCAAAATCAAATACTAAAAAATAAGAATTTCAAATCATTTCAAAATTTTTCGCAGCAAAGAAATTCAGATAAATTATGATGAAACAAAATATATAGTAAATAACCATGGTTTCCAAAAAAAAATTAAACAACAAACCATGTAAGGTAAAGGCGCTTCATCTTCAGGCATGTTGAAAAAGAAAGTTGTAACTGGCAATGTAAGATGGGGAGTACAAATTTCATTGCTTGCTGCTAAAAAATTTCTTAATTTCATTCATTGAGTAATTTTGTTAATAACCCCAAAACAACTTGAATTTAGAAAAACAATTTCAAATTAACTATTCGTTTTGCTATAATTAAACTATTTCTGGACCGATTTAAGCGACCATTCAGTTTGAGTTTTACTAAAAAGGGTAAGTTTCAAAAGGAAATAACTTTCACTTTACCAATTTGTAAGTGAAAACCGTCCAAAGATGTGACCAGATTTAAACGGCCATTCAGTGCACTTTCCTCAAAATTGCACAACAAACCACTACTTGAAGATGTACTTCGCCTACTACATCCACCATTTCCACAGTAATTTGGATTACTGTCTTTTTCATCCATTTGCGCACTACAATAATTGAAAATTTTAAAGTTCCATTTCAAACTTTTCTATATCTTTATAATGTTCCTTCATTCTGCTATAGAAACCAATAATACTTAAGAGTGAAAAGGTAGCTCAACTAACGTTAAGATATTGAGATAGTATACTTCCATTATATTAAATATGATACTGTGCTACTAAAAAACGATCAAAAGAAATAGCCCTTAGTTAGATAAATTGAAAAATGATTGTATAATTGAAAGAGTGAATTGGCATTCATAGGGACCATGATCTAACATATCGGAATGATAATTACTAACCTTTGCAAAATATGAGCTCTCGTTCCTTCTCTAGCTGTTTTCTCAACGATCTTATTTCCAGTACTTTTTACTGGCTGGTCCACAATAAACTTCGATTCGTTGCGGTTGAATGGTGCAGGACTAGAATTTAGGGGCAGACCTGTCGTTTTGGAGAATGCTTTAGATGCTGTAGACATGAAACGAAGTGCGGAAACAATAAGACTTCGGCGTGGCAGAGTTTCTCGACGTGAGGCAGACGATGGCGGAACTGCTTGTAATGGAGATAAAGTAGCTGTTGAAGATTCTGATGATGACAATAGATTTCCACCAATAGGTAATTTGAAAGTTTGATCATTTCCCAGTAGTATCTTTTCATCTGTAACTGTAAAATAATAAAAAAATCTGAAACTTATTTTTTTTCGTGAAGAATCTGCAAAAAAAAGAAATTGCTACAGGAATCTCTTAAGAGGTAAAGATATGCACTACATGACGGAAAAGAGTTTCAGATTTTAGGAAAAAAAGTAAAAAATAAGTTTTCGTTGCCAAAAATCAGAATATTTTCTTATCCTCTTATTTTTGGTTTATTCGAAAAATTTACCTTTATCTTTTCGGAAGTTGAAAAACTGACAAATTCGCGGACCAGAACATAAGTGAGATGACTTCCAAGCACAACTCTCATTAATTAGCAGCTGTACACAAAATGTCATTCTGAGATTACAGGGATTTTTGGATGTAGCTACACTGACTTTCCAAACCTCAGATTCTACTTTTTCCTTCACACTCTTCTGTCGATATTCAAATAATACGTTAAAAAATGGAATTTTTGGTAATGATGCAGCAAAAAGCCCTTCACCAAATAATGCCGGTGAAAGTGGCAACCATTTATCAGAAAGTAACCTGTAAAAACTGATTTGATATCTGATATCAATTTTTCAGATCGTGAAATGTAGTTATGAAAAACCGGAAGAGATCGTAATTATTACCCAGAAAATTCAAAATATGATGGAAAATACATAAAAACATTATATTTTCTCCATTTTTTTGTCCTGTAATTTACAAAAGATAGAGGATTGAAATGACCAAGTAGAAATTCAGAAATTTCAAAATCCTTCAGTTGAACACGCAGACATATACCATAAACAGAAATCCTGAAAATATTTGTCGAACAAGGTTGTATTTCTGACTGAATCGAAATCAACTAAAAGAGTGTGCTAGCTTCTAAGACTCTGAATGTTACTCGTAATTTAGATTTAACTAGAATAGCAGAAACCTTGAAAACAAAATTTAAACGCTTGCATTTAGCAGAAATAGCACATATGGATTCATTTCAGCGATTTTGAAGAAGAGATGAATACTTTTATAATTATAAACGGAGCAGACCTGTAATTACAAACTGCACCACTACATATCATCCACGTATTAAATTGTGGAAAGTGAAAATAAGACCATACTTCATTTTGCAAAAATAGAATACCCAATACCTGCAATGAGTCCTATAAAGTTAGAATTATAAGCAAAAATTTCAATGAAAAAATACTTTCTGTTTTTCTACTTAAAATCCTTGAATAACAATAACAGTTCAAAAACAGAGAAAGCATCACATGGTATAATGGAATTAAAGGATGAGATTTAAGTTATGTTATTTACAAGCAGCAATTGATAGGATTCACAAGAATTTTTTTCAAATTTATTTATTCCCAAATTGACCTTTTCATCAGCGTTTCTTCTTGAAACAATTTTAATCGTGCACTTTTCAAATAAAATAAATCCTCTGCACGGAGAGAATTTCAAATAGCACTGTCGAGGTATAATGTATGTATACATGCAAAGCACAGAATCAGCCTCAATGATTTCACGAGATTTTTGAAGTATCTGCTCGATATAGTTTGAATTTTCACGATTGTCGATCACCAAACGTGTAATATCCAAACCCAACCTCATTACAAATCACCTGATAAAAAATTGAAAAGGAAAACCAGAAATAGTGAAGAAAATCTTCAAAAATTGAAAGTACAATGATGATTTTCCTTTTCAAAATTTGTTGTAATCCGTCATACTTCACCAATTCCTGAAGACAAATATAAAGTGGAAGTAGATAATAATTTCTAATCACTATTTAACTTCCATTTTTGACAAGATTTCTTAAAAAGCAGAAAAGTCCGAGTATTAGCACTGTCATCAAGTTTTCGCTAATAAATTGCTGAAGTGATAAAATGATTGTTCAGGATAAAAAATTATGCATATATATATATATAGTTAGGAAAACATAAAAAGTATCATCTAGGAAATAATATATTCCAGAAATCCAGTTTTGATTTCATTGAAATCTTTTTTCCATATATTTATACATTTAAGGAAAAACAATATGCGAATCTCACTTTGCCTCATGGCTTCACCACGCAGACTGTTCAATTTATCAGTTAATGAAATGTCAGCTTAGTTAATCGTCGGTTATATTCGTAAGATTTTATTTAAATTTTCAAATCCAAATTAGGGCAGTTGTCTCTAAGATTGAAAATTATTTGAATAATCCTCCCATTGCGTGTCCAAATGAGCAGTAATAATAAACTAACCTAAGGCTTCACGAAATATCAGGAAACTGAATTGATGCCCATGAATGCATTATGCGAGGATTTAGTCTTTCAATTGATACACATTTCTATAATTTCAACAACCATATCGATTTCCAAACTGGCATGACTATAAAATGAAGGCGTGATGCATTGGACTTTTTCCATTAAAATGTTATTTCCTAAATTTCTCGATAACGACGTCGCCATTTAAAAAAGATGGAAACAATTGAAGAAAAAGTTGAAATAAAACAATTTTCAGAATAAAAAAAAATGCCTGCGGTATTATTTTTTGAAAATATATCAATTGCACAAAATAAAGTCGTAGAAATCGAGAAAAATGGCATATGGAATCAGTGTTACACACTATATACATATGTGATTGGTTGATACAAAATGAAGAATTATTTCAAATAGCAATTATTTAACTTTTCTTTAAAAATAGGTATAATTGGTCATGAATAAAAGAAAATAGTTATAAATAATACCTGTAAAAATAATATAATAAGATTAAATGTCCAGAATTCTATATCTATCTCTGAAAATTACACCTTATCAAAATCAGAAACATCATTGATTCCATTTGGACATTGTTCGTTTAATTCTAATCAGTAATTTCAGTTTTTTGACAAATATCTTCAATAGCTGCAGAAAACATATATGATCGAAAAGTATCAATGCATGCATGTCAAACTTTTCATCTTTCGTCCGATGAAAAAATTCTTAATTACAATTTCTTGTAGTTTTTAAATCAATCAAGAAATGAATAGTAAGAGATAAAATAGTCGAATCGTTTTTCAAAAGACTTGTTTTTCTATTGAAGAAAAAAATAACAAATAATCAGTGCACACACACACACATTGTGCATCGATTGCTTTAGTTGGTTGATTTTGATGTAGAAAATGTAAAATTGCCTTTTGGGCCCAAAGCGCATTTCTACTCTTTCTTCAATATAAAAATTACATAACTAGTTTGACAATAATTAATTATCATAATTGAAAATAAAGAAATGCTCTAAAAATACTAAACTTTTTCTTCTACATAACACACCTGTTCAATAAGTTGTGCTTGCAGTTATGATACACATGCAGACACGTAGACACAATCAACACACACATATAAGCATGCATATACACAAAACAATCCGAAACAGAGGTAGAGATAGAGGTCACGAACTTTTCTTGACCTTTACTGTAATATAATAACATAATGAAGTACTAACAATCACATCACATATGTTATAAATTTAATGAAATGAACAGATGTTCTCGTGATGAATGCTAGTGGCAAATTCACTTTAGTCTTCACTACTGCAACATTCATCAATATCAACTAACAATAACATAGCCAACAGCCTTTCAAGTTTGCGCTAGTCAATTTAGCCCAGAAATATACGATTCTTTATCCAAATTTCTAATTCCTTGAATACAGGAGGCAAAATTTTTCTGCGCAATTTGACGATTGAATATTGGTAATTTGAACTTAACTGCTGATACTTCTCGAGAAATGTCTTCCAATGTTTCAGCAAACCTTGGCACTTTATATCTTTTTTGGAAAGAAGGAAGTAGCAAGGAAGAAAAACTGTGCAAATTTAAAATCATAGGAAATATTCCTTTACCGAAGTTAATAAATAAGTCTTCAACAAAAGAAATGGCTTATTAGTCTATTTTTTTTTATTAGTAAATTAGCATTTTTTAGGGTCTTAAATTATGACAGATTAACAACAAATCACTTTTTTAAATTATTGACAATAAATAAAAAAGTAACGAACAGGAATACTTTTTTGTATTTGTCGAGATTTACAAAAATTGACCAAATGATTTGTGGTGATAATAATATCAAAAAATGGATTTTCCAATATTTCGAAAAATTGTTTGAGGCACTAAATTTACAAAAAGTTTTGACATACTTCAAATTAATTACAGCAAATATGTCCATAAAAGCAATTTATAAATCGTAGATATGCGGCTGTTCAGCGGATCGCACTATTTTCCTCTTGCTTGCACCGGATTTCAAACTTTGGATTTCAAAATCGATCATTTCCTGTTCAATTGCCAATTCTTCATCAATATTTGTCGCTACTTCACGATAATCAGCTATAAGATCATACTTACGGAGGTCAGTAATCTGAAAAAATGACTTCATATGCCCATTTCGATTTATAATAAAATCTTTTCTGCAAAAAATGTTTAACTAATAAACTGATGATATAATGTTCATTTTGTTTGCAGAAACATATTGCGATTTTGGAGTAATGCAACAAAAAAAGAAAGAAAAATACAAAATTAAACAAACTAAGCATAATTTTAAATCTCTCTACTCTTCTTTCCTTACAGAAAGTATATAAACGTATGAGGTAACAAATATTCTAAGTGAAAAAAAAAAAAAACTCTATTTCCTCACAATTCAAATAAAAGTCAGTAAAACTTACCTTTGTTCTCCTAAATTTTTTTTTATACCATGCAGTTTGCTCACTCCAGGCATCTTCTATTCCTTTATAATCATAAAGTTCCCACCTTCTCGTCCATGGTGGTGGACGCAACTTAACCTTTAATTTGAAAGCAAGATGAAATAATGAACTCCATTACAACAACATTGGACACTCACAGTAGTACAAGCAATCTAACAAGAACTAAATTCTATGTGCACAACTCAGTCATAAATTTCCACAGAATTTCTTCTACAATATTTATCTTTATCCGATTAATTGAAGTAAGATGTTACTTTTAAAAATACATCAAATTCGATTTTGAAGCAACCAAGCAAGTCTTATTTTTGTGAAGAAAAAGAGGAAACAATATTCTAAGCACATGTATGCCAATGTCACATATGATAAAAACTTCAAAGAGAAAGAAAAAAACATCATCAATTTTTAACAAAAATAAATAAATTCATTTAAATTGCAAAAACGGAATGGTTAAAATTTTCCTGTATGATAATTGTTGCACAAAGTGGAAAAAGCTAGCGATTGAAAATTATAAAACTTGTTCGGACAATTTTTCTAATTAATTCAATTGAATTCTGAAAAAACCTAGTATCGAAAAATGAATAACCTTTAAAGGATTTACGGGAATTGGTTTTCCGACAACATGAGACGTTGGTTCCATGTGAATATTGAATGTACTATATTCGGGATAGGCATCAACCAAATAGCTTAAATCATCATCTAAGCGTTTTTCCAACTTGATTACTTCTATTTTCGTAATTGTTGGTGTGTACATTTCATACATAATTTCCACACCTGTGAGTTTTCAGAAGTTTTAATTGGAGAACCAAACACCAAATTCCAAATCTTGAAATAAAAAAACCCCAAATCCTTGAAATAAAAAAAGGTAACAACAAACCTATCCCTTCTATAACGTTACGTAGTGTGAATTGAGATTTTAGACCTTCCAGCTTGCGGCTAATGCATATACCCAAAAATCGATTCTTCAGTCCCAACAATTTTTTATCCGAATAAGTAACAGCAACGATGGAACCTCCAAAAAGGAAAAGTTACAAAACGCTAACTGTACAGCTAACATTAAAAACAATCCTCAAAAATTTTACAGAATAATCGGTTTATCACTTAAATCAGTTGTAGAATCGACTTCAATAATTACTATTCTGATGAACCGATGAACCTTTAGTAATTGGGAAAATACTATGCACTGCAAAAATATTTCCGTAAAATAGAAATACAAAAGTTGCAAAGAGAAAAATTCACATACCAACATAGAATTCAGGAATATCTATTTGTACAAGACGCTTTAACATATCTTTCCTTTCTAATTCCTCTCGTAACAAATTTCGTCTTCCATATATGGAAGTAGGCTGGAAATCCGGATATACCTCTCTGTAATACCGTTTTCAAAATCTTTACAATATTAGTACTCATTCAAAATCTTTACAATATTAATACAAAGTAACATCAAAATGAGTATGGCTTACCGGAAATTTCGTATGTGTTTCTCAAGCCTGATTTTTCTTTCTTCAGCGGACAGACGACGATATGCCCGTTGACCAACTATCTTAGCTTCCAGAAGTAGTATCCTGGTGTAACACTGCATCTTTCGGACTGCAATTACCCAAAACCGTTGCAGATAACTTCGAGAAACTCTGAATTCGAAGCCACTTGAATACTTTTTTAATACAGAATCGGAAACAGAAATGCAGTACTGAAATGCACTTGAGTTACAAACATTTGACTTAATGTCATGTATTTAAATACATTCTCAGCTCTTGCCAACCAAGTCTTAATGTCATACAAATAACAAAAACAGTTTGAAATAATGGTAGTCAAGTTTTGACTTAATGTAGAATTTGCTCATAAGATTACGTTACTTTTATAAAAATTCCGCATTGCACTAGAACAATTCATATATTGCATTGAAATGCTAAAAAAAAATCGCCATTTTAATGCAATACTTTGGCAGCATAATGAGATTATGAACAGATGACTTTTTCACGTGGTTCATGACAATAAAAAAACAAAATAATTGAAGAAAGCATAAATTAAAATACTATTTGGAACATGAAATTATTGAAATGTACAATTTCTGCACTCAAAAATCGGAAAAGTTTGATACAATATCAATAAGTAAAAAATTATTATTGATTCTAATAGTAACTCCAAACCGTAACTAAAGCTATATTTCAAAGAAAAATAAAGCATAGTAGGTTTCACAGTTAAACAATAATTCCTAATTCTAGCTTTATTTGTATATATCTGGTCAAAAATGAGAAATGAGAAATGAGAAAGCACGCAATTAAGTAAATTTAGGCAAATAAATAAACAATGTAGATGTAGCATTCTGACGAAATGAAAAGTTGCGGGCATCAGTTATCAGAATTTCTGTAACGAATCAAACAATATGACTAATATTTACAGCAATAATTTATTTTAGCTATTACTAACTAATAGGATATACATGAATCGGTTAATACATCCGAAGAATATGTTCATTTTCAGAAAAATTTTCCGTATGAGATAACTCTATATTGCCATTTCCTGTATGATCTGGTGTATCTATATTGCCACTCCCTTCTAAAGACAGTTCTTCAAGCGCTCCAGAAATTTTATATTTACAGAGATCTGAATAACACAAAGGGCACACCTGAAATGAATTAAGGATGAATCCCTATTAGATTATTCGGAATAAATAGAATTCTGGCAGTGGCTACAAATAAATTTAGTCTCCATAAAAATAACCCTCTTTAATATAAGTCTAAATAGCGAGAATTACAGAAGTATCTTTAACGTCGAAAAAATACACAACTACAAACCTAATCCCCAAAAAGAATAACAACTAAATATTAGTTATCTAAAAAAAATTTACTACTATCTCGGAATGTTAATGTTTCGTAGCAAAGATAAAGCATAGACCTGTTTAACATAAAGCCACTTTTTTAAGCAGGCACTATGGAAAAAATGTTTGCAAGGTGTTATGCGTACATCCTCTACCATGTCAGACAAACATATAGCGCATGCATCGCATCGTTGTTGCAGCGTTGCTTTGGACACGCGAGGAAGTTGCGATAAACTCGAATATGCTGCATATCGTAATTGCACCCTAACAACTGCAGCCTGTATCCGCCTCCAAACACTGAAATACAGGTAGAATACCAGAACCGCCAGGCTTGTTAATGTCCAATGACCTGAAAAACACTTTTCTTTGATATATGCAACTTTTTAAACGTCACATATTACTTCAACAAGAAGGGGTACAAAAAATCGAGTTAAAAGAAGCCGAAATCTATTTTAATAAAAATCTAGTTTATTTTATAATAAAATCAGCGCACCTTTTATGGACGTTAGAATACCGTAACAAACAACACTCAATGCAAGTAATACTTCGACAACACATGTAATCGTTTTGCATATGAATACGTCGTAATCAACTCGTCCCCACGTATCCATAGACTCTCTCTCTAATATATATATAGTATATACAATTAGAGCTGATAACGTGTGCACGGTCGTCAGCAAACAATTTGAAACTATAATTAGACACCTAAAAAATGAATCAATTTCTGTAAAGGAATTGATTTTTATAATAAGAAAAAAATTAGGTTTAGATGTTAAATGAAAATCCTAACCATAAGTCAATAGGCAGAAATCGAGTAATAGCAGCAGAAGCACAAAGCGATGTCGCAATTACAATAATAGCTAAAAAAAGTGATCGCGTATGTTGACCTCTACTCGTCAATCTATTTGCAGCTAATGCAAGTAATTGTGGTTCAAGAATTTCGCATAACGATTGCAGCAAAGCCGACATAACTGAACAAAACAAAAATTTAATACAACAAAATTAGTGAAGCAAAATTGAAAGAAATCAAAGGCCTTCGAAAAAATTAGCAGCCAACATTTATCACAACTTTAAAAACTTGCAGTCTCAAGCACCTTTCAACGCCAAAATTTCGCAAGAGCACTCCAAACTCGGTTTATTAAAATCATCTATCACCAAAACGATGGACGTGAAAAAGGATAATAGTCATCTAAATAAAGCCAATCTATGAAAATTATTTCTCCTGCTAGTGAAAAAACAGAAATAACAATCATAATGAATCTATTATTTACCAATGAAAAGGACTAGCCCAAGTAGAAAAGCTTTCTGCTCAGTTCGCATTCCAAGAACGCCTGTTTGGGCACAAAGCAGTGCAAGTGTTAGTGCTCCAGTGTAGCCACCATTGGCCAAAACATGCCTATGACCTCGTTGTCCACCAACAATATACTCCGCAATAGTTAATATATGTTTGCAAAAACAGCTCACAGTCAATGCCAATGCTAACAGTGACAAAGGCGTGTTCGTACTTTCTGCTACCGATGCTAGGAATATTGCACCAATTTCATCAAAATTTCTTCCTTTTCCAGCTAAATGTACATAAACTCGGGCAAAAAACATTGTTAACCATACTGAAATTAATATTTCTGCGAGTCGTAAACGATACCATAAAATCGTAGCACCTGCAAATTCTTTTGTACTTAATCGCTAAACCTCACACATTGATTACCAGTGAACAAATTGTCAATGGATTAATGCTTCTACTCAGTCACAAAAAAAAAAATCTCAGTATGCAATTGCTTCAAAGCAGTGCTACTGGTTGATAACGACAGTTTTCCTAACGGAAATCCAAAAGTTGAATGTTTGAAATCTAAGTTTTGAAAAAAGTGTTTGAAAGTAGAATCAATACTCACCACCTCTGACACCTTGAAGAATTATAATAGCTTTAAGATATCGCACAGAATGACGTATGGACAATAGCAGAAGTGGGGCTTTATTTAAAACATATATGCAAATTGCCAATATTGCCAGAGAACAAGCCACATTGTGAGCAATGATCAGGCGATCGATGGGTACTGCACACATTCGAGCAATTATTGGTATCAAAAAAACTGCAAGCGTAACTCGGGCAATATCATTTTCCAAGCTTAGGAGACAACTTTGCACTATACAAAGTGTCAGCTGAAAAATACTAATTTTTTAAGATTATAAATATCTAACAACTAAATTCTTTCGAATCAATTAAATATCAGCTTATATGAGTAGAACACTGATGAAAGGGAGTATTACCATTTTGACTGCTGAAAAACAACAACAGGAAATGATAGACCTGAGCCAAAATATGAAATCCATGACGCTCTAATTTCGTGAAATCGTCTAACTTCAAATCAGGATCTCCATTCTGCTCCAATTCAACATATCGAGCTGATAGATAATGAGCCACAGAAAACAGCAATAATGAAGATATGTGAAAATAAACTTGTACAAGTTTGTAGATAGGAAGAAGAAGAAACATAAGTGATACAAGCACAACTAAAACAATAAGATTTCCTTGATAAAAGAACTGAATTAATTATTTCTTAAAAATATATTTTAATATTAACAAATGATTATAGAAGCAAATTGTCAAGTGTATAAAGTCGAAATCTATTATGAATAATTATATAAAGATTATGAAGTAGTATTGGAATCATCAGATTAATTAGCTAAAACTTTGAGTTTAATACTTACTTGCATAGCTCAATATCTGTGCTCCAGTTTGATCAAAATTCCTTGTTTGAATAAATTCAATAATTTGATCCATTTCCAAATATGATGAAAATGATTGCTTGAATAAATCAGGACTGAGATGTATATCCCGATTACGCCACCAAAGTTCGAATAGCAAAAGGCCAGGTAATCGTAGTACAACTTCCAGGCAATGCAGAAATGTTATTCGAGCATGAATACTGAATGCTTCCACAGCTTCACCCACATCCATTTCATTGGAAAATTCACCAAAAAAATATTACCTTAATTTTTTTTTATTCATTTATATGCTTAAAATCAAATTTTTTCGTTAATAAAGACACAATTAAAAAATGCAATCGCAAAAGAACCTAAAATGCTATCAAATATATCAGTATTACAAAAAAATCATTTCTAACACATATCAGTATGCTTATGAATACATCGATGTAATCCTATAAAGAATAATTTAGCATTATTATGAATGAACTTGATAAATCATATTATGAAAGAAAAAACTTCCTAATGTTTGCAATCAATTATCATCAATATTATCGCAGTTATTCTTATCACTCTATTTTAATTATGAATTTTCCTTATCTAACTCTAACTTTGGAAATATAAGTTTTTCAGTTTCTCTACTCCACTAACATTGATGATTACTATCCTAGGAGATTTAAGTAATTTGAAGTTTTAGATAGCTTCATATTTCTATACACTGTAACTAAAATAAGAGAAAAAGAGTCTTTCGTATTTCAAAATAACAGATAATTATTCACTTTTTGAAAAATTTAAATTGACAAAAGTTAAGTAACATGCATTTCTGCATGTACAGAGCTATAAGGCTGCATGGTTAAAAATGAAAAATTGGAAGGTAAAAGGTCAATTTTCATTAAATCTTTCGCGAGTTCCGTCCCTTTTTAATCAGATAGATTAATTGCTTCTAAGCAATACTTATTGCTATAACATTCAACATTACATAAAAAAACAATATATGTATTGAGAAATTAACTGTCATACAAAAAAATTACACTAACATAAAGAACTATAGAACACAAATATATTAAATATTGAATAGGAATACTTTACTTCTCTTCAGCAAAAACTTATTCATGTAAACAATCCATTTTTATCTCTAAACTTTGAATGTTTGTTTTGAAAAAAATGATTCTTACAGATTATTTAAATCTGTAAATATCATTCCCTTGATCCTCTAAATTTTGAGGAATTTATAAAGCAGCCTACAAAAAGCAAGTATAAAAAGTAAAAAACATATTCAAATTTAATGAATTTTCATTTCACTTGTACTGTAATTATTACCTAAACACACAGTTATTTGACACTTTGGTATTAAGCCTCATTTTTCATCTCAATATACTGAAGTTGTAAAAATTCTAAAGCAATGAAAAGTTTCGTATTAACAACATTAATGTTAGAAAATATTCAACCAATCAATAAGTAAACTATAATAATCAAGATAAATATTCACTACTCAATAAATAACTATTAGCATTTTGTGGTTCAACAACCACCATTAATTGAGCTCCTTTTGCTAATAGCGAATCCGAAAATGTAACAAAATCATTGATTGGTAATGGTTCGTTCAATTTTGAATCAAAATTGAAAAATCCAACACCTATTTGTCGTACAGTAAACCAATGATGCCCTCTCCAGAATGGTATAAAGCTATGCGATGTAACATTGAATATGAAACCGTAAATCTTCGAGAAATTCAAACAGGCAGTAGAACGCCTTGAATCAAACCAATTTAACATCAAATTTCTTGTTTCCAATGCTGCAACCAACACGTTAACGTCGTAATTACCAAAACCGAACACTGAACGATGTCGATTGAACCAACGTGATCTATGTAAATTTTCCGCAATGCAATCCAGGTCAACTTTTTTAAATTCATTTCTTTGCAACAACGTATTCAACGTATGCACTAAACAGAGCTGCATTTGTTGTTTCTCATGATATAATTGTTCTCTTGAGATCGTATTTCCGGATGATTCATCAATATTCATCTGTAAGAAGTCATTTTTCAACGTTATATTTCTCATTTCATGATATGAGTCAATGGATGAAAATAAGTTTGTATCACTGAACAATCGGAAACTTTTAAGGAATCACGTATTGCATATTATGAGAATTACACAATCTTTACTCGGAATGCTAAGATACTGTGAATTATCGCTACTTCAAACAAGGATGCAATGAACTGTATTGTATCGGAACTCAATAACACCAATAAAAGGACTAAATGTGACAGAATAATTTTATTTCCAACATCAAAAATTAATTACATCATTCTGTTTTAATCAAATACTTTATTTTTAAATTCTTTTCTGTTGTATTTTATTTCTTTTCCAAACATATTGTAGATCATTCTATGAGCAAATTTTTTTATCCAAAAATATCGGTAATAAAGATTAGTTTTCAAATAATGACTGAACTAATTTCATTTCTTCCACACAGCAAGCACTAAGCAACGTTAAGCTTTGAAGCATTAGATTGTCGGAGAAATATTCGAGAGCCTATTCATTTACTAATATCTGCCCATCTCCTTTTTAATTTATTTATAACGCGAATGAATTGAGACAACATAATTATTAAGTAAAAAAAAAGGAAAAAAATATAATTGATAAATACAATATTTATGATTAATAAAACTGAAATAATTAATAAAAATATACATTTCTTACAAAAGATACAGTAATAGAGATTAAGAAACCACCTATTACCGCGGTATGCACTAATAAGAAAACATAACTCTTATCTTGACATGCAAAATTCCTGAAGTGGAAAAAATTGAAAGAATGTTTATACAATGGTTTGATGTGATCCTAAAATTTAAACGAATTTTTATTTATGTCAGAAACAGATATTGCAACAATGTACTTGAAGTCACAGGATCTTAATCTAAATTCCTTCGTATTCATTTTGTCTCGCCTCTAAGTTGAGCTCTTTTACCTTGTCCAATTGGTGGATAAAGTATTTTTCCGCGTGCTAACTTCAGTCGATTCTGAAATATTAACAATCTTTATTTTTTCAAATTATTTGTAGGCTTTACGAGTGACGATAAAAAAAGTTTGACACATAGAAAAACAAAAGCTTTCATGATAAAAAAAATAAACGTAAAAAATAAATATATGTTTTTCCGAATTTAAGTTCAGTGCGTAGTTTCAAAACTTTATGAAGTATTTTTGCAAAATTTACCTGCACTTCTCTCCATACAACGTGTTCATCAAAATAAAGACCATGGAACCGCAACATTTTTGTCAAATAGTGAAACATTGGTTGATTAGGATAGTAATCAATCTAAATCATAAGATTTTTATTTGAATTCATTTAAATTTAGAATTTATCGCTTTAAATAAACTTTTGCTTTCTTGAGGTTCTACTTCTTCTAAATAAGCACCAGTTTGAATACCTGATTTAATGCTATTAAAACAAAATAAAAAAAAGTTGCAACGTGAATGCCTACAGTAAAACATAGTAAAAATTTGATAGTGATCATCATTAAGTTGTAAATCGACAGGAGCACTAAATATTCATCAAGCGAAAAAACAAACTGCTTTGAATGATTGTTGCTCTAACGGCTCTTCTGACATAATCCTCACAATTTTCAAGTTTTTGGATTCCACTTTTCGGTGTGGCTCAGTAAAAATATGTCTCGACAAATCATTCATATGCCTTCCATACTCTGTTTCACAGTTTATTCCACGACCAAATAAATTGATACGTGATGGCATCGTCTTCACCGCAGCTCCTACAAAATTTACATATGCCATATGTACATTTTCTTCTTAAACATCCTTCATTCTATTTCTTCATTTTCTAACAAAACAGAAATGCAGCATTTCTTTGAATTTGCTTCAACACACCATATGCAGCCTAGCCTATTTAATGAATACTACTTGGAGTAATTTTACAAATACACACAAACATACATCTAAAAAACTCGAACTGTCTATTTGAAATGAAATATCAAATTGATAAAGCAGTTCATTAGAGAAATTACACAAGTATAAGCAACAGTAACAATTAATTCAGTAAAGTTACCGGTTTTTGATACGTGCATCGCATCGTTCGTGCGTGTCGCCAATGTTTTTATTCTCATTGCCATTGTTTCGATGAAACTAAACGTAGCGATACATCTTTAGCATATATTTTTAAGTAGCAACCTAATTTCATTAAATTAATGACTAATTAATTATTTATTTCATTTTCCAAAAATCATATCTTTTCTTTTAAAAACACATAAATTTCAACAGTTCATCCTTTCTTAATACTAATATACATCGATAATAATTTAATAAACAAACAATTTAATCTGAAAGGTCCATAAAATTCTCTTTTTGTTTAATACTTTTTAAAATTAACAAATTAGCAAATATATGAGTTACATTTTCATATTTGTAACAATTACTATTAACACTACCTTTCCAAACTTTGCCAATAGAATATTAAGCGTGCAAAAACAACATTTCCGTGTAACCTGAATTATATCAAGAACATTTGTCGGCACTTCTTGTCTTATAAGCCTACAAATCCAAACGTCTAATTCTTTGCGCTATCTAACACTTAGCTAAGTTCTCAGCGTTATCTCCTATCAAACTTAATCATAATACTCTTAGTTACGACATCCAACACTCCGAGAGAGTTACAAGATACGAGTCACGCATCCGAGAGAATTAGACCGATGAAACACTAATGGGAAGAGAATTTTCAGCACTGGTACAATCATTGTGACACAAAAGGAAGTATGCTAATTGTTCGGTTCATTTTGTAATCAAGAAATTGGTACGAGAAATTGCTCAACGTTGAAAGGAAATTAGGTGTGAGAGAAGGCAAGAAGAAGGTGAAAGGTCACACAAAGCAGTAAATCTAACATTCTATACACAATGGAAGACGAAGCCGAGGTATTTCTATCTTAAATTTTTTTATCGAAATGAAATAAATATTTATTTGAGCTAAAAATTGAACTAAAAAATTTATTTTAGTTCAATACAGTTATTGCTACATATAAGCAATTATTTATTGTTTACGCTTGAATTTTGAATTTTATTGTTGAACTGAAATAGCTAACCATAAAATCAACAATATCTGCTATGGCATCCTATACAATTCCTATGCAGAAATTGAGCATTTTTTTTAAACAAATAATATTTTCAGTGTTTATTGATAGCGAGTGAAACAAGTGATCCATATGCAACAATGCTAATCAATCCAAAGACCGGTGTTTCCTGTTGGTCTTATAAAGGAAATGAATTACAGGGAGCAGTAACAGGTTGTAAAAAATTTTCAATCCAAAAAAAAACAATGAGAAAACTGAAAGATATAATATAATTCTTTTTGCACACAGGCAATTATTTGCAGGATCTGTTGAAATACTTGATAGCAATCGATTCATTGTAGTAACCAAAGATAAACCATTACTACATCTTCTTTCTACGGATAACAGTAAACGTCTCCATGTCAAGAGTGTACTTCACAAATCGGTGCGTCATTTAGCTGTTACGCCAGATGGTGATGTCTTGTTCGCTGCAATCGACAATCAGATATACATTTGGATTGTAAGTTGAATGTGTATATTATTTAGTCATTTAATTTAACTTTTTTTTACTATTCTCTATAATTCTTAAAATTACAGATTGCTACAGGCGAACTTATTGCTGTAATTAATGCTCATTATCGATCAATATGTAGTTTGCTGCTCAATTCTGATGGTTCACTTTTAGTATCTGGTGCGGAAGATGGCAGTTTATGTGTATTTATAGTTGCTGAGTAAGTTTTACTAGTGAAAGATTTTTTTTTTGTGATTTGTTTTCATGGATATTTTGAAGTACGCCTTTCATTTTTTTTTCAGCACTTGCAAAAGAAATAAAAAAGAGAGCGTTGTTTATTTTCTTATCCAATCATTATTTCCCATTAGAAATCGCTTTTCTTTTTCTCTTAGATGCTTTATGGACAAAATAAAATGGAAAATATAGGACAAAAAGAGAAATATAATAAGTATGAATTTCATTGGCTTCAGTGAAATAGATCATTAGGAAGTTTTTTGCTGCTTCATATCGCTGTTTCAGAATAATGTCAACAAATTCAGCTTCCGAACATGCTATCCCATTTCGTCATTGGCGACCTCATTCTTTATCCGTTAGCAATGTTGCAGTAACTCGTCATAATAACGCTCGTATATTATCTTGTTCCAAGGATCATACCGCTGCGCTTCACTCAATTACAGCTAATATCTGTTTGTTAAAGGTAATTTAGGGTAAAAAAGCTGGATGATGTTACCTGCATATAATCTGCTTCTCCTTGTCCAGAAAAAAGTTTTAGGCTACAGCATTTTGCTTCACTGAAATTGAAGATTACTGTTTGCGTAGCTCTATCAAATAGGCCATTTAATTATATGTAACTGTTAATGGTTGTAATTTTCTTTCAGGTTTCATGTGATGTAGCCTTATCATCTTGCGCAATCGATCCTGCTGAATGTCGATTGTTTTTAGGTACCGTCGACGGATCCTTGGTGCAGTTAGATCTTTATTCCTTGGTATGTTCACAAAAGAAATCCATCCAAAAATTACTGAGAAAGAGAAAAGCTTTATTCATGACTTTCAGAACAAAACAGAAGTGTCGTTTGTAATCGGGGAAGAAGTTGCCGGAAATTTGCCATTGTTCAAAGGTCACTGTGCGGAACTGACATGGTTGGATGTAAATCACGATGGCTCCTTGCTGGCATCCGGTGATGTGCACGGTGTTTACGTGATTTGGGACATCTCAAGTCGGCAGTGTTTGAAAACATCATCTCTAAAAGGTATTTTTCGCGAAATATTAACCACGTTTCTAATGCGACATCTCTTACTCATATTCTTTAAGGACCCATTTGCAAGTTAAAGTTTAATATGCGATGGAAAGCTGCAGAAGGAAATGATAAAAAAAAGCAATTATCTTCTCTCTTTAATCTCAAACGACAGAAAGAAAGAAAACTACCGGCGTTTGTATCACTGAAGAATGGAATACCGAGTGAAAAAGTACCATCGTTTTCAATTTATTTCGTTAGCTGCAAAAATACTTTGAAAACCAAACCTTTTATTCATATTCGCTAGTAATAAACTGGTCAAAATTTGAGATTTCATGCAGTTTTTTTTTTTCCAGGACGAATTTTGTGCTGCACATTTGGACAAAGTCATATCCGATTACACTAAAATGGTAGTAAACTTTAATGCATACTTTAATCCATATTTACATCGTTATTTGTATAGACTCGGTATTTAACTCTGTTTCTGTTAATGAATTATGTGACTCTACTAGAAGCCAATAACAGTATAAAGAGGCATGACATTTATCTTATAGCCCAGTAGGATATTAGGCCTACATTAAGACCAAAATGAGTTAGATTTTTAAATTAACTTTCTTCAGATCCAAGTTGATGCTCCCACCAATGATGAACTGCACAGCGAATATATCACTGAAGACGTAAAATTAATGGAAGACATGGAGGAATCGAATTCAAAAATAATAGAATCTTTAAAAGCAAAAATAGCAACATTGGAAAAGGCTAATCAACAAATTTATGATTTTGCGGCATCATTGGTCATTGATCGAAGGTGACCCGGTCATAAAAAACTCCACCATAATTCTAGTCTTAAAGTCCTTATCGTTGTGAATTCTGGATGAATTCAAGAAAAGTATTCGTTACCACAGTGGTGAAGCAGTATGAGATATGTAAAGAATATTTCTGTAGGATTTTGAGTGTTCTTGAGCTTTATCTATATTGAAATTTTTGTCCATATCTTACTGATCTCTCTTAAGATGTCGAAAAACTTTTCTTAAGAGTTTTTTTTCAAAGAAAATATCTTTTCATCGTAGACAATGAAGACTATACATAATACAACCAAATGCATGTACTATTTGGATTGTAATTGGTTTATGTTAAACCACAGAGAGAAAAGAATTTGAGACAACCAGTGTCAGTTAAAAAGCAGAAAAAACGGTAAGACAATAATAGATTATGCCTTAGAAAAATTCAAACCAAAATGAAACAGTCATATGTTTTAAAAATGAACTGTAAGAAGAGATCCGCAAGAGAAACCAAAGAAAAACATTGAAAAATGAAGTGAGCACAGCCCAAAAAAAAAAATGAAATAATTATCAGAAGTAAACAAATATCAACTAATATAATTGCTTATAATTTGAACACAGCGCAAGGAAAATAAACTTATCTCAAGGAGAGATGTTCCTGTAAGAATACGGAACTCACCGAGTTCCAATAAGCTATTTTCTTTTCAATACTATTAGAATGGACCATATTGATTACACATTTTGATAGTATTTCTGATGTTATAAGAAATCACCGAATATGATCTTTACACATACATCTTATAAATGCAACAAAATCGCTTCATAGAAAATAGAGAAGTGGTTGGAGGATAAGTAAGCTAAATCTAAAATTTGATGGCATTATATAGAGAGGAGAAAGGTGGGGGAGCGAAATTCTCAGTGTGTAAATTTCCACACAAAATACCTTAACAGTGCTATGTAAAAAAAGAAAAAGCAATAACGAATATCATTAGGACAATTTTTTGAGTTCCAATAGAAATGCACAATTTCATGAAATTACTTACAGGATCCTAAAAAAAAAAACGTAACAAAATTAGACTGCAACAATGACGAGAACAATATCTGCACCGGGCAAGATCTCACTGTACATTAATCATATTAAAACGTATCACTTTCAACGGAACGGCAATTTGTTTAGAAAAACATACCACACCGAAGCAATGGAAAAAGTCAAACTGAACCCATAAATGATAGAAAAAATGAACTGGAATAATCATTGAAATGGTTTCCAGTTAATATTTTCAAGAATAAAAAAAAGCTCAGGAATTTCTTGGAGAATTACTGTTGGTCGATGTTGGGCTGAATTTGCTGCTTGCAAAACGAAAAGCGTCTGAACTGATATTCGACAGACGTGATGTCGGAGGCGGACTTACCGAAGTTGGCGGTATCGTAGAAGCAGAACGCGTGACTGAACTATCAAACACAGAATGCTCATCGTGAGATGACTGTGTGATAAACGTATACGGCCTGAAAATGTATATGGTTAAGGAACAACATCAAATGATTACCATTTCGTAAAATGACAGTCAATTCAAATTACTAAAAGTATGAGCAGAATACAAAATAATTATCATTTCTCTGAACGATAGCATTAGAGCAATATATGATAATTCATTTATACATTAAATATAAGCAGTTAGGTGCATTTATTATTAAATTTGATGAACAAATAATAAGAATTGTTTGCAGTCAACGAGTTCTTTCACTAGACGCTTTCTCAATGCATTCTTTTTTAATTTGACAGAATATACGATTCTAATTATTCCATCCGAAAAAAAATGCGACTGACAGTCCTTTGAGTGTTATCACCATCTACTGAAGTATAACAGTTGTATAATGATTTATTGAAACATTAATTATAGTACGATAGTATAAGACTCACATATAAGCACTGCTTGAATTGCTGAAAATGTCCTGTTCTGCTGTTGTAGGTGACTTCATAATGCCGCTAATATCACTGACAATGGGTGACAAAGTGGTGCTGCCTGCAGTAGCACAGTGTGTTGTTTTCAATACCAGCTAAAAAAACGCTTTCAACAACAGCAGTTTACATTTAAAGTCTAAGAGATCGTTTACTTAAAGGCCATGGTCTGTGCAATTTAACGTTGTTAACAACTATTGAAATAAATACCACATATCATCAATTCTACCCTTCAGAAAGTAATATATAAGTTGGGAAGTCACATCTATAAGTTTTAATACGAATTTTGTTCCATTGCAGTATATTAAATAATTTTTGGTTTAAACAACAAAAAATATACCGATCCCCGATTACCAATAGATGGTAAATTTGACGGATTATCTACACTATTCCCAAATCGCCCTCGTAGATTCATTAACTCAACATCTTTTTGATGCAAATCTGCTTCCTTTGCAAGTAGCTGTTCTGCAATATAAAATCCAATCAAAGAATGGTTTTATAGTCTTCATCTTCGACTGAAAAGCTATACTGAGAATAATGACTATAAGAAAAGATAAGCTGCAATAAATTCGACATGCTTGACTATTAATGACTGTACTGTAAACAAAATCCACATTGTTGTCATTATGCAGCTTCTGAAATACATTTTATACTTCTTCACAAAGCAAGAGCAAATTATCCAACTTACGAACAAAAAATTATAAAAACTGGAAACTGACGCTGAAAATCAGCCATCTGTCCTCGGGCTTCATTTAAAGCATAGAATAATTTCTGCTTTAACCGGTTCTCTGCTGACAATGACTTCTCCAAATGAGTGTTCTTCTCACGAACAACTCGAAGTACCGCATGCAGCTCCTGAAATACATTTTATCATAAAACACCCAGCTCACAAAATCTGTTACCAATGTGACGAATTCTACGGTTTAATTTCTCTGCAGTCATTGCAATGCCAAAATGTTTTATCGATTGTAAATCAGATATATTTACAGTAATTTTGACTGTACTAAAAGAAGATAATCTTCAGCAAAATACTTTCTACAGCTCATGAAATTGAAACAACCTGCAAATCGTTGCTTTCTTTGTATTGACGTAACTGTCGCAGCTCCTCTTCATGCTCATTTATAAGTTCCTCTTTTGATTTTAATTCACGTCGAACGATTCGCAATTCTTTTTCCAAATCAGCCTTCTTTGTTTTACATGCTTCACTGCATTCAACAATTCTACAAACACAGTATAAAAATTCAGGATAGAAAATCATGGCGATGGAGGCATTATTACTCTATTCTCGAAAATGCTGCTTAAAAAAAAGCTTGATTATGGATGACAGTTTAACAGCTGAAAGCATAAGCTCTTGCACAAGAAGCGCATTCTCGGTATCAAAAGAAAATCGTGCTACACTGATCTCTTAGCAGTGGTGTTTTGCACAAAATGAGTAGCAAAAAATAGCGATGCATTCAAATAAACTACAGTTAGCAATATACTTGTTTGATTGCGCTGCGCTTAAAAAACGTGCAGCAGCATGCTCCTCCTTAATTTTGCTACGTTTCTCTGCAATCAATTCTTTTTCTAATTCATTTTTTTTCGTTTGTAAATCAATTAATTTCTTTTCCAATAGCTGCATCGCTGATTTATCCTGCTCCCGTATCTTCATTATATTTGCAAGTCTGAAAATAAAATAGTTTTGCAGCATTAGCTTCAAATTATAACAAAGAAGAATTTAATATTCAGAGATTGTATCATATGAAAACTAACTTGTCTTCAGTTTGCTCATGCTTCAATTTTAATTGCTGTAATTCTCCCTTTAATTGCTTTTCTCCATCAATATACTGTTGCACCATATAACGTAATTCCGTTTCCTGTGATCGTGCAGCACGCAGATCATTGCGCAGTGTTTCTAATTCTTCGGCACTAAAACATATATAATTAATCCCATGACAATTCATTCAAAAAAAAAAAGTCAGATTGCGCTAATTTGTATTCAAAACGATTTTCTACAGCTATAAGAGTCGTCCATTCGCTCTAGACAGGCTTACAGAAATTTAGTAGCAGTATGAAATATACATCTGAAGTTAAATTTTCTATCGTGAAACTTCAATTCCAATTCATTTTTATGATGAATCCAATGAGACACAATGAAAACAGATAAAAAAATCAATGATGCTACAATTCCTCGCATCATATACTAGTTTTATTACATGCTATGAATAAAACCTAAATTACACAGAACTAACTCATATTCGCTGGTCTTCCCACTGAAAGTCGCAGCATTGCCTGCAGACTGACCATCACTCTCAACAACATTACTGGCAATCGATATGTTCTGATAACCCGTATTACCACCAGAATTATACAACTCCTTATCCTGTTGTATAGTACCAGCTGCCAAATTCAATAAATTATTATTTAACGCACAATTAGCACCCAGTGTTGACGACGATAACGCAGTTCCAGGTGTTAATGGCGATAAGATACAGTTATGATTTTGTACATGACGTCCCCGTGAACGTCCCCCTTTTGCTCGAGAATAGCTTCCTGAGTTTGGAATTAACACTGAAATGTAAAAAGATTTGCGAAACTAAGAAAATCCTAAATGCCGCTTTTTCAGGAGAAGTTTTTGAAACCATACGAATTTCAAAAAAATTTGGCAATCACTTAATAGTAACGGAAACTGAAGCACCTTTATTTTTTTTGGAACTAGTTGGTTGTCGATGGATAACTCCTAAATGATTAGAATTTGGTGAAATATCATCTGGTTGAGATGAAGTTTCCTCTTGCTCCATTATTTCATCTTCGCTTTCCACTTCATTTGAAGACAGTGATATACGATCATCTAATGATGATGATGGTGAGTCAATAACACCGCTCAATATGTACAACAATACGCTCCAAAGTAAATCCCATATTGCGCGCCACAAATATATTCTCGGTGTCACTGACAATGATACTGTAAAAATGATTCTGAGAATGAAAGAGACCATAACACAACCAGACCAAAATGCAAACAATTCTAATAAATTTTCTCATCCTTTTAGATCTTTGCAAGGAAACTAAGTTACTGGAAGTGCAGAAATTCTTGCTCAACTATAGTTTTTTTAATCATGAATAACTCTCTAAGTCATGGACAGCATTTCTATTACATAAATTGATTGTGAATTAAGATGTGTTTCCTCTTCAACTGAAAATAAGTACTAACGTAAAAGGTTTCAAATTTGTGAGAAATTGAGTACGATAAACGATTATAACCGTGAAACTAGACCGGCTCAATTTTTCGAAATGCAGTTGTTAGAAAATTATAACTGTTTTGATTCAACAAGGCAAGATGGTCAGATTTGTAACTCTGAGAACAATGTCCTAACAAGTTTATTTCTTTAGAAATTTTCTTGGTGATACAATAAAAAGAAACTAAAGGAATGCACTACTAACGTACCAGAGCTAGCTGTGTCATCATCATCGTTATTTTCTCTTATTACTTGTTCCTTTCGCGTTGATGACGATACATTTGAAGGAAGAGAAACTTTTTTGGAATTAATGCTTGTATGCTTCCAACCATTTTGTTTCCAGCCTACTCCACGTGGATTCTTGCGCTGCGTTACCGTGGCAGATGAAGGTGATGCGCAAATAGCTAAATTTTGTAATGAACCAGGACAAATTTCGGACTCATATTCTGAAAAAAACATATTTACTTTAATTGTGTCAGTGAAAAGATAAAATGCTTCTAATCTATCCAAACATTTTTCATAGCGAGAAACAAAACTGATTCTTTTCGACTTATTAATAGCCTCAAAGTGAAGACATAATTGGATGTACATATAGTAAACAAAAAAATAGTAAAAAAGAAAATAAGCAATAAAAAAGATAGAAACAAAAAAAAAGTGAGAGATGAAATATGAGAATCATATCAGTGCATCTTACATCATTAATTTTAAACTACTGAGAGTTGTACTTACGACTTACTCATTACAACAATAATGTTAATAGATTTCAGATAATTAATAGAATTAATAGATTTCAGAGAATAACTAAATGCTTTCCTTAAAATGTTTTTCAGTGAAATCAGCAGTGAGCATTAGAGCTTCTTAAAAACTAAGCAACAAATGCGAATTGAACTAAATGAAAAAAGAAAGCAACCTATTTGTTCCTGATCTTGTAATACACTACTATTATATCGCAAATATATTTTCGGACCTTCATATAACGAAGGTAACGCCTCCGTTAGAAGCTTACAATATACTTCGTTGGCAACAGACACTTCCCGCTGGCGCCTTTTCACTCTCCAAAGTCTATAAAAAATGAAATTGTATTTCCTTGTAATAAAATATCTAACAATAACATACTAAATTAATTCAAAATTAAGAGTGATGGTATTCCCAATATCTGGTCATACATCCAAATTTCGCATCTTGCATAACCTGAATATTTATATTTCTAAAGTAGATTATCACAGAATCTCGTACCTAAAATAAGTTTTCAGACCAAATCCAAACATAACTGTCGGATATCCAATGCAGTGCGCAGCAAATGGACGACAAAAATCTGAAGTCAACGAAGAATTGTGTGCAAAAGCTGCCATTAATGCAACACCAAAATGGCCCAAAAAACCACCGACAGGATTAACAAATCGTGCTGGTGGATAGCATTCTTTCGAAGAATCACTCGTAATCATCTCACTGCTTGTTGATAAATCGTGCAGTTCCAGCCAATTCGTCAACAAACCACCTGAAATTTCATTAATTTATTCTATTATTTTGATAAAAATCTCAACAGATCAGCAAGGCACGAACTACCAGCTCTGCGTAAACTATTGTAATAAAAGCAAAAACAAATTTCTGAAGACATCACCAGTAAGGATATTGAGCGTCGACCCAAGCGTCGAACCTTTTAAGAACTGCAGCGGAGAATCGCCTCGATAACGCCAATTATACTCGAAAGATATTACCGCGATCCATAACAGCAAATGAACTGAACCAATACCTCGTTCTGCTACAATTATTATTGTGTTTTTAAGTATTTTGAACCATCTAGTACAGAAAAAGAAGCTCATTTAACAAAAAATATATAGTCACTGTTAAGCCTTCGTTCAGTAGTATGAAATTTAATAAGATAATATTGAAAATGGATTTCACAAATTTTTTATATACCTGTCTGCCAAACTAGAAGAATCCAAACATATGCACTTGCAAGAAAGAATAGTAGTTGAACGGGAAGAAATATAAAAAATATAAGATCCGTTGTTATTGTTGCACATATAAAAAATGCAGAAAAAGCCTGAAGTTAATAATTTCAAGAAATTAAAAATTTAGCTCAAAATTCACAAAAATTTTTGATGCATTTCTTTTTTGGTGCTTGTAATGATTGAAAAATTGGATAAAAAACGTACAGAATATTGCAATGAGCTAACGAGACCCTGGAATCGAAATGAATCGTAGCAATTGCGCATAAGTAACCAAACCGGATATAATAATTCAAAACGGAACCCGATCAATAAATCAAGCGCAATACAACTGAGCCATAGCAATAGAAATTTCACGTATGCGAATCCACCGAAATGTCTGTAAAGTGTCATTGTTAGAAGTGGTGGTGGAGAAGCAGCAGCATACCATCAGCGATGCATATCTCTGACCAGAAGTAACCTGGAACTACACAGCTCTTCATCATATATGAAAACAAATTGTCCGCTACTCTTAATTGATACGAATCAACAACACAACTATATTTCTATAAAAATACATTAAAATTTGAACAATTTACTTATTGCATCATTAGACATGAAAATGATTCCAACAAATATAAACTATCCTAACGATTATTTAAATATATTTTTGAATTCTTACCCAAAACACATTGTTTCTGCGATACGTCCACGTCCCTTTAAATTTCTTCGTAATTTTGGCACATCAATCATACGTGTTGTTCTTTTCATCATTGTTGCAATCAGCTATGATCTCTTAGATAATAATTAACTAGAAAGTTTTTAGAAAATTTTTCAATTTCTTACATAAGAAGGATAATTCAAAACAATGCATATGTAATATAGAAGCGAGAAGATAAATGTAACAAGGAAATAATAATTTCATTAGTTAACATTGAACAATTATAATTTCACCGTAAACTTTTATACCTAAAATTATATCGAAATAAAAATTCATTTTTCTACAGTAGCAAAAAGCTATTATAGAAAAAGTTAAGTTTTTTTTCTCTACTTTATAGTTCCAACAATGAAGAAAAAGTACTACTTATTAGTGATATGAATCAAAATACTGCAACAACTATCCTATACTATTCAATCAATCTTAGCAATAAAAACTGATAAGTTTTTTTTTAAACTTATTCTAAATGCTAAACTAAATGCTTCAATGAAAAATCAATTATAAGTTGGAAGTAGATGACTTGTAAATTTAAAAAAAAACAATTGTTATGGATATAAACTATATGTTATAGATATGACCTATGATTGTTATATGGGTGTGAACTATGATTGTTATGGATATGAACTATATATGGGATAGATCTATAGAAAAATAGATCAATTGATATTTATCAAAAAAAAAAATGAAAGCAAAAATGATCTGAACTAGAACAAAAAAAAAAAACGTTATCGACTTACTCTTTCTCTTGCTTCGTTATAAGCTTTCTCAAGTGCAGCTGCCAACAATCCTCCAATCAAGCCGTCACCCTACTCTCTATTCTATTGCCATGCTCTATCCCAATCCTTTTACTCTCTTAGATTTTCTTTAACAATTATCATCATCATTATTTTCTTCATCATTATCATCATTATCATCATCATCATCATCATCATCATCATCATCATCATCATTATTATTATCATTATCATCATCATCATTATCATCATCATTATTTTCTTCATCATTATCATCATTATCATCATCATCATCATTATTATCATTATCATCGTCATCATCATCATCATCATCATCTAGGCAATCTTTGTATCAGGCTTATCTTCTAACTAGCTCTACCCTGTGTGAGTACATAGACTACAATTACCCTTCATCACCGATTGCTTCATGAATAATTTCGCCTATCTGCTTTTTTAAAGTCTAAATGTATAAATCAATAGCAGTTATGCTTACTATTTGTTAATTTACTTAACAGTTCACTTTTTTTTCAAATCTTTACAAATCCACAAAGATTCAGTATCTATCAATTTCAGTATACTTTAATGCACGCTTTACAGTTTCCCATTTTTGTCTTTTTACAACAGTACATTCATCAAACGCAGTTACATCATCTCCATTACTTCATTATTATTTATTAATAATTTTATTGCACTTTATTACATAGGAATTTTTTACTCTAAGAATTACAAACTAAAAACATTTCTTTACTTTTTCCTTTAATTGAAATTGCTCTCACTTAAAATTTGCTACATTAATTTAAACTTAATGAATTGAAAGTGTTTTTCAAATGTATTACATCAAGGAAAGCATCGAAATAATAATTACAGGCAAAAGATTCAATGATCAAAGATACAACTTCTGAATCGAAATTCCAAAATATTTTGTAAATTGCATTGAAAATAAAGTTCAATTGCCTAAGGAGTCAATATCCAATTAGCTGTCACTACCTCATTAAGCTATATTAGGGTCTTATAATAATGCGATATATGAGGGATACATAAAGCTCTATTAAAATGTTATAATAATGTGATATATGAGGGATAGAATCATTCCATTGGGATATTATGCTCTAAACAAAATCTCGTCCTAACAGTCTATCGACTAAAATAAGTAATCAAAACATTTTACATTTTAAACAACATTTATAAAAATAATTTCACATCTGTTAGATTTAGTAAATTCATCAGCTAACATGTTGTTTGCTAATTACACGTAATTTATTAATAATACGCAACAAAGTTGTAAATTGTAATAAAAATTTAGAAAAGTAGTTTATATGGGACTAGACAATAGCATAGCTAAATTAGCTCTGAAGTAGAGGAGAAGCAGTAACGGACAATTTTTTAGTTCAAAGGTCAAGTCAAAGGATAATAAAACACGTTATTACAGCTTATTTTCCTTGGCATTCATTTAGCTGATTTTGTATTTTAATGGTTTGATATTTTTGTAAAATTTTCTCCAAAGAAAACTCCAAATAAAATTCTTAAGCATAGTAATTTGCTGATCATTTTTTCTGTGATAATTCTAAAAAAAATTTTCTTTGAAGATCATTTTACAAAAATATCAAATCATTAAAATATAAATTTAAGTGAGCATAATTAAAACTTCAAATAAAATTTTAAAACGTAATGATTTGCTGATAAATTTAAAACTCAGAAATATGAAGACCTTTTCTAGAGCTAGCACATATCCACCATGAAGAAAAGTAATTGCAAAAAAAGAAGTTTTCGACATTACTCTTTAATATAAAGATTTTTTTCTACTATCATACATATCTATCTTATCAGTAAGGCAAAATATCCAGGAGATCAAAAAGATACTTAACAATAGAAACTTTGAATTTACGCAGTACTGTTATCTCGTTGAACCCGCGTTGCATATAATTATCAAATTGATGTAGTACGTTATTTAATCAGTTATTTAAACTTCAATTACAATGTGATATTAGAAAACAAGTTTTACAACAAGTAAAAAATCAATGGTGTTGTGAAAAGTAAAAATTTAGAGGTTGCTTCCCAAGAAATGTATATATAAAAAAAACGTTCCTTAGATTAATCAACTAATAATTAATCAACTTGCAAATATTGTGATAAATACAATTATTTCAAATATTTTCAATAAATTTTATCACTCTTTCACTTTTTTATGCTATTTCTCTCACTACATATAAATATCTTTCAACTTATAGCTATTTCAACAAGCAATAAATAAGATACGGAGAAATTTTTTTTCTCCATTTAACCCATATTTCATTTTCTCATTTTTTTGTTTTTGGCTCGTTGAAATTTGCTTTAAATTTATCTTATCATCAAAGCAATAGATAATGATGTAGAAGTAAAATTTGATTAAAAATCTCTCTAATTAGTAACAATTGTTAAGATAATTTAATTTTAATTTTTATTTGCAACCATATGATTCGATTAGATTAAGTATATTTATGTTGTCTATAGAAATAAAACATAACTTTATGATTATAATAAGTACGTATATTTTACGTCCACAAAAAAATTTCTATAAAAAACGTAAAAGCTGGCGTGAAAGACTGAGAACTTTCGCAGGTCATATTAGTTATAGCAACAGATGCACGTAATTTACTTAATTTTTTCCAAGCATAATAAGCGCAAGCTTATGAATTCAAGTTATTTCATTTTGAAGAAATTTAACAAAATACTAAAGTTTATAATAACGTGGAAAGCGTGAAAAGCATGTTAATTATCAGTTCTTTTATAATGTATCCAGTATCACGTATACCTTAAATTAGTAAAGAATGAAATAGTACTCAAAAATAATCCAATACCTAATAACATGTTTACTAATTAATGATCCAAAGCAATGCACTGCTAACAGCACCACAAAAGCAATTGATACCAACTTGAGGGACTTTCTCTATTTCATATCGACGTTGATACAAGCCTGTGTAGGCCGCGCAAGCAGGAATTCAGAATTTGAGAACGTTTTCAATTTCGCTGTTGAAGTTCTGTTACCATGCGAATCAGTCTTCTATTATCAGTATTACTTTTAGTCTAAGTTTCGTTATCATATCACTAATAATAAACTGAGTCAAACTATTCATTAGAACGTTTGATACGGAAAGCGTATACGCTTTATTCATTAGAACGTTTGACACGGAAAACGTACATGCATTATTCATTAAAACGTTTGACACGGAAAGCGTATATGCATTATTCATTAGAACATTTGACACGGAAAGCGTATACGCATTATTCATTAGAATGTTTGAACATGGAAAGCGTGTACGCATAATAAAACCTGGTGGGTTCATTTTTTACTCAATTCGAAGTGAAGTCGGTAGACTGGCAGGGTATTTTGATTTACTGGAGAAAATGTACACTAAAAATGAATTCTGATGTTATGGAATAGGCAATGAGAGTGTTAGCTGCACGTGAGTCTATCCTTGAAGAGAATATTTTATGCTGGCATTCTTTAAAATACAAATTAAAATCAAGCAAATTTTATATTTGATATGTTATCATGAATTACTGGAACATTACGTGCCATATCAGACATTTTTTGCAAGCCTTAATGATATAAAAATTTATCACTGAAATATTTTGTGACGAGATTTTTCTCAATTACTGAGATATCCCAGAACATGCTATGGTACTGTACAAGTCAAGTGCTTCTAGAATTCCTTTCAAAATGATGAAGGTTACAAGCACAAGAGGTCAAGGTTCATCGATGCAATTAATATTCAAGGTTCATCGATGCGTTAATATGACATATTCCCATGAAAACGGCTCCTTTTACTTGTTATAGAGACATTTGTTCCAGCAATATTTACTTTCACGAATAAGAATTTAATTACTTCATATAGTTCATCATTATTTTAATATCTGCGTTGCTTTCTGTAATTATTCGAATTGCCTTACGCAAGCATCACTTGCTAGCAGTTTAATTCTTTAAATGAAATATCTGATTAAAATGCATTCATCGTTTTAGTTTTAATTATACAACTTTAAATTTGACATATATTTCAGATGCTCAAATCTTTACTTAACGCCAAACAAAAAAAAAAAAAGTGTTAAAAATGTGATTTCACAAACCCATTGAATATTCTTCACACTCTCTTATACCGATAAATTGTTACTGAGGAAAATACACAAACTATAAATATTTTTAGTGCATCGTATCACTTATAGTTTCAGAGTTATTCACTTTTAAATTCATAAGGAATGGTTCTCAAATTGATTCGCACTTTGCATAATCTGCAGTAATGTGATGGAAAATTCATCGGCAAGCATGATATCAGTTGTGATAGCAAATTGATTTTTCAAACAATAAATATAAAACGAAAATTCAGATTTTAAATTGAAATTTCAAATGTTTTAATGAAGAAAAAATATCATTGGTTAATTTTCAGGTTGCTTCAAAATTTTAATGCGTAACAGCTTGTATTTCGTAAAACAAGACTAAAATTTCAAGTTACTTTTTCAAACTTTGGAAATTATCCACCATAATTTAGAGTTTATCCAGATGCAATTAGAGGATTAAGAGCATAGGATTAAGAGTATTTTTTGTCGAATATCTTCCAAAAGGAAATAGTAATATTAGGGCTGATACAAGGAATCTGTTTATCTCGTTTGTGTTCTTTGTCTTATTTCGCAAAAATTGTTTGCATTAAAACTGTTTCATTGTTTTTGCAATTGTATCATTGCGCTATTCTTTTAGATTTAAATAACTTGAAAAGAAAGTAAGTGCAATTTTGAAGCGAAGATTTAAGTGATTTGAATAGAATGGAAAAAAAATGATACAAAATATTTGTTCAATTCACTGTACAGTTTTACTGTATAGTGAATCAAACGTAAAAAAATGAAATCTTTGTTATGGAAATAGTAGATAAGTATTTTGTTAGGATGCAATTTATGTCTTCATTCACCTAGTACATCTGCTAAATTTGCTATTTATGTCATAAATAAGGATATGAAAGAGAAAAAATTTGATAAATAGAGCATATCAATAATTTCGTACAACATCATCTATCATCTAATACAAACTTCAGTAAGTGATTGTGAATACTCTGATTTCAATATACATAAACGAGGCTCGAAGTTGAACAGATAGTTTTTTGGTAATTAGATATTAAACTATTTTTGCTTCGTTCAAAAACTGCTTTGTATTATTATAATCGCGCAGTAATATTTTCATCTTATAGTTTGGTAAAGACGAGCATAAGGATTATGAAAATTATGAAAAAGTAATGCTATTGTCGAAACTGCTCGAAGTATTTGCTGTTTATAGAATTTATTGTCAGTAAAAAAGGCGTAAAAGAAACGAATGATTTTTTTTTTTAAAATGTGCCTTTGCTGTTTCTTTAAAAGTTCCAGTATTGCAATCAATACAAATATATATCTGACAAGTTGCATCATTCAATTTCCAGAAATTCTCTCTAGCTTTTGAACTCAATATTCCACTTCCAGTTATAAAAGAATTCTTAAAGTTTAAGTTGCTAGAAAATGGTAAATTTTTATTTGGATTTTATGGACAATTCTGAGCAAATGGTGACATTGCTTATTTTTGAATGAGTAAAAGTTCGATCAGTTATTTTAGATGACTGTGGCCAAAATGACAAGTGATCCGTTGTTTTAGTGCTGCTGCTTAGCTTTACTGCTAAACATGATTATTACTTTTCGCATCAACTGATACAGTTGTTGCTCTACTTGTAAATTCATTGCTCATCATTTTTGCCTAATCGGCTTTTCTTTATTTTGTTTATTTTGTTTAGCCAAAATTATTGAGGTAATTCTCTACTGCTTGTAAACAACTATTCATATTCATCACTCTAATACCTTATGCAAATATTGGTTGTTAACTTCCTTCGGCATTATATTTGAAAAGAGTTGAAAAATAAGTGTAGAAGGCAATTGAAAAAAAAACTCGCAACCTTGGCCTCTTTAGTGCAGGAGAACAAATTAAAATTTGCGAAATTTAAAAAATTTCTAATTACGCAGTTCTTTTACATTATTTACATTACGCACTTCCAATAGAAATGCCATAAATTCTATCATTTCTTGTATATCGCAGATGATAAGTAGTTCATTTTAAGAGTTTTTATACAAGAGATGAAGTAATTCCACGGAGTACAATTGAATGAATAGTTGGCACATGTGGAATTTGATTACAGATTAATGTGAAAGTCATCGTCACTTGAATTTCAACTTTATTAATCAGAGATAAGAACCATAAAATTTACACTTTTTGTCAAAGAAAAATTAATCTTGCTAATTGCAACTGTTCAGATAAACTTCTCATTTCTATGAAATCATAGCCTGGATGCGTAATGCTTTAGCAACATCTAAGACAAGTGCGCTATTAATATTCTATATTCTTTTTGCTGCTTTATCGAATAAAAGAGCAATTAATAAATAGATGGCAAAGATGCATAAGATAGGCAATATGCACTGATATGACATAAAATTCAATATAAAATGAATGTTCACAATAACTTCTATACCATGCAAATTTAATATTTGGAACTAATCACATCTGATTAGTGCATGAAAAGATTTGTCACAGTCGCATCATGATTAAATCTGGACTATGGTACGTAATAATATTTAAACAAGATATGCTAATTTTTTTTTATTAAATTTAAATGTAGTGAAAATAACTTTAAAACTGTTTATAAATATGCTAAATATGCTTTATCGCAGGAAAATCTGTGATATAAGCAAGCTGAATTAATATGGATGTTATCGTTCTTACTCTTTCTACATAACATAACATATGTATTATCAAAAAACAATAATTCATGAATCTATAGAATCTATAGTATCTAGAATATATAATATAGAATATTAATATATAATATAGAATATAGAATATAGAATCTATAAAAAAAAATTCTTTTTATTCTATATTCTATATTAAAATATTTCAATTCAATATTTCAAAAAAAAATTTCAATATTTCAAAAAAAAAAAAAAATATATTCAAAATATTCTATAGAAATCAATACATAGTTGGAAAAAATCGAAGCAAACTTTTCCTCCAATATTTTAAGTGAATGATTCATATGGTTTTTTTGATGTATTGATAATTGCGTAGCGTATAGTGAATGGTAATATTTCAATTTTTTCTTACGGGTCAAATCATCATGTCTACTCTAATGGACAAAGCCCTCACTGCACGTTGTAGCATTTCCTTCTTTACTACTATAAATACCGATATTACGGTAGTAGACAAAGTAGTTATTATAATGATTTTCCTTTACCTATCAATATGTAATACTTTCTCTATGTATTTATAAAAGCACAATCATTGTCTTAATAGCCACTGTCCAAAAATATATTGTAAAGACTTTGTATAACTCTAAAAGTTTACATTCTTTGTTATCTATGCAAATTAACACTACTATAAAACAGATGGGACCAGCCACAGAGAGTCAATTTTATTTCCAAACACAACGGTATCTCAAACACTTCATTACTTCTATACATAATTTTTTTACATCCAGGAATCAACGACCATCGAGTGGATGGCTCCATCCCAAACAGTTACACATAACAAAACTTCAATTCAATAAAGGCTACTTTTAATTTTGTCGAATCTTACTTTCGATAGCATACATTCAAAATGAACATTTTAAAAAAAAAAATTTTAAGAATATTTTTTATTATATTGAAAAACACACTTTCAATGACCGAGGATGGTCATTCTTTATAATTAAGGTCAGCACTCAGGTTCTGCTCCATCGTAAGATTGACAGATATTTACTATGTTCACATGTTATAGCAAATAAAAATACTCCATTATACATCATGTAAAGCAACATTTATCATGCATTTTTATTCAATTGTTTAACTCAAAGTCTTATCAATAACGTACGTTAACTTTATTTAAAGATTGTCGTCGAGTAAACAAATAAACTTTTAACTTTAAAATTGGTTTAATTTTGAAAAATACAGAAAGAAAAGCAAGAAAAACTGCTTCATCTGACTCTTTTTTTATAATTTAATTTTTATAAATCGTACATCATTTTTGAAAGTTAAAATAAAATTAGAACATACTTGCTCTCATTCTAGTGATTACGATTCAACCGAATTTGGATATAAACCTTTATCATCCATCCCTATTGTCTTGCTTATGCAGATATAGCATAACGGATGTAAAGTATCATTACAATAGCTAAAAAATTAACTGCAAGGAGTACTAATGAAACAAAATTCAACTGTTAAAGATTATCGGAAGTGAAGATACTTTTTAGGTATCTTTTTTGCTTATAAGGAAGTTTCTACTGGTGACAACATGCAAGTATCATAATCATATGTGCCAAAGGCATTCTTCGAATCAGTTCATTAGTGCTCCTTGTAGAATTACTTTATAATAATGCTTCTTCATTCTGAATTAATTGTCGTTTCGATTTTCGCATTTTAAATAGCTCAATGAATTCATCTTGCACTACTGCTTTTGCTAATTGAATGCATTGCTTTTGCTTCCTCTATTTTCTTTCATTTATTGTTAGCAACTTCAGGACAGTTTTCTGAATTCTATACAAGCTAATAAGTATAAAAGTAAAAAAGCTGCAAAAAATAGAATACGGCAAATAATGCAACAGCAAACAACAAAAGCAGCTAAACCTCTCAGCATTGCTCCTTTCCATCTTTCAATTACTCCTTGAAATCTCGTGAAGATATCAGCAATATTGAATGAAAACAGTTGATCTTTCCCCCTTTCACTTCTATTTAATTACCCAATCGAATTAATTCTCAATGGAAACATTTTGTACTGCTTAAGAAGTAGTCTTGGTTTAACAATAGTCAATTCAGATGCATTTACTGCATTAGATATGAAGGTATTCATTCTTTGCATGCAGTAACTAAAATGCTAGAATTTCCGTCAGTTAGAAATCACGTATATAAAAATACCGACTAAATATAAACATTCCAACTTTTTTCATCACCGACAGTTTGTAAGAGTCAGTTAATCTCATAATAAACGAAATTTCAGACATAGACAAATATATAAATGCTAATTTTTAAATTCTGCTTTGCGACCAAATGCGGAAGAGAATTAAGAAAAAGGAACTCATTCCGCATGATTCTTCTGAAATCGATGATTAGCAACCAGATTTCGCTAGACTTAACGAAATCTCTTATAAAAAGTGATATAAGCTGTGAAATGTATGTTTCATTTCAATTTTTTGAAATCCTAAATATGAAAACGTGTAAGGAACGCAAAATAACAAATAAGTAGTTAAGTTTAAAAGATCAAGATTCGTAGAAAAAATTACTAACGCATTCATCTGATAATTTTCTTATGTAATCTGTTTGAAACTTTGAGAGTTTTTTTTAAGCGTTCCGAATAAATTAACCGAGCTGTAAATATTTGATCAACTGTAAATAGAGTGCCATAATTATGGGAAAAACAAACTATAACGCTCCTAGATTACTGATAGAACTAAACTGCCATAAAAAATATTTAAATTAAACAAAAAACAATTCGCTAATATTGTGCAATAATTATTGCTTCGAAAAATTGTTTTTTGCAAAAAAAGAAAATCAGTTTCTTCTGGGACTAATTTAACTGATCAAAAAGAAAAGTTTCTTCTGGGATTGATTTAACTGACAAAAAGGAAAGAATAGAAATCGTAGTAGATAGACTCGTTTTCTTGTTATGCATAGAAATGAACAAATGGAATGGAAGAAATAGTGGAACAAAACTGAGCGAAGAATGCAACATTGCATGTCAGTAAACTGCATATATGTATATTATGTAAACTGTAATGTATGCATTTACAGATGCAATTAGATACACTCATTTGAATTCTTGTAATCTCATATCTTAGTTTACAGAATGTTCGGCATGGGGATGGAAGACTATAAGTAATATTATTATAAAACAAAACCAAAAAAAGATTTAACATTTAAAAAATCTTAAAAAATCAAAACTAAAATAATACTACGACTAAAAACATTAAACATCCATAATTGACAGAAATAAAAACAAAAAAACTAATTTAATTGGGAGCTGTACAACACTCCTACATTCCTAACGGAGTAACACCGTTGATAGGTTGTAACCGGAAAGGATGGAATGTGTTCGAAGGTCAGATCAGAATCTCTTGAACTAAGTGAACTAACTCTTAAATGATCACCTCACATCTCTTATGCTTCAAAATAATTGACATCGAAAGACTATGGTAGTAAAATTATGACAATTAAACAAAATAATTGAGTTATTTCATGTTATTTAATTTACTATCAATTTAAAAACAATTTTTTAGACTTACTTGTTATTATCAGACTTCCCATCATTTGAAAAATTAGATAAATATTGCCATTTCAACAACGATAAAGTGCAAACATTTTTCGATCTAACAAACTATGAAGCAAGTTTTAAATGTATTTCTAATCTATTCTGCACTTTAATCAGCTTTAACTCTCCATTCTTTTATTTCTAATAACGAATAAGCAGTATAAGAATTTCCTTCCAGTTTGAACTTTCAGCAAATGCAGTGTTTTGACTTTCACTTAAAGATCTTTCGAAGTATATCGTCAGTCAGGTTAGACTTCAATTACTCCAAAGAACCCAATTTAAATATATTACTATGAAAATAATATTTACATGTAATGCCCAATGAAATTTCAATCACTCTGTTTCTACCCCCATCTAACTGCATCATCGAATAACAAATGGTACTTAAGTATGAGCTGTTGATGTTTGAGTTTTCGGAAAGCAAGTAAAAAATCTTAATTGTCAGACTATCTGGAAATTCTCAATTTCATAAATGAATAATGCATCACTATTTTATAAAATCGACGTATCAAACGTAGCAGTCCATGATGAATTCATGGAACAAATGATTCCTATTACTTCGAGAATCAAGAAATATTTTTGAAGCAGAAGAAATCGTCCACAAGAGAGATCAACAAATAATTGCACAGCTTTTTTTTATATTTTTTTAAATTGTTTGTTTAAAAGCTTCGCACTCCTTTTTTGGAAAAGATATTCAGCAAACAGAAAAAAAAAAAATCAACAATGAACAAATAAATCATCAACAGTTTATAAGCAATATAGCCTCGACAACTGAACATTTTCAACAGCCTTTTTTACACAGAGAAAATGCAACGAAAATGAGATAGGAAATGAATGCTTCTAACATCATATGTTTCAGGAAATTAAGATATGGGACTTAGCTTGAAACATGTAACCACAATTTTTGATCAGAACAAATTTCTTAATCTTTTTTTTTTTTTTTTTTTTTTTTTTAAATCTAACCTTTCTTTTTTTTCTTAATCTGATCCTGAAATAATCTCACTCATTCCAAAAGATAGGCACATACAATGCGTAAGCTAGCTACCATGTCATTCTAGAAGGCAACATAATTAGAAAAAGTTTGTTATTCACAAAGAAATAAGGAATTTTCGGAGATGAACATCAGCAGAAAAATGACAGAAACACTCCCAAGTCCATCTCAATGCGACTTACATAAAATTTAATCTGATTAAGATTTAACGAGCAAATGTGTGGTCTTCGTGATCAGATATGATAATGAATTGACATCGTAGATTAACATCTCTACCAATTTGATTTAAATAAACGAGCAAACTGTTAATCAAATATTAATAATTGCTGATATGTCACAATAATATTGCTAAGTCTTTCCTGAAACATTTCATTGATAAACACTTCTTTTGCAAGCATTTCAATAAAACTTTTCAAGCATTACCTTAAGAATCTCGTAGGTATAACCAACAGTAACCAAAAAAGGAGTAGGCTTTGCTATCAACAAATTCTTTTTTACAACAATTACACTTTCGTATTCTCTGACAGATATTTTAGATATTCTAAGCACTTCTATGCACAATTTTCTTGAATACGATATAATTCATATGGTATAATCAACAGTAACTACAGAAGTGAAAGCCTATTAAATATAAGCAGTGTGTTTGGTTCTAAAACAATTGAACCATGCTGGAGTTATTAAATTCATAATGCAGATGAATGAAATGAAAAGAGTTTTAGAAAAATAATGGTATCTAACAGTATATCACACAATGTACTCCGGAGTCCCACGATTTGCACTACCAAATTTGCAGATTTTGTAAGTGATAAGGCAATGACATACATTCTACGGGTTATTAGGAATACTCTGGCTGTTGTTTTTTTTGTTTTTTTTTTTTTTTGTAAGTAATTCAATATATTTATCTCACGATAAACTTTCCAACCATCGTCGTTTCGAAACGTTTTCTGTCAATCTAACAAAAATCCTATGCAAAAATTAAAAGTACAAAGATTTGTATAATAACTGCCAAGAAAGCGGAAGAAGGACCAAAAAAGAAAACCGTCATTCGGCCATCGATTAATTTTTGAAGTCCGCAAGTACCAAAGAACAGATCTGTGCAAATCGTGAGACTACTGCCACTACCTGCGAAATAAATTAAAGATGTTTAAATCTCTACATCAAGTATGTTCTCATTCTGCTACAGTAAATAATTTCAGCAACATGAAAATTTCTCCGATATTTTAGAGAATTATTCTTAAGTTGTTGAACAGGACAAATTAATAGTCCTCGTACATTAATCAAAGGAATTAAATAATTTGAGATCCTGCCTCACTATCCAAAGAAAGATTAAATTAAAAGTAACAAATTTTAGCAAAATAACTTGCGCTCACATTCGTCTTCAATAATTTAAACATTTTTTGTCTTCATCTATTACACTAATCTTCGCCAAAATATTTTAATCAACTCAGTAATGTCTCAGAGTTAATTTATTTCGATTTGCAACAAATACAACAAATTATTCAACATTGAAAAAACCCGTTCAAAAATTGCTGTCTATACTTTCTTGTGACAGATTTTGTGGTACCTGCAAATTTGTCATTCATGAATTAAAGGAATTTTTCAAAATAAATATAATACAAAACTGAAATGAAACGCGTCTAAAAAGAAATTCTTCGAATTCATCTTTCTTATATTTTCCTACTATTTCTTAAAAAAAAATCGAAAACTGATGTATACATTTTTAGCCGTTTCAGTTACAACTCATTGATATCCATTTGAAAAACATGAGTTTTACGAAATTATTCAATGCAAAACTTACTTCAAGATATTTATGTGCATAAAATAATGGTGCTAAAAAGTTCGATGAAGCCACCTGTTTCTCGAAATTTGCTGTCGCTCGATCTCTTTCCCATGGTGCTCTGAAAAAAAGCTTTTCAGTTGCTCACTCTCTGAAATATTTTTCAGATCAATGGATAAGAAACATGCGTTTCAAGAACCTCAAGAGTGCCTGATAACATGATTATTTTATGGTTTAAAAACCAGCCAAGATGAATGAGATACGCTATTGACTGCTGTTGCATGCATGGATTTTACAAACTTTCCACCAACAAAAAATTCTAGTATTCTGTCAAATAACGCGATAGTTTTAATAACGAAACAAACTTCGTACATCATTAATTCCTATTTATTTTACCTATCATCTTAACCAGTTTGTTCCAAATCATGCAAGAAATCTACTCAAACTTAGTGTAAAGTTTATATACTTTTCTGTTTGAAATATCTACTCAACTTTACTATAAATTTTATGACATTGAAAATTTCAAATCAAAGAAAAAAAGATTTGGATTCTCATTTCACAAGGCGTAATTATAGGAAAGTAAATCATATACATTATCGCAATACATTATTATTATTGTTATATTTTCTTTCTATCTTTCCATTTTTAATTTATGCATTTGATCATTTGAAATCGTTAATACAATTGGGTTTTGATGTTAGGAGTGAAATGAACAGGAAAAGATTGATAGAGAATCAGAGAATAATCATCAAAATATTATGTTTTAAAAATTGAAAACCTCACACAGCATCAAGATTTTTTGTTGCACCGCGTGTAAAATGTTTTGTTGTACTGATATGCAGTACTAATTCATCAAGTGTATCAAATCGTTGAGCACATTTTAGACATGTGAAAATATTACTGGTGATACTGCTAGAAACACATTTGTTGGGCGCTACTGGCATCGGTAATTTTGCCGTACCAATTCGATGTACAAGTTGTGACAGTTCATCTAAAGCATCTGCTGCTGATGTCTTTGTTGAATCTGAAACAATTTTGTTATCGGTTCATAACTGATACGATTTCTACTACAAAATACAGACTGTTTGTTTAAACCGAAGTTTGATAATCCAATTTCAACCACTTTTTGGACTTCTTAAAACGCTTCTTTAATATATAAATTTGCATTAAAATACAAATCAAATGTTATAGTGAATAAAATTATTCAACTAAATAAATGATTTCTATTCATTATTTATAGAGAAATTTCAATTCACAATGATTGAACTTACACAGTTTTTCTGAAACTTCTAACATTTTTCGACATTTCAGGAGGATAGCCTAAAGTTTATGAATTATCTATTTCAACTCCCTACATTTCACTTCGGATTTTATCTAATTTATCTAAATCTAATTAATATCTAAATCCAATTTAATTAATCCAATCACGGAATTGACCTAATCGAGTTTATCTAACTCTATCGATTATGATTTACTCAAAATTATTCTGTAATACTTCAGAGTAAATTTACCGTGTCCAAAGCGCAATTTTATCGAATCAGTGTTACTGCGTGATTCTGTCAGATAATATTTTGACGCAAAAGGCCTATTGTTTCTGCGAAGTCCAAAATTTGCACCTCCTTCCTTACTACTGTTCGCTCGTACACATCGTTCCAAACGTTTCAATGGTGATTCTGAATCCGTTGATGTGATTGATGATGCATCAATTCGTGAAACTTTTGCAGAGGAAATATCAAAATTACTCTGTGTGGAATTTCTATTTGCAGTGAACAGTGAAAGACAGGATTTCTGGTGATTATCATTGATAGTAGAAATGATTGGGATATGGCAGCTTGTAGGAATGCGGGAACTATTATGTCCATTGGGAGATTTATGATGAGTGAATTGTGATCGAGAAAATGATGCACATTCCGCGATGCAACATCTCTCAGAATCATTTGGCTCACATTTAGGAATTTTTAACGGTGGTGGTGTATTATTGTTGTGAAGAATATATGGCGCATCTTGTAATGATGCAGAAGCGCAAAAAGAATTTTCAACTGTTGAATCTGTTGTTGATAAGATACTTGGAAGTGGTGGTGAGATTGATGGAGAGTGTAATCCTGGAGAAATTAGCTCTCGGGAAATTTCCGCGGAACCATCATCATCCTCTGCTAACACTCCACCGATAATTCGTTTAGCAGGCCTCGCTTGCTTCTTCCTCATTTGTCCATGCCAGATAGTGAGATGATCTATCTACATCAGTAGTGACGAATGTTTCACATGGTTAGTCAGGGAGAATTTCCTTCTATTTTCACACCCTCTTTCACGTAATCCCTCTTAAATCCTCTCTATACCTGCTTCCATCAAAAGTCCATGCAACCCTTTGATCTTTCCACATTTCTTTGTTTTTCTTATTTCTCTCTCAGACAAATGAAGAAGAAAAGCTGTCTGCTTGCCTGCCACTCCACCCAACCCAACATGATTGATTGATTGATGGCAACCGATGCCACGACGATGACGACGCATCCATTTCCTTCAATTACGACGTAAATCTCATTGCGGGTCTCGACGGGAAAACTTGCAAGCGATATTTTCATATACGCGCCATTTCTTTTCTGTTTGGTAATGAAGTGATAGACGTCGTGTACGTAATTAATTTACGTGCAATTTGCCTTTTGTTGATAATCAAGTGATGGACGTCATATACGTAATTAATCTATGTTGTGATTTGCTTACTCTTGATAATCAATTGACGAACGTTGTGTACGTAATTAATTTACGTGCAATTTGCCTTTTGTTGATAATCAAGTGATGGACGTCATATACGTAATTAATCTACGTTGTGATTTGCCTTTTGTTGGTAATCAAGTGATTTCTTCTCCTGATCCACTTCCTTTATTGAAAAATTAAAAGAAATGTTGTAACTACAGTAATAGATTTTGGTAAAGCTTATGATAGATTCAGGAACTAACATAGCTCTTGATCGAAAAACTTCACACACCTTGTTAGCTGAAGTTACCAAGGAGCCTGTGTGTACGTAATTAATCTACATTGTGATTTCCCTTCTATTGGTAATCAGGTGACGGACGCTGTATACGTAATTAAATCTAATTACAAGAAGATGTCGAACGACAGACCGAGACGAATGCAACATATTGGGTCTACTCAAGACAACGCGGTAATTTATTTTATTCAGGATAATATATGCATGAGAATGTGTAGCAAGAATATTTCTCGAGAAATACTTATTTGGATTAGTTCAATATAAAATTTCTGTTTATCAATAAAATAGTATACATTATACACTTGTATTCACACTTATCAATGCAAGTAATTTGAACCATAGTTGATGTCTCTGTTTGAGAACGAAGGAATGTTAGTTTCTTTTTTGATAAACGAATAGCTTTTAAAAGCTTACATTTATCGTTTGCAAAATATATCGCCACTTTCTACATTTTTTTTTTTCGAAGCAATAATTTATTGTCTAACATATCTCATAAATTATATTGAAAATGTACTAAAGACAATATTTTCTACATAAGAAATGAACAGAAAAACGGAGAATAGCATGTAAAAATATGGAGAATAGCATGTAACACGGAGATAAAATAGAGACAAAATACAAGGAAAAAAATTGCGTATTTCCGAAATTTCGAAAATTTTTTCGAAAATTCATATTTCGAAATTCCGAAAAGTTTTGTATTGAACACATTTGGCGGGGAAATCATTTCCAGAAGCATTATATGAATAAAATTCTCACTTTTCCTACATTATATTTTATTCTAGTTGTTATAATCAAATACGAATAGCAGGAATATCCAATTCTTCTCATTATATGATTTATATCATTATTGAGAAAAGCTTAACAATTATAAAAATTATCCACTGATTATTAGGAATTGCTATTTATGTTCTTTTGTTCTGAAACAATCATGTAAGGTGGATTATGGCATGTTCTTGATATATGAGATATACATTAAATATAATTGTATTGTGTGAAATCATACAAATTGTTTCTTTTGATAGAGTGCTTTATTACTGAACATGATTCGGACACTGACAAGTAACTCGTCGGCAAATCAAAAGGAATTGGATCGTAGGCGTTTGGAAGCTGGATTTGCTGAAACTTCAAAAGAAATAGATTATCTGGTTCATGGTAAGTAGTAAAGAAGTGAATATGCTATATAGTAAAGTGAGAAATATTGTGACTAATATTTCTTAATTTTATCATTAATATTCAACAGACCCCATAGATAGCGTTTACTCAACTTTCCAGTTTGGTTCATGACGAAATCGCAGCTCAGGGATTCATTGAATTTTATAAGATGTAAGTGCTGATCAAAAAATCTTCAGAACATGAGAACGATGTTGGAACTTGCTTGGAGTCATTCAGGAGTGTTTCCATTCGAATCACGGGTTGGTTCTTTTTGTTTTCGGAAATTTAAATCAGTGCAGTATTTTATTAAAGATCACCCATTAGACAATAGTCTCATCATAAATGAGCACTTAAAATTATTTTCATAGTATGCTTATCTTTTTTTCCAGCTTCTCGTGAAAAGGTACGCAGTATACGTAGTAGTTTGCTCACATGTCGCTCTTTGCTGCAATGCAGACGAGATGACTTAAAAAGACTTTGGATGGAAAATGCCCAACAAAAACACGTCAGTACAATTCTGAATCAAATGTATTGTCATTTTCTAGTTTTCATGATGATGATGAAATGGTAGGAACTACAGAAATATTGGTAACAGCAAGGTGGAAGTCATCAACAAATTATTTTAGATGGACTTAGATTGATGAGAATCCCATAAAGGCAGAAAATTCAGTCATGTGTAGTTGTATTAATAAATGATAGAACGAAAAGATCATCTGTTAATGCTGTTTTTTTTTTCTTTTTTTTGATAGAAGAATCGCATTTTCATTCATAATTAGAGTATTGCTAGCTTTGGATTTATTGTCAAATCGTTCAGACGATTTATTCCTTTACAGCGAAGGACTAATTCATTTGGGAAGTAAAGTTGAAACCGCTATGGCCACCTCAAATTATCACTTAGCTGCGAATTCCTTAAACGAAGCAGGTTCATTTTTCGTTCTCTATGATTATTTCGAAAGATCTGGTTATTTTTCTCTTAATTTATGAATCTTATGACGTTATGTTGCAGATCTGTTGTTTAATGGTCCATTTTCCAACATCGATGGATTGAATCAGTTACGTTCACAGTTACTTCATTTGTCCAAAGTGAGTTGAAGTCTAATAATTCGTACAGAATATTTGTAAGTAAAATAGCACGGCTTTTCCTTTTCATGAATTGCAACTTTATTTAGCAAAAACACTTTTTAATTAGTTGATACTTTAGAATTCATTTTCTCCAATTTCAAAATTTATTTTCTTTTTCTTGCACTCTCTTATAACCCTAGTTGTTTTTTCAGAAACTTGTAGAACGGATTGTTAATGACATCACGCATCTTTTGATCGTTCGGCCGTTCGAAAATCATGTAGGTTTTAAAATTTTGTTAAATGGTTTCGATGCCATAAAATCAGATTCGGTCAGTATTTTCAAATCTAACAGTCTATCGACTGTTTTTTTCGAATTCGTACATCAATTTGAGACAGCACAGCTTATACTGCCTCAAATTGTGAATATTGCTTATATTTAAATCTTCAAATGTATTCGTGAAGAATTTCGTAGATTAATAAGAAATCTATTGATAAAATATCAAGAAAATGAGCTCTATGACTTTTTAATACGGCAGATAATACTTAGACTTATTTGAATTTCATTTGCATCTCTTAAAATAAGTTACAGACTTTAATTCGTTTCCGTGTGATTGTTTGTTTTCAAAAGGACATCTTTAGATACCTTTGCATATGTTTACGCTTTTGCTTTTCAGCTTGTTGAAATAATCAAATCGTTGCCAGAAAGTAAGGTTGCGGAATCAGCAGAGTGCGCTGAAGTTATGTCTCATTTTATTGTAAAAGAAACTAAAACTACTAATAACGTAGCTGCTCGTTGTGCCGAGAATATTCATGCATTATGTGTGTTCGGCAGATTGTCAACAACACTTCGACGCTTTTTGCAGAGTTCACCGACAGTATTTAGGCATCTAATACATACATCGGCGAATATAGTCTGTGTTGCATTTGATGGAAACCAAAAAGGAGATGAAAAAAATTTGGCTCAGTTTATGCAATTGGTATTGTTTTCTTTATTTTCTCGCCTAGGTTTTACCATATTTGATTTTTTGTTGTGCAGAATTATCGCTTTCAAAGATAAACTTTTTACCTCTAACAAAAAATTTTTTAATTCCTATTATATAGCAATAAATGAAAAAAGTGGAGAAATTAAAGGTTTTAGCAAAGTAGTCAACTAGTTTTGTTGCTTATAGTTGCCGATCGGCGCCAGCTTTTTTTCGTATTTATTAATTTTGCTCGAATATTCCTTCCTGTCTGTATAAAAGAACTCATTCATGTTTTCTGCATTAATGTTAATGCATGCTATTTACGCAGGTACTGAGTCAGTTTCGTAGTAGCTATGAAGCCCATCTTGTAATGGATGATGAGCTTAAAAAACTCGAGCGAAGCGATTTGGATGGTGATGAAGGAATTATATCCTTATCCGAAAATTTTTGGGAAACAGCGCAAGCTGTGATCGAAGATCTAGTGGATGAATATCTCGTGGAAGATGGAAGTACTTCTGTTATTCCGAAATCAAATACACTATCTGAAGGGAAAGTTACTTTGTTCAGATTTGATGCTTCAGCTTGTGCGCTTACTACGCAGGCCGGACAAACTATTAAGCAGGTTGGTTTCATTTTTCTAATAATCAAATTTTCCTTTAAGATTTGTGAACTGCAAAACAAATTAAACACAAGAAGGTAGTTGACTAAATTTTTAATCATTTGCCCTTATTTCTGGATTTTTTGTTTTAGCTTCAATCCATGATATGTCCTTCCTCGCCGTGGAACATTACTGCCCTTTATCCACAACTTGAACGTTTCTGCAATGAGCGTGAAGCTGAAGCGAACGGAAAACCTTGTCGCTTACGTTCTTATTTGCACTCATTCATTGTCGGTGTTTTCATCGACCAATTTAAATGCAAGCTTGAAGCTCTTGCTGAGCAAGCACTGAATGAGCAGGATGCCTGGCGTGTTCTTATGCATTACCCAAATCCGGCAAGTTTTTAATTTCATGTACATTCGAACTGAAATTATTCAGTTTTTGATACTAAATATTTTGACTTTGGAGTGTAAATTTCTACAAGTGAATTCATTCTTTTGTTACTTTTCATTTGCAGAAAGTTTTGGCAAGTTGTTGGAATGTTTACGCAGTTTGTAACCAAATCGGAAAATTGATTCTTATCATGGATAACTATACAGAAAGGTTGTCAGCATTGTGGTTGCTTGTTATTGATGAATTTTCGGACAGCGCTAATAATGTGTATGAAAAGATCTTATCCTTTTATAAACCCACTTCAGAAGGAAAAGATTCTGTGGTAAGATGTTACTTATGTGCCACGAATTCCTTCTTCCGTAAAATACTCTACTTTAAATTTTAACCTAATAACATTCGAATTAAATGATTTTGTTGCTAGTTCACTCAAAATATTCTCAACAATATTTTAGTAGTTCATTTGCATATGCTCATCAAGATTTGTGCGATTTATCAGCAACTAAATGATTCAAAATATGTTCATTTTTTTATTTGATAGTTCAGTTTCTGGCTTTAAATGCAAAAACGTGTTTTTTTTAATAGAGCCAAATGAGAGTTTTATATGATTGGTATATCGGTGTTCAGGGTTGCAATATGAGTCATGAAGATAGACACAAAGAAAAGCGTAAAATAAGCGCTGCATGGGCAGTGGACGAAGATATATCACGTCTCTTGAAGAGTTTACCAAACTGGTTTATGGCGAACAGTTATGATGAAAGAACTTCCTCGACGAGCGCGCTTTCTGCAGTTTCACCCACAAATGAATCGGAAAGTGATGTGTGCTATCGAAATGAAAGAGAATCTGAAATTCTTATAGGTAAACTGTCCTATTCTTGTTTCTATAACCCAAAGACACGTAAGAGAATCGATTTGAAATTGAGAATTTTTTTTTTATCGTTATCAAAATTGATTATTCAAATTACGTCTTAGGTAATCTGGGAACAGCAAAACACCTTGTTCGCGATGAGCTGATAACGGATACTGAAGTAATTCGTTCGCTGGCATGCATACATGAATCACTGAAATGGTTCTGTAGCAATATGCGTTTTCTCATCGAAAAGCTTCCGGAATCATCTCGTAAAATAATGCGTAAATGCGTTGTGCAGTTACAGAGGACAGATGAGAGCGGCATTATTCACCAGTCTGTGAGTGTTATTTTAACTTTTCAATAGCATCCTTTGGCATGTTATATTTTGAAATATGCAGAATATATACACTGGTTTTAAGCTACTAAGAAACTGATTTTAAGGAAGAGCATATTGCCGCTGCGCTAGACTCTAGATTAGTCGATTTGGATGCAAAAGCAGACACTTGTTTATTAATAATTCACCTTGAACTTCGTGTACATTGCTTCTTTCATTTACTGCCACTGGCTCGAGTAAGACCGTCGTTGCCTCATGATGAACTCGATAACGAGGTAAAGCCTATTATTTCTCATTTATTTCATTATTTCTGGCCTTACATTTGTTTTCTCCCATTCTTTCTTTTTTCTTTTTTTTTTTTTTTTTTTTGTTATTGCTGATATCACATAAACTTAAATGACTGAGGATTTCAAGTCTTCAAATATGAAAAGTCTTTTAAGCTGTAATTGCAGGTAATTGATTTTGGACGCGATATGGCTCATTTTCATCAAGTACTTAGCACGATTCTTCCGCCACATAAAATGAAGTATCTTTTTGATGGTTTAGGACATCTTTCAGCTTCAATCTTCATTCATTCCAGGTAATGGTTTTATGTCTTTCAATTTGATCTGTCAAAAGTTTGTCCTACACAATCCTAAGAAATTTCTGAAGCTGACACTTCCGCATATTGTTTGATATGGAAAAATGCAGGCGATGAATGTCGAAGATATTGCTTGTTTTAAAGTTTCTCACTTTGATCTTGTTGAGAATAGAAATTTTCAGCCAACATATGCAAAAATTGAACGAGAACGGAAAGAAACGTGTCTGCCGAAATATTTTTGCGGTGCAGCAGAGATTAAGTCAGTTGACAGGACATCGTGAAAGTGAGCTGGAAAGAGCGCGAATTTTTTTCGAATTACTTAATCATGATCCTGATCAGTTATTGGCTTTAATTCTTGAGCGAGGAGCAATATTTTCACATCTGGAATACACTTATCTTCTTGCACTTGCTCTGAGGTTGTCATCCATTTGTTTGTTATCCATTTTCGAAGTACATCAATTTTCTGAAATTAGGCTTCTTACAAAATGATTGGTGCGGTGAAGATTATCTCTTCAGGTCACACCCAGTACTAAGCGCACAACCCGGTGCTTTGGAACAAAGGATCTCTCAGCTGAAGACGATTTTAGCACAGCTGAAGAAGTGAGCATTGCTTAAATGCTTCATCGAATGTTTTATAAAACTTGGAAGTCGTTCTTTTTGGTAATTTTTTGCTGATGTGTACATTTATTAGTCTGTCACTGATCATTATTTATTTTCATCTTTTGATCGATACTGTTTTTTATCTGGTAAATAACTGGCTGATCGCAAAAGCTTAAGCTAAGTTAATCGCTTCATATGTGTTTCAAATTGTAAAACTTGCTTTCACTTGCTAATGTTGTTCATTTCCACTACAGTGGATGTTTAGTGCCTCACACGTGAGCACACTTTTTTTTTCCCACAGATGTCGGAACTGTTTTTCAAGTAAAAGCCGTTATTTATGTATAATTTGTTTTTTATTTCGGAGATTCTTTATTTCTGCAGTGTATGGAAGTATTTTAATCAAGTTTAATTTAAAAGTTGATATAAGCAACATCTGATTCAGAAATATGCATTGTTCGGAGATTCGTGCTATCAAAAATCAATGGTTAAATTCTTCGATTCTCTGACAGTAGATCAGTAAAGATGATCTATAATTTACCAAGGGCATGTTGTGCGTTTCTATCTGTTCTTAGAAAACCATGTAGATATATATAGTACATTTTATATATCTTCAATAATTTATATTCATAAACTATGGGTAGTTTTTATCTTTATTCGTTTTTTGCATTTTTGTTTGCGAGGTATAAAATATAAAGCAATTGTTTTGAAGATCCAGGATGTGGAAAAATTGATATGTTCAAGATTTGATGGTAGCGCATTCATTTAAAATGCTTTCTTATATGAATTATTATGAAACTTCTGTGTTGACCGGTTTATCTTCTGAACTATATATTTTTCCCAACAATGATTGGGGTATTTGATATTTTTGATAATGATGATATTAGTTATTTTATATTTTTATAGAAATTTTAATGCTTTTTAGAACATGCAAAATCGCGAATACATTTTTATGAACTTGATAATGCGTAAGTGGAAGGGAATTATTTTGACTAATCGTGAAACAGCTAAGACAAAAAATGTAGTATGTTAAGTATTTTAGTAAACAATTTAGTATGATAGTATATGATTCTTGTAGCGTAACAAGCTTCTCTATACATATATATCGTGATGTTGAATAAAACACTGCAGTTTATATACAGAGTTTCGACGAGTTAGTCAAGTTTAATGTTCGAGAATCCACGATTACCATCGGTTGTTGATTTGTCATTCGTTTACAACGGCAGGAAAACGCGATTCAATATAGTTCAGTTCGTCAACATTAACACTGTCATTATTTCTGACATTGAGAAGATTGGACAAATTGTACACGTACGTTACATCTTGTATTTTTGTTTGAACAAGTGCGCAAAAGAAAAAAATGATTTTCTTTCAGGTAATATTTCCTGAGAGAGTTATTACTTCGAGGCTTCGGCCGACACATAATATTGATTACGATACAAAAGTTCTCTTGGGGCCACCATTGGTAATTGTTTCATTATTACTGGTAGCAAAGCTGCTACACTTTAGTATTTGTAGACATACCAACAAATGTTCTTTGCATTTATATTCTTTTTTCTATTTTCCGTGTTTTTTCGTTTTGTTTGGATATATTATTAAATTTTCTCATTTTAATGAGGAATTTCCTGGTTTCCTCATTTCTCATTTTATCTCCGATTTGTTGTTCTTGACACTTTAAAGTCATGCATAAATTTGGTTTTTTAAGGGTGATTTCGATCTTCTCTTGAATCGCTTTGTGAAAACATTGGTTGAACACAATAAACGGGATAGCTTCCTGTTTTTTTTGGGCCTGAATCAATTCGACATAGATCATGCCCGATGCATTGTGGCGAAACTTAATGAATACTTGTCACATTAAAGTAAGTTAAGAAGTGTAGAAGAATGGAAAAAAAATAGAGATGTGGAGAAATTAAAGAAGAGGTGGAAGAAATAATATTACCTTCAATGTAACATAACCTGTTGGATGTTGCAAGTCTAATTTTGTGCTAGTCACCTGTACTCGAAATTCCAGAAGACTTAATTATAGTACATTCAAGTGCCTATTTTATCCGTTTATTATTGTTATTCTTATTACTATTGTTATTTGCTTATAGCAGTCGGTTTGAAGACATTTATACAATAATTAGCCAATCAGGCTTACCTTAATTTATTTGCTGATATATCAAATTTGGTCATATGTTATCAAAAATAATATTAAGCAGTTTAGTTCCGAATTTTTTCAGAGTTTTAGCAGATTTCCTCAAATACAATTTCGACAATTTTCTTCTAAAAGTGAGCGTGTTAAGTGCGTTTTCTTACCTAAAACCTCGTTCAAAAAATTTATTAAACCTCTTGAAAGAGCCAGGTTGGATTCAGAACTAGCATGTCTAGCGAAATTCGAAGAATTTTATGGGTGGCAGTTGACGGAACCAAGCAGGCAATCATTTCCGATGTTAGTTTATGAGCTATTAATATTTTCAATGCAGAAATGTAATGTGTGGGATTACCGTTTTAGCAGTTTCACTTTTCCTTAGTTTGTGAACCGGCAATTTGTTATTTAAGTTTTAGATTTGAACTTTTGGATGGTCCACCTTATGCTAATGGTGATGCACATGTTGGACATGCTATCAATAAAATTTTGAAGGATTTTATCGTCCGTAGTCAGGTTTACAGTGGGAAGCGTGTTTTATTTCGTCCAGGTTGGGACTGTCATGGACTTCCAATTGAATTAAAAGTAACAAGAGATAATCAGCAAAAGGTTATTGGCATGGTATTCTTTGATAAAGTAGTATGTAAAAATTTTTTTATAGAACTGTTCTATTGTTTTCTTATCTGAATATTTTGAACTGAGAAAGTAACGGTCTTTGTTTTCCGTGTATTTTTCTTACCGAAGAATTCGATGCTTAAGGATGCTTCCCCAATTGAAATTCGGAAAGCAGCTCGGCAGATAGCTCTACATTCAATTACGTCCCAACAGAATACGTTTAAAAGATGGGCAGTCACAGCTGACTGGGCAAATCCTTACTATACAATGGATGAAAAATATGTTGCAGCAGAACTCAGGCTTTTCGGTGAATTGTATAGGCGTAAAATGATTTATAGAACATTTATGCCGGTTTATTGGTGAGCTTGCACTTGTTTTTTGAAGTGATAAGTGCTTTTTTTGCATCCACAGTTTTTTCTCATGAAAAATTTTTTTTGTTATACATGGAAATAATTTAGGAGTAAAGAAATAGACAAATCTGGTACTGGTAACAATTTTCTTTCATTTAACTTAACGTTTATAATAATAAAGTGCCGCATTTTTTTAACAATTTTATTTTCAAAGCTTTCGTATTTTCAGGTCACCAAGTTCGCTTACAGCTTTAGCTGAATCGGAATTGGATTATAAGGAGATTAACAGCACGGCGATTTTTTATCGATATCCGGTAGTTTTAGAATATTTTCTATGTTTATGATAGCCACTGAAATTTCATACCCAACTGGTAATATTTTCCGAGAAATCTGAGTGAAAATTTTTGCAGATAATAAATTCTGGGCCGATCCTTTCTAAATGTGAGAAAGAGGAGCGGCCAACAAAACTCTATGGATTAGTTTGGACTACAACTCCATGGACATTGCCAATGAATAATGCAATTGCTTTTAAAAAAGATGCGATTTATGCAGTAGTAGAATTGCTTGCAGAAGGACACTATCGGTTGGTACATGCTTTAAACTTACATTGATTCAAAGTACAAAGAGGATAATCTCCAATTGAGTACACGGGGTTATTGAATGATTTTACTGATCGATTATTCAGTTTTAATCCACAAATAATATAGATTTGGCTGAATTTTACAGGCGTCCAACCCGACATTTGTATATTTTGGCAAGAGATCTGATTAGCAGTTTCGAGAAGGAAACAAAAATCATGACTAGAATATTATCCTTTTTTGTTGGTATTGAATTGGAAGGACTGATGTATCAAAGTGCAATATTTAGTGATTTAGCACAGCCATTTGTGGAGGCAAATCATGTAACCACTGCTATTGGAACGGGTCTTGTACATCTAAGTTATGCACATGGCTTAGATGACTTCAAAGTAAATGTTTTCAATGACTTGCGAACATTATTTTGGAGATTCAGAACATTTTTCATTTGTTCAACTGCAGAGATATGGAAAGTCAAATGTTTTGCAGTAATTCTTCCTGGTTTGTTCAGCATTCCTTTCCAGGTAGCATTAAAACATGGTGAAAAAGTTCGCTGCTTTGTGGATGAACGAGGTTGTTATACAAGGGATCTCGGTCATAATTTGGAGGGTAAAAATGTTCTAGATGAAGGGAACGATGCTGTACTGCGAATGTTCAAGAGGAACGTTTTATACACGCATCAATATAAACATCGATACCCTTATGATTGGAGAACAAAGCAGGTATCATATAATTTTACAGGAAATTGTTCATTAGTGGGATATCATATTCATTAATAGGAATTTCAGTAAATATATTTTCAGTTAATTAATCACTGATCAAAACTGCTTTGTTGATTTTCTGGAGCTGTAAAAGGTTTTTTGTAGGATAAGAATATTGTTGTCCATTAATAATGTTTGCTGGATACATATGATTAGGGCACAATTTTAGCCAGTAATCATACGAAGTAGTAAACAATGGTTCATTGATGTTTCACAAGTTGGTGTTGAAGCAGCCAGAAAAATTAGGATCGAAGCACCGCCTATAGGAAGTCCTCATTCAGGTAGTTCTTTTCAAGAAATATAGCTTCAAATTTGGGATTTCGAGTTATTTATGTGATCATTCTATTTCTTATGCAAAGCAGACTTTTTAATTCATAATTTGATAGAGTGTGCTTGTTTTACCGATACATTTTATCGTCTTTTGTATTTAATCATTTTCTGTTCTGAAATCGTTTTAATTGTTCTTAGAATCGAATTTTTTAATTATGCTATTCGTTATTAAACTGACTGGCAAAATTTGACAATTTACATTTTTTTTTTATTTAGATAAAACTGAAGCTTTGTTAACGCAACTAAAAAATCGAATTGCTTGGTGTATTTCACGTCAGCGATGTTGGGGTACGCCGATTCCTGCATTTTACAGAGCAGACGGTAGCCTCGTCGTGGGTGAGGATATCAGCAATGCTGTGGCAGAAAGTATCGAAAAATATGGCACGGATGTTTGGTGGAACCGTTCGGCGAATGAATTATTTCCTACAGAAGTATTAATTACAATTCATTATTTTGCTTTTCTGTTTCTATGTTGTATGAATTAAACATCTTTATCTATTCATTAATAAGGATGCTAGTTCTTATACTTGTTGTTCTCTTATATCCATTTTTCTAGTTTATCTCGAAAAAAACTAATGCTTCATTTGAATCGCAGGATGTAGATAAAATATCATATGAGAATTTTTTCAATGCTTAGGTTCCTCATTCATTTAAGCATTGCAGTTAATGAGGAAATATGGAATTAGAGAGGACGAAAAATTAGAAAAGTCATGCGACATACTAGATGTGTGGCTCGATAGCGGAGTTGCGTGGGCATCGACACGCCAAAGGGCTGAACCTGTCGATCTGGTTCTGGAAGGCGTTGATCAGTTTCGGGGCTGGTTTCAATCGCTTTCGTTAACTTCAGTTGCTTTGAATGTTGGTTATAATTTTGAACAAATCTAAAATTTGATGTAAACTAAAAAATCAGAACATCACATATTATATTTCAAATAATTTATTTATTCTGCACGATTACTTTTATCAGATCAATTGGATGTTGCTGATTCCGGATTGTATAAAATTTTAAGTTTTATAAGGGAATTTTTTGGACATCTTGGCACATTATCGTTTTAAATTTCTATTGCTTTTATTTCAGAATAAATTACCATACAAGTGCATCTACGTTCATGCTTTTGCAGTGGATGAAAACGATCAAAAAATGTCCAAATCAGTGGGGAACGTAGTTAGCGCTGAACTGGTTTGCTTATCATTATGAAAATAAAATTTGTGAAATAAAAATCCGGAAGGGAAGGATGGGTTCGTCATAAGATAGCTGTGCATTCAGAAATCTATCAAATATACATTGCATAGTTTTGTCTGTCTGGAAATTTTTTATTTCTGTTTTTTAATTTTTAGTTGTGCCTTCTTGTCGAGGAATCTGCGAGTGAAAATTTGATTAAAAATAACTGAATGAACTAGATTTTGGATCGGAAATTCTGAAATCAATTATTTGACTTCTTGAGCAGATTACAGATGGCTCATTAAAAGAGCAACCTTATGGCGCGGATGGCCTTCGTCTTTGGGTAGCACAATATGGATGTGAAGGCGATAAAGCACGAATTGGTCCTTCAGTAATGGAAGAAGTTAGACGGAACTATACGCAGTTGCGTGCTTCATTCTGGTTTTTACTTGGTGCAGTCACTGATTATAAAGAAGTTCTGTGCTGTGATGAAAAATTTTATATTGATAGGGTAAGTATATTGCGGGGAATTTTGACAAATGAAACTAAACAATTTAATCAAGGAGAGAAAACTTCTGCTTACATTACTTGATCACTGTTACTTCTTATTATTGTCCAGTATGCTAAGTTATTTGATCGGTTTTTAAAGGATTACTTTGTTCATGTATTTAAATAACTTATCGCTGCTTGACGATATCAAAATTATTTTACCACTGTATCTCTTATCAAATAATAAATTACGAAAGATCTTTTTTTCAGTATATTTTGCAAGAATTAGCAAAATTTACACAGCGATGTCTCAAAAATTGGAACGAATATCGTTTTACTTTAATGATTAACGAATATATGCAATTCCTGCAGCATCCCCTCAATTCACCTTACATTGTTAGCAGAATTTTGTTTAATTTTTCTAAAGCTATGTTTGATTAGCAGTTCTGCATTTCTGTTTTATTTGGATTACAGTCAGCCAAGTTAGTGAGCACTGTCAAGGAATTTAGTGCAGAAGGTTTCTTCATAAATTACGTAGCGGAAATCTCGTGAGTGGCATAGATATTATTAATTATAACTGAATGATTCTTTTGATTTCATGTAATGTTGATGAATCTCCACTTATATTTATAGTGGCCTATTGCACTTTACCAAGTTTCAGATCAGGAAAAGTTAATTTGTTTCCTGATATTTGGATTTCAGAATAATGTGAAAAATAGGCTGTACTGTGGAACGCTTGTTGAAAGACAAAATGCGCAAGCAACATTAGCAAAAATTGGACTTAACTTAGCAGCTCTTCTTGCTCCGATATTACCTCATTTGGTGGCAGAGTTTTTCATGTATCATCCAAGCGTTGAGAATCCTGCTATTGCTCTGAGGTAAAAAAAAAATTCATTTGAAATCCGATTATTTGCTAACTTTTATATAATAGTTTCTTTTCGAAATTTTTGAGATATAAACCTTCGATTTGAAACAAATTTTGGTTCAATTAAAAATTATTCCCGTTTCTGGAAACATATCTTCATTTCCAGAAAATGCGATCAATTTTACTGCTCCAGTGATTCAAATATGACTGAATTGTATTCTGTCATGGATCCTGCTCTCAGTATTCGAGCTGAAATGCTGGAACAATATGGACAAAATGATCTATCTAAATTGGTGTGCAGTTTATAAGCCTTCATTATCTGTAAATGAATTAGCTGATGAGAATGTTATTTAGAATGTTATTAGAATGTTATTTGTGCGAATACAAAAGCACATTTCAGGCGAGAGAAGTTCCTGGTTTAACTTTTTATTTCTATAGCTTTGGTTTAAAAAAGTAAAAAAAAAATTCTTAAAAAAAGTAATTCGGCTTGTTTTAGGGAATTTTGATAAGAGGTCCCGATGTTAGCCTCCAGAAATTGTATCCACTACAAGCAGGATCATGTTCGTATCACTCGCAGCTAGTGGAAATTCTGGGTGTTTCTATGGTTCGAATAGAATGTGATAACACCAGTGACAAAATCATAATTCATTCGATAGCTTGCGATCGAGAATTTTGTAAACGTTGCAGAAGAAACGTCAAGTCGGAGGAAGAAGAGTACTGCAGTCGATGTTTGAAATCGATAGCAGAAAATGAGCTGTTCCGAAATGTGGATGCCGGCAATAATTTTCCAGTTAATTGTTATGAATCAGGGGACTACAAATGGAAATATCGGGATAGATAGCAAATGAATCTGAAACCTTCAAATGTACAGAAATCGCCGAATTAATCGTTGAATTCATCAAAAAGGCAGCATTGTTATATTTTTTGCGAAATATAGTTATCCGTTGTCTTCAGCAGTTTTTATTCTGAACTTTGAAAGTCGTTATCCGTTGTCTTCAGCAGTTTTTATTCTGAACTTTGAAAGTCATAGTCACTCATAGAATAATGGGAAATGATTTTCCTACTTTGCTTCTTCTGTTCAATTACTGACTTTTAAATTTGTTCCAAAATAGTTTACGACATTCTATTGTTGCTATAATTACGTTTATCAATAACTATTAGCTTCTTCCTTTTATCAAATGTTAAATAAGAAACTGAATAAAAAATTGAATAGGAAAAACATTTCCTGGTTGTTAATCAGTATAGTTTGATCTGGAAACATATATTATAGTTGTAGCTAAGATCCCAGGATGTTGATTAGCATATGTCACCTGGTATTGGAGAGTTAATTCAATTCGCATTGCTTCAAAAAGCTTGAAGTTCTTTCGAGAATCGACTTGGAAAGATATCTTGACTGATAGGAATATTATAGGTATATTGGTTTTTATATACCATGATGTTCAAGCCATCATGTGAATTACGAATTTAGTGTCAAAAAAATAAGACTAATACAGTGGTAAGATAGTGCTGTTTGCATAGGATGTATCTACATTTGTTTTGGAGGAGAAAATACCGAGCAGTAGAAAACCTGCAGGTGGTGGAAATTGGTTTTTTTTTGTAGTAGTAGTAGACAGGGCGGGACGGTGATGCAAAGCGCTAGCAGTCAGTTGTCGCAAACTATTCCCTGCTCAAGCTGTGTTGTAATGCGTGATGTGGACCCTTGTACGGCTGGAACGAGCGCTACGTACGTGGACACCGTGCTGCCTGATGATCATGAAAATGTTTTTGTGGAGGTTTGTAATTCATATTGCTGTTTTGCGAAGTAATTCTGAGTACTTTTCGACTTTCCAGATTTGCCGGAATAATTCCAAATTGCATGATGCAACAATTACTCGCTCAGTCCCTTAATTTATTCGATTTTAATTTTCGTAAAAACTAGTGATTTATATTAGTTACAAAGCAAATGACTGTGTACAATTAAACGTTGATGGAAGCAGTAATTCAGATTCTTATGAATTAGTAAAAGATTTTGAAAGAAAAGCTAGAAGAACTACATAAAAATGAACTTTCGTTGCCTATTATTTAATTAACTGAAGAAGAATGATATACAGATACCTGTGGATAAGAACAATGAAATGGAAATGGGAGTGGGACATGAGCATCATATTTCACATCACCACGAGAGTCGACATACAGTTGGCAAGATAAACGATGAACTAAGATTCTCAATCATTGATGCTGTTTATCTTCGGCCTGCAATTTGGGATCACGGCCGAGAATTGAGGAATTTAGGCCAGCGAAAAGACCATTTCATCGAAATTGCTGCACTTCTTAGCACCGACGAAAATTTGCTTTCTTGTAAGCTTCACTACTTATGGACTGTTTTTTGTAGGAAATACCTTTTGTCGTGAATTTTCTTATGAGAGGTCGATGTCGGCCAATAATATACAAGCGGGTTCGTTATAGGGCGTTGTATTGTGTAGTTTTTCGTTGCGCGAGAGAACTCCGTGATCTCAAACTTGGGTAATTAAACCTTTATTAACAATATTAACAAACGCGAACGTGATTAAAACATTAACAAACGCGAACGTGGCTTAATGAGGAAGAATTGGATAAGGATATAATAGAAGAAGTGAAGAGTTAAATGAATTTGGAAGATTGACCATCCATATATATATAATTTCAGATAAAGGAGGGAAAAAATGATTGAGGGAATCATTTATGGCGCACAATAGAGGATTACAATAGAATTTACATGAATTCAAAAGATATAACTTTAGATCACAATCTTAGGATTGAATGCTTCATAATGTCATTAGTGGAAGTTTCGTCTTATAAATTCGCGACACCTTTCCTTTTTTTGTTCATATAAAAGAATGAGCGAATTCACAATTTATTGGGTTAGTAAACTTGTAAATAATATCGCAGGCAGAAAGTCAATATTGGTGGCTTCAGTCAGTTAAATCTAAAATAAAAATGAGAATAATTTCCAGTAAAATTCCAAGGGAAAAAAGTTTGGAAATCGTGAATGAGAAATTGGAACTACTGTTCACGAAATGGAATACCCTGTTCAAAACGAAACTTGAAACAAGTGGCTTTTCGTTAATGCATTTCCTAGCCACTACACGACAGTAATAGAATTTTTTTTAGACTGATCACTTTATCCTTATATATGATGTTCAATTTCTATTTCTATATTTAGGTCACGATATTGAGAAGCAGTGGAAAAATTTAAAAGATTCGTACTTCAAACTTCGAAAGAAGGTAAAAATAGATGCTTCTGGAAAACTGATACAACCACGCTGGAAGTATTTTTCGGCCATGATGTTTCTTGATCGATTGAGCAATGGGGGCGCTTCGTACTCAGGATCAAATACTTCAATGTATGATGAAATGAGTGATGCAACACTTGTTCATCAGGACTCCTTTCTTGGAAAGAGAAATGCCGACAGTAATTTGACAACTGTAGCCTGCGGGAGACAATTTGTTGATGGACGGTGCAGACTAAGAAAGACAATGATTTCAACTTCGAACGCTGTTGATGGGGAGGCAGCAGAATCGACAATACTTGCTACGGAAGATGAATATTCCGCATTTTGTGAGTCATATAAAGAAAATATTTTCCTTCACTTTTTTGTTGGACCTACCTTTTTCAGGTTGAACTGTCTAAGAAAGTTATAGAATATTGCTTCATTAGTTTCCTCAAGCATTTTTAATTCAGAATTGCCAGAAATTGCGAAAATTGAATCAATTCCTGATTATGCCATACTTCCTAAGAAGCATTTTGTAAATATTTTTATCTTTATTAGTATGAAATACAAATACTTAGCGTAGAAAAAATAGTTGCTGTTAGAGGAAGCAAAAAGAAAGGAAACTGATAATGAACTGCTGATCATTGTGTAACCGTTTAGCTCAATCATGCTTCAGGCAATTCGTTGATATATCCGTTACGTGAGATAGGCAGCATGAATCGATTGGAATACATAAAATTGCAGAAAGTGATCCGTGATGCAATACACGAAAAACAAATGGAATTGTTAGAAAATGAATCAGCATACAATAAAATGAAAATTCGCATGTACTAAATCGACTGGTCAAGCTCGCACATTAGTTAGCTTGCATGTTATATATCTATATCTATCTATCTATCTATATATATATATATATACATTGGTCAGCTTTGCACTAAATAAAAATTGTAAAGAATAATAAAAAAAAAGAGCAATAAATGTGAAGTCTTCCACATTTCCTGTCTAATATATTCACGCAAAAAAGCTATCTTATTTTATTCATTTTATGGTATTAGGTCAGGTAGATTTGATAAAAACGAATTAATTGTAATGTTTTAAATTTGTCCCACACTTTCGGTATTTTCTCGTCGTTTAACCATTTTTGATATCCTTGTCTCGGATCTCGACTGTTGGCTATAAATTACTGTTACTAGTAATGAGTACTATCTCATTAATTAATGCTGGCATTTCGTTTAGTTTTAAATCATTATAACCAGCTAACTGCTCAGTATAACTTTTCTCCCATTAACACTGAATGTAACAACATTCCGGTGATTTCCTCTTTCGCTCTACACTGTAGATCCCAATACGATGATTTCCCCTTGCCCCAACATGGGCAGCCTGCAAAATATATCTCTTTTCTTTCACTACTAATGCAATGGACCACCAAATTTAGCTCCGATTAGAAATTGAGAAATAAAGTTTCCCATACCTTGAAGGATAAACTGCGACAGTGCGGTCGATGGATTCGGTGATTGAGTGTTTTATTTGAGCTAAAAAAACATTATTTCGTGAAATAAGACTAGCTAATTCTAATCAATTCTCGCTACGATCATATGTAATTCAAATTAGATTAGATAGAATTAAATGTGTGATGTAGGCATGAACTGAATGAGACCCAAAACCCAATTTATACGTGAGTCATTTATATGCGTGGAACTATACGAATAGGGAGAGCTAAATAAAGCTTAAAAAGCAATGCAGGAATGCCACGAACGTACGATGAGGAATGCAGTTACATTGAACGCATTAATGAAGTTACGTACAGAATCAAAAAAGGATTCGTTCCAAATATGAACGTAAGTTGACGAGCTTTTGCAAAGTGTTCCGCTTAAAACATTGATATGTGGAAATACATCACCGAGACTTTTTTCTGTTAAGCAAGTATTTCGCCAATGCGTGGAAATTATTATGATTTTTCAAGTTTTATAGATTGTTTCTTCTATTTTAAAAATTCTTAGTAGTAAACGATCAAACACTCTAACATTTAGTATCTAAACATCTAAGCGATCTTTGTTGTTTATGCGTCAATAAAGCTTTAGGAAAGTTGATGATGTTTGAAGAGAAAGTCGGCAAGTTCACGAATTAAATGTTCAATAATTTTTTTTTTTTTTTTTAGGTGGAAGGACGCTTTTACGTCAACAAAGCTTTAGAAAAATTGATGTTTGACGAGTTGAGGAATGCATGTAGATCGGACGGTATCGGCGGATTCTTACCTGCAGTACGCCAAGTTGGAAATGTCGCGGCACTGCCAGCTATTGTTAATGTAAGCGAAAATATAGTCACGTTCACTGACTTTTAAATTTGTTCAGTTAATCTTCAACTTTTGGTGTTTTATTGAATAAATTTATGCAGTCAGTGAATTTCAGGCTTCTATTGGTCTTCCGGACATACATTCCGGTTATGGCTTTGCTATAGGAAATATTGCTGCGTTCGATGTTTCTGATCCGGATGCTATCGTTTCGCCAGGTTTTTTTGTTTCTACAAATTTTTAAATTATGCAAGAATTCAAATCGCTTAGTCAATGTTGAAACTGTGGATTCGGTCTTATTTCTTCCTTTTCGACATTTTTTTCTTTATACTAATGCTTCTCATTATTTTTTATTTTCCATATATTTTTTTTGCTCATCATATATTACAAGCCAAAAGTTCCTTGGAGTAAACTCTCTGCTTTTTTCGTCGTGTGATCCTTTAGTAAAATTCGTTGAACGCACTTTTTGTTCTGATTTAAGATTTCTGAGCGTTTTTTTGTTATGTGTTGTTCAGTTAATTTCTAGATTTCATTTTGTTAAACACTTTCAGGTTAGTTTCTGTAAAGATCAAGCTATATTATACGTCCTAATCGTATGACATCAGCTAGGTTGAAATCATGTATTGGTGAAAGGAGAAATTATTTCGAATTTTAGCAGTGAAATCTTGTCCAGTATAGCTTACATAGGTGTTACTTGAGTTTAGGGAAACTATGTCAAGCCTACGCTTCTCGTAAAAAAAACGAACAACGGCATGTAAGAAATGATGTCTTTAACCAAAAACTCAATGAAATGTGAATTGAATGAATAACACCACGATTTTTCCAGGTGGCGTTGGTTTTGATATTAACTGTGGTGTCCGTTTAATTCGAACAAACTTGTCTGAGAAAGATGTTCAGCCAGTAAAAGAACAGCTTGCTCAATCGTTATTTGATCATATCCCGGTGGGTGTGGGCTCAAAGGGTATCATTCCGATAGGTGGTCAGCAATTCGAGGTGTGTTACTATTCAAGTATTTCTATTGAGAAAGTTCTGCTATTCCATTTTTCATCTTAGAAGAAATATTTCAGTTTAGGAATGTCTTGAAATGGGTATGGATTGGACTCTCCGTGAAGGTTATTCGTGGGCAGAAGACAAAGAACACTGTGAAGAATATGGACGGATGCTCCAAGCTGATGCTGCCAAAGTTTCTCCCCGTGCGAAAAAGAGAGGGCTTCCACAAGTATATAAGAATCATAAAATTTCTTTTCTTGACTTTCATCCTGAAAAATTCATCTTTTATTTAAGTTTCCAACTGTAAAAAGAGATTTTGGGTTAGGGAGTTTTGAGGATCATTTCAGTAATTTCATTTTATAGCTAGGAACTCTTGGAGCTGGGAATCACTACGGTGAAGTACAAGTCGTCGACGAAATATATGATGAATTTGCCGCTAGTAGAATGGGCATCGATAAACTGGGTAGATTGTTATTCTTTTTAGTATTTACTGTTTGCAGGTAAACGACAAAAAATGTACTGATGCATGTTGAGCACTATATTATGATGTACATTGAAGTTGCAAATTCTCGGATGATCACCTTTATTAGGTATAGTTTAGGTCAGGTATGTGTAATGATTCATTGCGGTAGTCGCGGTTTGGGGCATCAAGTTGCTACAGATTCATTAGTGGTTATGGAAAAAGCTATGAAACGAGACAACATACTTGTCAATGACCGCCAACTGGCTTGTGCAAGGATTAACTCTGAGGAAGGTAAAGTTTCCTTTTTTTATGGATCAGTCAGTTCCACCGACTGTTTTTCTGTGTAATCATTGTGCAGTCATTTGTTCAGTCTCTTTCGCTTCTTAAATTTTAGGTCAAAATTACCTCAAGAGCATGGCAGCGGCTGCAAATTTTGCGTGGGTGAATCGATCTTGCATGACTTTTTGTGCAAGACAGGTAGAGCTTCCTCTATCTTGAGAATTCAATTCATTTGTCTTTATATTTAAACAGCCCTAGTTTGATTTAGTAACAGTAAAAATTCATGTCCAGGAAATGATAAGAAGTCACAAGATTTTACTGCAGGCCTTCGCAAAAGTATTCAATACCTCACCAGATGATCTCGACATGCATGTCATATATGATGTCAGCCATAATATCGCTAAAATAGAGGAGCACCTTGTAGACGGAAGACCGAAACAGCTGTGCGTGCATAGGAAGGGTTCAACACGTGCTTTCCCTCCTCATCATCCTCTGATCCCTGTAGATTATCAACTTACAGGTTGTTTTTCATCACTTGATTTTGATTTTGAATTGAAAATAACAGTAATGCAAAGTATGGGAGCTAGCTGAGCTTGATGGAAAAAATGCAAGCATTTTTTCCACTCAAGATCGGTTAATCATGCTTCGAACTAGAATGCCAATTCCCATCCTTCAAACTTCTTTTTGTACCTCTTAACAAATAAAAATTTGATTTGAAATATGATATACAAGATTTAAGTATTTACGAGTTGCCTGAGCACGAAAATTAGGTTTTTGCATTTATTAAAGAGAAAATCCTCAGAAGTTCTCGTTATTTTATAAAAAAGGACTATGTAAAATTTCAAGCCTTCCCATATATTTAAACTAATAATGCCTATAGAAGCATCATTTTCTTGTTGCTCAAAAATTATGTTTTTTAAGGACAACCAGTATTAATTGGTGGTACGATGGGTACCTGTAGTTACATTTTGACAGGCACGCAACAAGGAATGAATGAAACATTTGCTACTACTTGTCATGGAGCGGTAGCCTTTTCTTCTATAAAAATAAGAAAATAAAAATGCAAATGCTGAGTTTTTCACAAATATATATATACATATATATATAAATAATTCATCGTTTCCTTATTTCTTAGTTTGACGTCGTAACCTAAAATCCTAGTCTCTGTTTCTATCTTAGTACTTATTCATTGAGGAGTTTTGGAATTTTTGTGAAGTGATAACTGTTTTAGGGTAGAGCTTTGTCACGTGCTAAATCAAGACGAAATATAGACTTCCAAGATATTTTGGACAAAATGGAAGCAATGGGTATATCAATTCGTGTAGCGTCTCCAAAGCTGGTTATGGAAGAAGTAAGCTTATAGAAGGAATAATGAATAAATATATTTTTTGCGTAATGGTACGAAGTAACCTAAGAGCATAATACGAGGATAGTTACGGTTAACTGATCTTGCTATCAGGACCATTCGACCGTCCATTGCATGCTTCCTAATTACGCCATGTACGAGCACTGTACTCTGAAACTCAATATTTTAAACTCTCCTATCGTCCCATTTAATCGTCTTTTAGTTAGATATTATCATACATTAACTTAGTGAAATCATTTAAAATAAGCTGATTTCAAGAAGGAATTTGGATGAAGTGAAAAGAGGCTAGATTCCATAATAACTGATTCAAATAAAAAAACTGAACCAAACCGGACAACTTTAGGCACCGGAATCGTATAAAAATGTGACGGATGTGGTGAATACTTGTCATGAAGCCGGTATCAGTAAGAAAGCTGTCAAATTACGTCCAATTGCTGTGATTAAAGGATAAGAGAATCTAAATTGTTCTGATATTATCTGTGAAACCTTACTACTTTTTGTTTTTGTTTTACTCTGTAATTTTAACTTTTAATTTTGTTTTTTGCTATCCCGGTTAACTTCTATGGGTTGAATATACGGCTTTAATGTTTTTGTTTGAAAAATATTTTTTAATTAAAAATGACAAGCGAGACTTGCGCATGTAATACTTATTGCTGAGTAATTCGGCTAACAATTTTACAATAGCTACGAAGCTAATTGATGAAATTTCCTCATTATCCTTCTATTAATGCTAACAAAAGCTGATAATTTTTTTTAATAACGTCAGATTAAGTGGGTGCGAGCCAGTAAATTAAAAAAACTATGACTACAAAAGAAAACAAAACAATGACAGAAAAATAAAATGCTAAACAAAAAAGCATAAGCGGAGAGTTTGGCATAACTAGAAGTAACTAGGAAAGTAGAAAACTAATAACTAGAAAACCAGAAATGATTTTTTATGTTTGATCAGAATTAGTAGTGAAGCAAAGAGAAAATGGGAATAAGTCTTCCTTGAAACATTGTTTTAATAAAGCCAGGTGTAGCTTTTATGAAGTATAGTACAAATCACATGCTGGGCTGATAATTTTTAAAGTATAGTACAAATCACGTGCTGGGCTGATAATTTTTAAAGTATAGTACAAATCACAAGCTGGGCTGATAATTTTTAAAGTATAGTACAAATCACAAGCTGGGTTAATTCAGTTGATAATTTTTAAAGTACAGAACAAATCACAAGCTGGGTTAATTCAGTGGCTGATAATTTTTAAAGTACAGAACAAATCACAAGCTGGGTTAATTCAGTGGTTGATAATTTTTAAAGTACAGAACAAATCACAAGTTGGGTTAATTCAATGGTTGATAATTTTTAAAGTACAAAACAAATCACAAGCTGGGTTAATTCAGTGATTGATAACTTTTAAAGTTTTACATATAGAAAGTTAAAATTAGAATGCACGGAACAGTTGGAGGAGAACTCATTGATTATAGAACTGTATAGAAATAATAGCAATGCATCTTAAAGTCTAAACTATTAGTGCTGGCCTTTGTAAAAGAGACTTAATAGTAGTAGCAATCAATGAATGAACTCTTCCTGTTCGTAAAATTATCGATGTCTTGTCAGAGAGAGAGAGAGAGAAAGAAAGAGAGAGAGAGACAGACATATTCTCAATGAATGGGAAATGGAAGAGAAATGAGTGTATAAGAAGTAGTAGTAAGTAGTACTATCTTAAAGAATTAAGCTTGTATTTTTTCAATATAGTCCACTATAATCCACATTTTTTTGCTCCGTGCATTATTGAATCCTTTTTTTTTTTGCTCCGTGCATTATTGAATCCTTTTTTTTTTGCTCCGTGCATTATTGAATCCTTTTTTTTTTTGCTCCGTGCATTATTGAATCCTTTTTTTTTTTGCTCCGTGCATTATTGAATCTTTTTTTTTTGCTCCGTGCATTATTAAATCCTCTTTTTTTTTGCTCCGTGCATTATTAAATCTTTTTTTTTTGCTCCGTGCATTATTGAATTTGCATATTTGAGTACGTGCATCTTCTCAATATGCTACAGTAGTGTAGTTTAATAAAAGTCATGTAATAGTAGTGGAAAAGATTGAATAGATAGATGAGTGAATGAGTGAGTGTATATGTATGGCATCTGTTTTTGATGAGTACAATGTGACATTGAATGGTTGGGGTAGAGGAAGGTGGAAGAAAGGATGTAGGATGAATGAATGACAAGAGGAACGCTATCATAAAAAAGAAAGTGCAATTGTTAGAAAGAGAAAAGGAGAGTGTGTGCGTGATACCTACCAATGAACGAATGAACGAACCTACCTACCTACCTACCTACCTAGATTTGAATTGTTTGCAAGAATGATGATGCCAATGCACACATATCTATCTCACTCTACATTACTACTACTCCTTTTCAACCAGACTCATTCCTCTAACATCTTTCACTATCGAAGACCTTTTTTAAAATTTATACATCCTATATATATACAAAATAGACCATCATCATCATCATCATTCACGTTAAATCATCTGTATAATTTCCGTATGATAAATGCCTATTTTGTTTTTTGAAAGGCCTAAAAATTAGTAAATATTTACTTTAGGAAGGTCATACTGTTTTTTCATTGTTACGTGTTTTTTTTTTTTTAAGGTATGATAAAGGAATCAGTAAGTTATAGAATATATCGAGATAAGGCTACTGTTTGTTCATTGCTACGTGTTTTTTTTTTAAGGTATGATAAAGGAATCAGTAAGTTATAGAATATATTCGGGATGAGGCCAAAAAACAGTTGGTAATAGAAATTCAGGAAATGGATGCTTTAATCGTTGATTAGTAAGTATAATCTTCATTACTATCAGCTAGAGGTGTACAATCAATCATTGCTTTATGTTCGCTAGTAATAATAAACTATTAAGTTGAAAGGTTTTTTTTTTTTTTCATTTCTTGCTCGAAATAAATCAAACTGAAAGATGTTAGTCAGTAGTTTGTTTACTTTCATTCAGTACAATTAAATTAAAACTTCCAAATAATGCAAGTCTGATCATCGGGATAGTCCAAGAATCGTTTTTTCTTTTTTTTTTGATTTGAAAATTCATCAAATTTGAGACTGTATTTTGAAGTGTACCATGCAAGCTTTTCTTGTAATTCAATGGGCTTGCGCGATATCAAAATGATTATCAAATTATTTTTCAGCACCATTTTTTAATGAAATCTTATCGTTTACAGAGTGGAAGCGGTGACGAGTGGAATTATAATCTGGAATTCAGCAATGTCACTATGAATAGACGTGATGAAGATGGCAATCAAAAAGACAGCGGACAAGTCCCAGTACCTTTAACAGCATGCGATCTCAGCACAGCTTCCACTCCTTCCACAGTTTCATCCACAGTATCATTTCAGGTCTCCGTTTCTATTTATTACTATAATTGCAAGGATGGTTCGGCTTTTAATATATTGCACTTTTGTTGATGTTGCTGAAATGCATTCTTCGGCAAATAAGTCTTAATATATCTTCTAGAGCTCATCTCTCTATTGTTCTTGATTTTGATACTTTTTTTTTCTTATTTATTTTTTGAAAAGATTAATATGAACATGTCTATATTTTTTCGAAATTTCATCTTGAATACACCCAATTCTTCCTTTTATATCATTTAAAATATTTCAGAAATTTTAAATTATGGTTTTCTTATTTCAGTTGCTTCCAACACCCAGTGCAGTAATGGATGAGCCAAAGGAAACCGGTCGCTGTCATGGTTGCAATAAAATCCAACCATATTCTACTTTCATTATGCTGTCATGTAAACACGGGTGAGTCAAATTCTTTCAAAAACATAGTTGATTCGAATATACCCAATCCTTCCTTTACTAAAAATATTAAAGTCGGAATAATTTATTTATTAATTATGAATGTACGAGTTTCTCTGTTCCAATTTTATTTTGTAGAAATCTGTTGTGACCATGCTTTTGAGCGAGCGTTTTCTCAAAGCGTTTTGGTGTCCAGCTGTATAATTCACAGAAATTAAGGTTGAAAGCATAAATTGCAAACATTTAGTCAGTTTCTTCAGAGATTGTTTATTGATGCATACTTTGTGTTTTATATCCAAGTGTTTTATCTTGTTGATGTTAGTTTAAACTCCTATTTTAATTCAACGCTTAATAAGTTTTGTGAAGGGTATTCTAAAATTGAGTATCGAATTTGGTTGATCTTATTTATCCACCACTAGCTGTAATGTTCAAGTATATGGTTTTTTTTGAATTTAGAAACCGTTGCTGAATGTGTTTATAGAATTTTCAGATTCTGCGGTTCATGTTCTTCAATTATTAGTGAAACCCAACTTTGTCCGTTGTGCATGAGTAATGTAGCTGTTGGAGGACTTCCATCTTCGTTCAGTACCATCACTGCCAATCCAAGTTCGCTTTTTCCAGAAACTCCACCACATTCCGGAGATGTTACTGCCACAAATCTTTCATTCGATTCTTCTTTTTCAATATGGGATCCTCTTTCAGCGAAATCGCTTATCAAGCACGAGTTACAGCGCTCAGCGGTTTGTTATTGATTTCACTCACTGGTGGAATAGTTGAATTCAAAAACTTGCCAAATTTCTTCGATTGCTTTATGAGTGAGCGAAGTGCTACGAGGAAAAACAAGAAAAAATGCTACCAAATAAATTGGTAGTATTTAGTCTTACGAACGATATTTCTATCGTATAGTTGAAATATTATTTCAGTTGACTTTTTACAGTGCTGAAGGACTTCAGAAATGTGAATTTTGCTAGAAATGTTAATTTGAACTTTAGAAATTTTTTGTTTGTTGGAATTCAGCGTGACATATTTTTGAACTAATAGCAATTACATTAAAAATGGAATATGCATTTTTAGCAAAAAAAAATTCAGGCTAAATTTATTTTTAGGTCCAGACATCCATTCAAAGGACTAAATTCCATTCTTCACAACAATTATCAGACACTTCGGCACCACATTCGCTATTGGATCCATCTTTACTGACTTTCCAAAGTGGTTCTGCAGCTGCCGCAGGATTATTTTCACTGCCTCCCCAGCCACTTACCACTACCTCAACAATAAACTGGCATACCGTTCCAAGTGCTGAAATTCAGCAGACTTTCAGTGCTAAGTATCCGAAATGCACAATGTGCGCCGAGGGAAGTAATTTTATGAATTTTAGAATGTTATTCTGAAGCTATATCTATTTGTAGCTTTTGAACAATCTTATGAATTCATAAACTTAATGAGAACATATTCATCTATAATTGTGTGTTCTTGCATAAAAATATGTAATAGTTTTTAAAACATAATTCATAAGACTTATCTGTAAACAACTTTTTCTTGCCAACGAGAGTGTTTCTTTTCAGGATAATGCAATAGCAACTGTACGTTGCATGCAGTGTGATGAAACATTGTGTAGTGAGTGTGTTGTTGCTCATTATCGCATGCGAGTTACTCGTGAACACAAAGTGGTGCGTATTGAGGCTTTCAAAGGCTCACCGCTACCTCAAGTAAAATTTAAAACTGCTTAAACTCTCCTCATTGTGTCTGTACTACGAATCGAAAACTACATTTGAGCATAAGTTTTAGATTTTTCAAGATTAAAGTTCTCTTCATTTTTTTTTGACAAATAAACATCGTCGATTTATAAAAACAAATTTATTTTAATTGGCATATTTCAATACGTTCTGATAGAAGTACTCATTTACAGCTGAATACGACAAGAGAACCAGTTAAATTCGAAAATTTACTTGAAACAGAAACATGTAATACTCATGATTCACCCGTGATTTGTACGTGTGTGACATGTAGAAGTGCACCACTTTGCAATATATGCATTGCGGACCACTCGAAACACAAACTTGTACCCTACGGTGAACTGAGAACATCTTTGCTGACGTTGATTGCAAGCTCAAAGCATGATCAAAAAAATCTAGAAGATGCGTTGGAAACTGTGCGTCGAATGTTGGAAAGGGTGGATGCTTCTGTACAGGTCAAAATCATTCGAAATATGAAGGTTTAAATCTAATAGATTAAACTTAGCTTCTTGATTTAGCTTAAAAACAATCAGATTTTTGAACGTGAGTTTATTGTTTTATGTCAGTAAGATCTTGTCAAGTCAATATTATGTAATTTCACGCAAGAATAGAAGCATTCTAGAGTAACTATAATTTAAATCTTCTGCATATGAAAAACTCTTCAGTCGGCAATTCGTGAATTACGATCAGCGATACATTTACACATCAGTGCACTGGAAGAACGCAAGCGCGATTTATTGCAGCGCGTTGATACTATTCGCCAAACTAAGATCAGCACACTGAAAGCTCAGGGAGAACGACTCGGACAGCGTCATACAGTTTTAACAGAAGCTCTTAAAGTATATTTTTATGCTCTTTAATATTCTTTTTTTCTCTTCATCTGGGATGAGATCCACCTGTTGCTATTTCTGTTACCGTTGTAGGTAATCCGCTACGTATCATTCAGAAAGTACTTGCTTTGGATCTCGTTTTTAAATGATAGAGAAGTGAAATTAAGTTAAACCAATGACTATATTTTATTATTTCGTAGTAGAATTTTGCCGTCTTACTGCAAAAATCAGCAAGCACTAGTAAGTCATTTTGAAAGCAGGATGTGTTAGTTTTTTCAAATCTTTCTAGGCAGCAGAAATTGTAACAGCTGTCGGTGAAGGAATGGAAATACAACAGCGTAATTCATTTGATGCACTACTTGGTATTTTGCGAGAACCGTGTTTATATTTGGTACCAAATGAAACTGATTTGATCAAATTCGTACCGCCCGACAGTACTTTTATTTCAAAGTTTGATTTGCATATCTTTGTTTCCACTTAAATTTATGTTTAAAGGGATTGTTAGTTAAAAAAGACATATTTGTCACACAAAATTTTGTCATTTTTGATAACTTCGTCTCGAATTCTATTACGTATTTTATGAGCATGAGGTTTCAGTTATAGATTAATTTTGTCTAATTCACTTACTGTAAATACATTCTAGATTGCGTTCTTTGGGGGAACTGGAAAGCGGTGCTTGTGCACGAACAACGCATATTATTGGTGAGGGATACAAGCGTGCTATTCGTGATCGGCTATGTACCATTTTAGTGCAAACTCGAGATGCCTGCGGCGATCCTTGTACATCAACAAGCCACCAGGTGTCTGCTTCGTTGCTTAGCCCTGAGGGTCGTGTCTTGGATATACGTATTGCGTAAGTTTTGAATTTATTTAAATTAATCTCTGTCTTCAAATTGGTTTAGGCTATAAAAGGGGGAGCTCTGAAATGAAGTCAACATTAAACATTCCATGTCTTTGGCTTATCTTTTGCATCAGATCATATTACAGTGAACAGGATGGAGGTATTTATTTGTTGACTTATTTTCCAACGGATGAAGGAAATCATTTTTTGGATATCAAAATCCGAGGTGTTTCTATTTGGTACGTTCAAATTTATGTTCAACCAATGAGAAGGCAATCATTTTTAGAACAAATGATCTCGTTCTTATTTACTAGCCACAGGAAAAATTTTCCGGCTTTCCATTCACCAAACTCAGTATTCCCGATAATATAATTGTCAGGACTGTCTTCATTTCCAATTCCAGTGGGTGTCCTACAGTAATTTATGCACGAAAGGGTCGAAATTACGAAACAATTGCTCGAACAGGACCATTATTCTCATTTGGTTCAGAAGGTAGCGCTGATGGACAGTTTTGTCGACCGTGGGGAATTTGTTGCGATAATAAAGGGCGCATTATTGTGGCGGACAGAAGTAACAACCGTGTACAGGTAATGGAATTGCAAATTAGTAGGACCGTTGAACTATCAAGTGCAAATTTCAAGGTTTGTATATATATATGGAATTCCAGATTTTCGACAAGGAAGGCAACTTCTTGCACAAGTTCGGTTCTCCAGGAACTCGCCCAGGACAGTTCGATCGCCCGGCAGGCATCGCTGTCAACTCCATGGTTAACTTTTTGAAATCTTATTTGGTGAACTGGGTTTTTTCATTCTTTTTTTCTTTTGTAATTTTGAGCTAACTCGTCAAACATTCTCAAGAACAGAGATTTGAATAGCGAATGTTGTTTGTTTTAATGATATCAATTCTTCATTGAAATCTTTAACTGTTCAACTAATTATACATTAGTCGTTAGCAGTCCGGTAACTTGCTTTTACGGAAAATAAGAATTTGATTATTCTATAAATCCTTATTAATTTGTGGATAAGTAGCATGTATGCTTAACTTGTTTTAACTGCTGAAATGAATTTTAGAACGAAATAGTGGTAGCTGACAAAGACAATCATCGTGTGCAAGTGTTCAGTGAACGTGGAGATTTTTTACTGAAATTTGGTGAACGTGGGCGAACTCCTGGTCTTTTCAATTATCCGTGGGGAGTCGCAGTAAATTCATTTAATCAGATTGCGGTTTCGGATACCAGAAATCATCGTGTGCAGGTCAGTTCGCAAAATCTTTACTTATGTTCTGGAATATTATTCATCCATGTTCATAATATTACAGATGTTTTCCCCGCAGGGACATTTTATTCGTAAATTTGGCTTTGACAATTCACTCTATAATTACAAGAATCTGGATTCACCTCGTGGCGTTTGCTATTTGCATGATGGCCAGCTGATTATTACGTATGTTTAATTAGCACATATGTGCAGATATCTAAAAAAGCTGAACTAGAGATAAAAATTTTTAGGAAGTGGTCATTTAATTATCGTAATATTATGATTGAGCAACTGAATAATTTTATTACTGAGTGAAGTATTATGAGCATTATATTCTCTTTAAAAAAATCGGTATCAGTGTTTTTTGATTCTGTTGTTTAGAAGTTTTAATTATTTGTAGTTAAATTTTAGTGATTTCAATAATCATCGCCTAGTAATAATGTCATCACGTGGTACAGTTGATATGAAAATGTATGGTGGCGAAGGTGATGCCGAAGGTTCGTTTTGTCGTCCCCAGGGAATAACAACGGATAATGAAGGGCATATTCTCGTTTGCGATTCACGTAATAATCGAATTCAGGTTAGGTCTTCTCAGTTTGATTTGTGGGGACGAGTTTATAGGTTTTTCAAATCGTTCGATGTATTTTTAGGTGTTAAGCTTGGATGGGATGCAGTGCATTGCATCATTTGGTGATGCAGCCCCAGGACTTCCACCATCAGTTGGAGTTGCTGATACTGGTGCCGGACCAGGTGGAGAAGATGCTATAACACCACTTGCCAGCATGCCAGCCACACACGTTACTGTAAAAACATCTTCATCTCCTCAGCTATCTACATCTACAAGCGCTGCTCAACATTCAGGACTTGATCGTCCTACCGACTTATGCGTTTCACCCGACGGCTTAATTTATGTTGTAGATTTCGGTAGTAGTTGTATTCGTGTTTACTAGAGAAGTGTTTCAAATGAGTATTAAACTGAGTGTTTTGTGATCGTCAGATCGAAAATTTTCCGAATTGAAGAACTTCGAATTCGTCATATTTCCTAAAACATAGCAGTTTCTTCCCATCTGTTACATATGACTTTGCTCGTATGTTTATCTCTAGTTGTAGAATTTTTAAAGGTGCTTTCTGTCCTCAATTCTTTAATTTAAAGGTTTTGTTTTCCATTCTTAAAAAAACATCTAATAGATACGGTCACCATAAATACGCGTATTTTAATGTATTCAAGTGTGCGCTTGTCTCTTTATTTTTCTTTTCCTGCTTTGTTTGTTGTTTGTTTTATCTAAATTTTCACTTCTACCTCCGGTTTTTCTTTCCCTGTTGAAATAAGTTGTCAAATTGATATCTTGTGATTTGTTTTTAATCTACATCTAACCTTGCTTTTTTAGAATGTTCATTTACTCAAATATTATTTGTGATTTGTTTTCAATCTAAATCGAACCTTGCTTTTTTAGAATGTTCATTTACTCAAATTGTTAACTCCCAGGAACATTTAAAAAAATTGCAGTTGGATATATGGTTCGTTCAGATGATTCTGCTCAAAATTGGTTTTGGAACGATTACTCGGACTGGAGCAGAGAATTAATAAGTGGTGAGTTATTCCTATAAGACGGTGCGAAACACTTTATTTGATTGTGCAAGGCTGCGCTGATGCAAATTTAACGTCTGTTTTGTGAATCAATTTTTAAATGATATTTTTTTCAAAAAAAACCTTCATTTACTAGAACTCCTTTCTCCGCAAAGGAATCCTTTACTTAAATCGGATTTTTTTTTGGATTTGTGTTATTTAACTAAAAATTTGTTTTCCTGTTATTTTCTAAGTATAGTAGTGCACTTGCGCTAAAAAAACCTTCTAAGTATAGTGTTTTGAAAAATAGCAGTGGAGGATATGAATGCATTTCCTCTTTTTTCGGCTTACATTATTCGACTTAAGTCCGTGTAAAATTGGTTGAATCGTTTAACATACGATCACGTTTTTAAATTTGGAAGTTATTCTCTTGACTTCCACTGATCTTTTGAACTGATAACGGTGTATATCAGCAGTGCATATACTGTCAAGGACGAAGGGTATTTGATAACAGTGTGTGATAGTCAACGTAAGAGGAAGGTGCAAGAGTTGAAGGTTTTTCTGGCATAAGTGCATTTCAAATTTTTTAGCGTTAATTTTTGCAATCCCCTCATTCTCTGCTCTGAATTAAACTATATAGCTCACATATGAATCTATTTGAGCGTTGATCTGTAGCGTAAATTCCAAACGTTTATGTGTGTATGTATATGTGTGTGTGTATATGTGTGTTTACCTCATTTCTGGATCATTTAATGTAAGATTTCCTCGTATCCCTCCTCAACTCATATACTCAATGTGTTACACTGTACCCTACCTCGCATATTGTTCATAGAATAGAAAATGGTATTTTTTTCCTTGGCTTATATATTCTTTGCGATTACCATTTATAGCTTAGTTAGACACTCGAAACTTTATGTGTTCTTACTATGAGCATAGATCAGCATTCATTGAACTTGAAATAGAAGTTATTTAAATGGTATGGACTCCTAATTCTTCTTGTTGCCATTTAAGCAAGTAATTTTGGGAAGCCGAGGTCATTTTTTTAACCATATTTATTTTCATTCTAGCGAGGAGCATCAAAATAGCTTTACTTTCTCTTGTACAGTTAAATTAGTATGGATATAATTAAGATATGAGGTGGAGTTCTTTTCCCGAATTCAGTGGTTAAATTGTTTGGATTACCACTAACTAACATCAACATAGTTATGTTAGTCATTGATAAGTTTTAAGTTGAGATTCTAGTACTGTCATGTATGGTCACCTCACTGTCTTTTTCCCTTTCTCCTTATTCTCCGTGTAACCTTTCTCTTATTTATGTTGCTATTTTTAATGTATAAATCCATATTTTAATTAACATAATTAGAGTTTCATGAAGAGTTTTTTTTCTCGTTATTTGCGGTGAACTTTGAAAGTATTTGCGTGTTCTATCTTTATTTGTTGTTTGATAATCAAATAGTTGTTTCTTTGTTCTTTGTTTACATGTTTGTTTCCACAAAATTATGTTTTGTTTAAAAATATTAATACTAACGCTTTTGCAATTTCGTTCTTCTTGATCATTTTCTTTGTTACCTTATTATCGTGAATGGAGTCAAAAAGATACCACCAATTCATCACTGATAAGAATTGTCTTTTCATTTTTGAAATGTTACGTTCAATTAGTTCATTGTTTCTTTTTCACTGTAAAAAAAAAGGATTTTTTTTTCTGTTGATATATTATTTCACTTTATGATCACGCTGACGGCCTTATTGTTAATCGTTGCATTTTCCCTTTCATTTTATCAATAGGAGTGATTTTATTTTATGAAGAAATTTTACTACATTAGTTAACTAACGTTTGGAAAGTATTTTATTAAATAAGCAGCATATTGAAATAAGTTTAATTATTTTGTTCGGCCTTTTTTTGCAAGTAAATTTTAGCTTTAATTAGTTTAATGAAAATGGCATTGAACTTCTGATTCATTTGTGGAATTTTTTTTAAACTTTAAGATTCAGTACTTAATAAAGTATTAATTAATGATTTCTTTTAGGACAATTTCTAGGCCTTTGATTTCAGTAATCTTGAATATATATACATATAGATAAGAAGCGGGTTATTTCGATTTCCCTTTATTGTTCTAACTACCTCTGGAAATTGATTTTGTTTCAACTTTCCATCTCAAAATCTTGGTGGCAAACATATGCAACGAACTTTTAGGGAGCTTGCGATATCATTTAAGGAAATGTTTAATCTGTTTCCATATTTTTGTGTACTCTTCATTTAACTTTCCACAAGATATGCTACTTTTTTTGTTGACCTTAAGTGACATTAGGTTATATCGTCTGTTGTCGTTTATCAGCTATGTTATATTTTAAGGCAGTGCAATTCAGAAGTGTTGAGATGACGAAATTCATTTCCTTCTACTATATTTCAAATTTATTTAAATTTTCCACGCGTTAGCATTCAATTTATTTGTTCGATTGAATTCAGATCATTCCAGGAAAGCAAACGGAGCTTTCATTCCTTAGAGCTAAAAATCGACGAAGGTTACAATCATGTTTGGTAAAATTGGGATTTGAAATATTTTGATGTCGGAACTGAAAAGGAAAAGAGCTCATATAGCGAGCAATGAGCACGTTTTGATATCTAAGGAAATAGAAGTCTTCATCTCACACTTATTTCAGAAGAGTGTCATAGCTAGGCAAATATTTTGTTATTTAAAAATTGAGCTATGTGAAATTCTCAGAATTCTGGTGCTCAATTTTCAGTAGCCCTAATTTTTTGTCGAATATGAAAATTAAGAAATTTCTCCGATTTGTCGGATATCTATAACATTTCCCTATGGATTTTTCTTTGCTGCTGAGAAAATGGAAAAACTTTCGTTGGGCAGTAATTAGTGTATTTAAGTTATACTCCGCGTCTTCTGAATTTTCCAATCACTTCAGGTCTGTAAAAGTGTACGTCACTATGTTCAAAAAGGCCGTATTTTTTTACAACCATAATTGTTATGTTTTAAATCAACAGGATGATAAGGGTATGTCGGTGAATTATTCCGTGCATTCATGCTATTTTCCCAGAAGACTTCAAAGTATTCCCTAGTGTCTTTCTTATCCCTTTTAAAGATATATACCGGCATACTTCTTCGGTGTTATTAGCTATTGGCGGTGAATAATAATTTAACTGTGCGTTTTATTTTTTCCATCGCAAAGCAGTCGGTAATGTCATAGCTTAACACCATTTTGAAATGTGACAGTTGAAATACAGCTTGTTGGTCGCATACCTTTTGTTAGTCGATTAGCTGTACATTTTTTGCAGTTCTGCAAAAGAACGTTAAAATTGTTAATTTAGGACAGTTATTATTTAAATTGTTCGTACAGATTGTGGAATAGTTAAAAATCATCCTTGTTTTGTTTACTGATGCTTTTTCATTTTTTAATTCGGTAATTCTGGATGAGGAAAGTGAGAAGCCAATGACATTTCTGATGTCATATGCGTTACCAGTAAGTTAGGGTAAAACGAAGTGTGGCTTAAAATTCTTAAATTATTTTTTTGGTATATCGATATTTATGTTAGTCAGTAATTACATGAGGCGTTAAATGAAGTGATTGTGAAGTTTCAGAAGAACGGAAGGTTAAAGAAACAAGAACAACTCCATCATTTATGCTATGGGTAGTCATCATTTGTATCTATTCATCATTTGTAGGGCATTACTGTACTCTATAATTATTCGATATAGATGCATTGTCAAATTTGAGGATCATTTCTGATCAGTTTTTTATTTTTCTTTCCCGATAAAATCTGCCTGAATTGTCGATTTTACGGCGAATGTTTATGATATTGCCTCTATATATTCTGCCTAAAAAAAAAAAAAATTGTTGAAATACTGTCAACTATTTCTTACTTCAAAGGATCGAGTTAAAAGGCCTCTGCATTTTATTCTCTATAAATTCTTCGCTTGTTATTTTTTTCTTTTTCTGGGTAACAAAGTTTATTTGGCGAATAAAAATTTTTAATGTTAAAAAAATATGTTACATATCGATCCGTTATATTTATTGAAGCATATTCTGCATTATACCATGTGAATTCTGCTTCCTGTTTGATTACTTATAGATATAAAAAAGAGCAAATTATGATAGTTTAATCTATATCGTTTCATCAAAAGAGTTTTCAAACCAGAAGTTTTCTTTCGTGGGAAAAGGATGAGAAGTTTAACATATTAGGCCGAATTTGTATATTTGCAAAAAAAAATCACCGAAAATTGTCATTGCAATGTACATCGAATATTAAAAGTTTTATTGGAGATTTTAACTCGTGTTTTATTCGAAATGAAATGGAAAGGAGCAATTATTTGTCAATCAAATAAAGTGGCGCGTTGGCCTGATTACTTTTTCTTCTTGAAGTTTACAGTAATGTTTAAAAATCATAGTGGCTTCATGATATGATCGTTTTGTATATGCAGTAAGTAAAAAGGTCCTTCTCTATTCATGAATAAGAATGGCTGAGTTAAGAGCAATTAAATAAATGCGATAATCTTGTTAAAATTAATTGAGAGAAAAAAAAGAAATACATCAAGCAATGAGTGATGGTGGACAGCAGACCAAGGATTAATGTTGGAAGATGGTGGTGCTGATAGATGAACATAACTTCCATCTGTTTTATCGATGAATACCATAAATAGAGAGAATTCTTATCTTTTTTTAATCATTCTATCAATCGATTGATTACACAGAGCCAATTATGGTAGTAAACGAAAACTTTTTTCTCTAAACTATTATTAATGAAATTACGGCTACTGGAGTCATACGCATTTTTCATTTGATAACAATCGAATTTGTCTATCACATTCAGAAGATGAATGGAATGCTGTAGTTTGTATTTTATTTATTATAAATCAGGGTGAAAGTGCTTTATCAGTGGATCTTGAAAAGTGGTAGTAGAAGTTGAAGGTGGACAATTGAGCGTAAGGTAAATTGAGCAGTATTGCTGGTTCCTTGTTAATGTCCGCTCGTGAAAGTGTAAGGAAACGAAAAAATCAAAATAGTGACGCAATTATTTTTTTTAAATTTTTCATTAGCTTGCTAGAATGTATAAGTAAGATTGAAGAATTCATGATGAGGCATATTCTATTCCACAACAGGTAATGACTCTCTATTACAGTTTTAATGGTTAGTTGCAACATTTTTTCTTCAAATGAACTTAGACTATTCCATATTGTCATTGCTGCTGAAGTTTGAGAACTATTTGTTAATTATTGGATTCTTTGGAAGTTGCGTAACGGCGACTATCCATTTTATCATAAATTTTTTTTTGTAAATCATTTATAATTTAGTCGAGTATGTGATAATTTAGTTGAGTTTTCGAGCAAACTTTTGATTTTGCTTATTTTGTTCTTTTTCTTTAATAGATTTAGTTTTACTTGTTTTTAAATTCTTCTTTATCCTTAGGTTCAACTTAGTTTACTTATGAAATTAAAGTGGAAAATTTCAGTTTCGTTGTGGGATAATATAGAAACTTTTTTCTTTTTTCGCATAATTTCGTATTATCAAAACAGTGGTAACGGTGGTTAGATTAATAGAAGTAGAGATAGTGGTTTGTAACGGCGAAAGACAGCATTAAACGACATGTTCAGGGTAACTCATCCAGTTTGTTTACTGATACGTACTACTAGATGATTTCTTACTGATTAGGTCATTACCATGAATTTACAACACATCCGGTTCATTTGATGATCGACAGGATCGAGAAAATGCTGACCCTTCTGTCTTATAAAGAAAATGATATATTGTATCGGTAACGGTAACTGTAACCGATGCAGTAGTAGCTCAATGAATAATTTGAAGTGAAATTGTGTAGAGAAAATTCGACTATATGATTTAAGGCGCTCTTCATATCTATTGGTTCTCTCCTATCTATCGTGTCCATTAAATTGAATCTGTCCAAAGGATATCTATTATATTATGATTGATATAATTGTTTTGATAAAGGAGGTCAACTCGTACAGTAGAGTAACGATGCGTCGGAACACTTTTTCAATTATTTCAATTGTTTACAGAGAAAATGAACTGACTTGCCTTAACAAAAATTGTTATTGTAGCCAGGAAGTTATAGAAGATTCATTTATAGAAAGTTTTCTGATATCAATTTAACCAAATTTCAGAAAACTGCAAGACCTTCTCATTTCATGAAGATGTAACAGAAATCGAAGGAAAAAAAATTGATGGATTACATTTTGCGCAAACCCACACATTACAAAAAATAAAGGAATGCAGACGGTAACTGTGAAAAAAGATTTCCACCTGTCAATTTCAGTTAACTGATTCAAAAGTGATTTGCTGTAGATTTTCTTGAGTTGTACCATCTCAAAGCATCCAACTCTATTCAATATTAACGGAAAAAAGTGGAAAAGCAAAAAATATATGTTAACATAAATGTGTATATAAAAATAATACCTTTTTCATGTGTTTCCGCGTTGCAGTGGCTTGTTGACAGATTGTGGCGATATTTTTTTGTGGAGAAGTTAAGAACTAGTTACTCTTTAAAAAAAAGAAGGAAGGACAGGAAGGAGAAGGAGTGCTTGATTAAAGACCTAATGATATATGCGTGGTATGTGAGAAGGAGGAAGTAAGAAGGAATAGGACGCATGAAAACATAGAAGAAACAAGTTGGTTTTGGTTTTGTAGAGTTATTTTCGGCAGTTACTTTTAAGTACTTTAGAACCTATTAATCATTGAAAATATGAATGAAAAGAAAAGCTCTATGTCGAAGCTTCTTACGAGAGAAATTTTTCATAAAATATGCCAAAAATTATGAAGGGTTAAAATTCACTTTATTTCTGCAATTTAAGGTAAACTTGGTTAATGCTTGATGTATACACAGTATTCTTGTATTATTATGAGATGCTGCTGCAAATTTCTTAATATTAGCACTTTATGGCAGGAATGAAAATGCAGCTGAAAGAAATAAATTTTCAATTTAAATCATTCAACTTAGTGAGCTACTGACTCAGAAAGTAATGGCTTCTAATAAAAAATAGATTATGAATCTGCATAATAACAGTCTAATAATCTGCTTACATTTCTTGAAAATTATGGAGATGTTTTGCCTGTCAAAGAATCTATTTATCGAATAAATGACACTGCATATTTATTTTGATATTTATTTTCATCTCTAAAAATGTGGTGAGCGTGAAGTTTGTAGAGCAAAGAAGCGCAATATTATAAATTTTAGGAGGCCATTGATATTATTTCATATGCTGTCTAAAGTGAGAAATGATTACTAACTGTTGACTGCATCGAATTAGATGCTACTTGGTAGAAAATCGTATAGTTACAGTGTAAGAGCTGTTGGAGCTGCCCATGTTCAACAAGTTTGTCTGTATTTGTAGATATCGCCAAGGTCATTTATGCGACAAGAGATTCGGACTAAAGTAAATCATTGATAAGCTAGTTTTCTTTCGTTCCTACTGCCGTTGCTTCTGTATCCAATTTCCATCTTCGGTCATTACACCAACCCTCTGTCCACTTGTCATCTTTGTTCGTCCGCCCATCGTTAGTCTCTCTATCTACCTGTCCTGTGCAATCTTTAACAATAATTGATCATTGGCAGCGTTACCTCAAGAATGTAGTATGGTAGGGCGTGGCTGATGACGACCTTCAATTGGTTAATTACTTTTTGAATATATCACGATGTGGAAAGAAAAGGCTGTTTGGTGTATTCATGGTGTTGCTCCTATCCCTGTTCCGGTAAACCTACGTCCGTGTACCTGTTCATATAATTTCGTCAGCTTATAGTCACTCGTAAGTGCATATATGCTTCTGTCCTTATGCATCTCCACCTGGCAAACACGGAGAAGGGACCAATTATTCTATCAATTATTTTCATTTTCCTTATTACTTTTATCATTTGTATTTTTTCAACTTGACAGTATCAGTGATAAAATGTTTTAATGCCTTTAATGTGTCATTGGTTCTTGTTGCTTAATTTAAACTAATCTGCATCAAATATTCATCACGTTTGTGTAGTGGCTACAAAATGCGCAATTAGGATAATTGGCATTTTACATATTTCAAATTTCTGTTATTAAACGTCTTTTCATGAAACAGATATTTTTTCACTCCTGATTATCAATACATAATTTTTTGCTTAAGTAAAAATTCGGATTGCTTCTTCAGTTTCTTTATTTAAAAGTATTGGCCTGTGATTTTGATCGTGCTTGTAAACAATCCATGTTGTTATCATCTTTCACAGTTTATCTGCTTTTGTTTCTTTCAAATGTTATTAATATCTTTTCATGGAAAATTGCTTCTTTGTTTTATAGAAAAAAATAATAATTTTAGTTACCAACAAAAATTTGCTGAAACCAAGCAAAAGTTTATCTGCATTGTATACAGTACCAAATCTGGGCTCAAGTATTGCAACTTCACTTTGGTTATCTGGCTGTATGAGTAAGTTACTGGCTTCATAAAGCTAGGTTACCAAAGCTAAGCACAATACAGTAGCTGCTCGACCTCACTTTCCCCTATTACAAATTTTTTTCTCTCTTTCAAATAAAAATTATTCTGAAGAAAAGAATTTTTAAGAAACATGTGTTCCTGCCATTTATCATTCACTAAGTACAATCCTCATCACACTGTAGCTCATCGAAACGACAGGTTGTTTTTTTAATGGCTTAATCTCTTTATAATATCGACTGTTCTCCCTATCATTGTAAATGTATCCTGTAGTGATAAAAATTTTTGTTTTTGAATGGAAATTTTCGTTTCTGAATGACCAAAGTTTTTCTTTCAGGTATGTGTTAGATGTGCAATGGAATGTGTAAAAATACATATTGAAGAAAACTTATAGCCGATTCATAATTTACAAAGCAAAATTTCTGCTCAAATTGAATTGTCAATTTCAAATCTGATCGATGTTCATATGTTTGTCCGTTTTGATATCCAATGGTCAATTTCTTCGTTTTTGTGAATTACTAACACCTACTGCAATCATTTGTTATTTAGGAATTAGCACTTTTTTTTCTATTATTCTGGAAAAGAAGATTACTAAGTAAACAAAAGTTTAATGTTCGATAAGAGTTTAGAATTGTCAAATCATCCAAACCTTTTCTCGATACTTTTTTGTACGTTTTTTGTTTATTACCTCCACTCTTCACTTCATTCTTTGGCCTTTTACTTCTGATTTTCTTTATTTCAATACTCATGGCTTAGTTGAAGCTGTAATCTTTAGTGCCTTCTTTCTTTTTTATTTTTATTATTTTTTTTTTTTTTTTTTTTTGAAAGAACTGTATAAATAAATTTAATTTGAAAGAACTGTATAAATTTGAACGATACAAAAGTCAACGCCCATCTTATCTCTTTTCAAAGGCATCTGTCTGTTAGAACAATTGCATTCCATGCACTTATTTTTTATTACGTTTCGAAAAGTTTTGCTTTACACTTCTCAAGGTCACTATTTGGAATAATTTTTGTATATCTTCTTCATTTAAGTCAAATTTTCTATTGCCAAATTTTCTGTCAGATTTTCTACTGTCTTTTTTCATCACTGATCCGAAATTGAGAACTGTATGAATAAACTTGGAGGATAATTGTTCTATCTAATAGTCAGTATTAGTCAGTTTTTTTTAATCTACAAATTTTTTAGAAATTGCAAGTGATTACTGTAATTTTTAGGCATTAAGCTTGACGATAAATTTGCACTTGATTGTATGTGACAACTCCGAAAAATTTTAGTGACAAAGGTTTGTTGGTAGATCTTACCACGTTCTGTGGAATAAAGAATAAAGCATGAAACTTGATCCATAAGTTATTGAATATATGAAATGATGATAATAACATAATCTTATCTCTGCAGAGGGTTTTCCGGATTCCTGATCCTAGCTTATATATATGTGGAAATGCTTACAACATATGAACATTTACATATAAGGTCTTTACAAAATTAAAGTGTATCCAAAGGTATATTCAAAATCAACAGTTTTACATAGACCTTTTACATTAAGCTATGCAGTATTTTAATTAACGCAATAATTTATCACTTTCAAAATATCGGTTATGTACTTTTTCTGTTTGATGAATCATTTGTCCAACATAAATTCCAACTAATTCGATTTACACTGGATTTTTGTTTATTAGGATTCAATTTTGGAATTTATCTGCAATCATCGTGATCTGTCTAAGTAGAAGAATAAAAAACAAGCGAATATTCTTGATTTCCTTCCTTTCCCTCTTCTTTTATCATTTCCTATTTAAAGCATGTCCACTTCTTCAGGCAATAATAACGTAGAATTAGTGCATTTAAAAGTCTTTTTCACCATCTTCAAAAAAACAAATCAATAATAGCCAATTTCTCACAGAATGACAAACTGTTTCCCTTTACCAAATATATTCGGGAAGAGAAACAGCTGTTTCCCTAGAATAAAATAATAGGCATAGCACGTGGCCAGCAAATGGGCAAAAAAAGTTAATCAAGTTTTTCACTTCAATACACACGTCCACATTTATTATGATAAACTTGTCTTTCAATAATTTGAATTACCATAAGGTAAAGTGAGCGAAATACCTTGCCAATTATCAGATTTTTTTGGTATGTTCCGGTAATAGCTATGTCTTGCATGACATTTAAATAGCCAAATAACAATTTTAATTTGATGCTTTCATTTACTGATTCATTTTTTTTGTCAAGACTTTTGTTTTTTGATTGCTTTTTAGGAGATTCTGTTCTTTAAATGATTGCATTAATTTTGTATTTAGCTTACTTAAAATGAAGGAGCTGGAATTATGCTTTAATAATAGCATAACAGCTAATTTGATATGATGTGGAAATTTTAAAATTATATACTATTTTCAATTCAAACTTCAATATTATTCATTTCAATTTTTAGGCCGAAGCTAGATAAATTTGTTTTATAATTGTCAAGCAATCTTTCATGGGAACTATTGCTACTTCAACATAATGAGGCTTCATTAGTTGAAAGGATGAATATTTTGTTTAATGAGAGATGAGTTCCTTTCTTATTATCATATAGAATTACAAATCAGATTGTTCAAACAAAATTTTTCCGAAACAGTCTTCACGATTTTTCTGATTCTGAATTTAGTTGTCTAACTTCCTTCACCACTCACTTTCTACAGCTTCTTGTTTTATGCATAATTGCAACCGCACCAAGGAAATGATCAAACTCGCTTCTGTGGTGACGAATTACAAATGGAATATTGAAGAGCTGCAAAATAATTACTTTGAATTTTAAGCTTGATTTTTTAATTATCTATGAGTTAAACAGTCTAAAAACTTCTGTTCCAGACTCTCTAATACAATCTTCTTGTTTCTGATCTTGATTCAACTAAAAATTGCAATTTCTACTCAAATATAAGATCATTGAATACTAAAGGTCAAGTTCACTATCTTGTAGATTACAATTCAATGAAGAAATGCAGACTTTGTTTAGAAGATATTATTTTGTAGAAGCATTTTTTAGCATTAAACTTGTAGCATATGGAGCCTAGCTGGGCTCATCGGAGCAAAATTCTTGTCTTCTAATTAATGCCATTACTTTGGACAAAGTAATTCTCTTCTTCGTATTGATATTATTGTATCCCTAAAAACTTCAAATATCACGGCATCATTCATTTTAATAGCACAAAACGGTTCTTTTTTCAACATTTCTTGTTTACTCTGTGTTTATCGTGTTTTCTTCCTATTTAAATTTTTCAATAAAAGTTTAAGAGAATTCAATGTCACTATCCAGACTAAGCGGAAAATTGTCATCGAATTCAAAATTCTACTAAAATCAGCAAGTTAATAATTTTATAGTATATTAGTTGGATATTTCTATTATTGCTGCAATGTAAGTTTGGAATTTTTATTATTTTCCACCATGTAAACCATTAATTACTAATGAATTCGCATTGCAACAAAAATTATATTCGAAAGATTCGTTGGCAAATTAAAGTTTACAAATTATGCTATTCAGAAAAGTTCCAATGCTGACCTTTTTCACTTCTTTAGGCTTAGCAATATGACTGGCTTGAATCATTAGGGCTGTACTCGATGTTTTTACATTACGATGGGATTCACCAACTCATATGAATGAGGCATTCTCGAAGTCAATGACTTAATTTATTCTAAATAAATGTCTTATGTTGAAGACAAGAAATGAAAGAATTTGAAGCTATTTTAGGATGAATCTATGATTTAATTTTGTTTGCAATAGAATCAATGACTTTTTCTGAATATCATTATTTGGCTAACATTTTTGTAAGCAATGCGCTATTTCACAAAATAGAAGTATTTCAATGAAATTCGAGATTTCACATTTGTGCCAATTTATGTTTCTATCCTGTGTAATTAGCTTGCTAATTAACTAATTAGCAAATTGAGAAGCTAAGGAATAGCTAAATTATTCAGCCAACAAACAGGAAAACAAAATAACTTAATGGTAAGTCCAGGTTTGTGTCTGAGACGCTAATGGATTTTGGATTTTCAATCAACGTGATGTAACCGCTATGCATTTTTACGTGCATTTAATTAAGTATTTAAAATATTTAAAAAGATATCAACGTGAAATTTTTCTTGTGGAATTCATGTCAGATAATGATATAAATTGTATCATTATTATTGAATGAGAAATATTAGAAAGGAGGCGCTCATTATGTGTGGTAATAATGATTGCTAGACAAAAAATATTTAATTGATAACCATATTGTTGTGACTCTTTTGCAATGTACTACCATTGTTCATAATAGCGCTAACTTCATCATAAGTAAGATTCATCGAAAGGCGATTCTATCTTAGAAGAATATTTCTCTCTAAGATTCTAAGATTCTAAGATACTTGTGTCTTCTAAGGTGATGATGATAGTGTTTGTTGTTAGAGGGAAGGAAAGATTATACTATCTCTTCTCATATTTGAAATAAGCAATCTTTTTTGCTTTTAGACTTCTAGATTATTGCTAGTAGTAATTAGTAGTTTTACACAGATGGATGTTTGGGCAATCTACGGGAGTATGGTAATTTAAAATATAGTAAAATGATGTTGAAAAAGAAATAATATTGAAATGGATGTTCGGGCTCATAATAAATTGGGAGTTATTTCGAGAATTCACGCAAAATAGCAGTTTTGATTGAACACAAACTGTTCCTTATAGATTGGACAGGGAACTTAATGGCGTCTTAACAAAACCTAAAGTCTTGAGAGTTTTAATTGAATCAGTTACGTCAATAAATATCTGAATTTTATATTTGATTAGGAAATTTTCATAAATCTCTATACAGATATCGTAATGCTTCTCTTTGCAGTTTTGATAGGCATACGTTTTTAATTACTGTTACTTAATTTCTTAATCGCTGTGATCATGCAACGGAATGGATAATTTATTTCGGAAGGCTGTGAAAAATTAATAGCAACTTACAGGTTGAAGAATATGTTTGAATGTTGTTGAAACTGGGTGCTAGGATATGGGTTCTTGCCATTCGTGCATCATCATCTGTGCCGTCGAGAAGTTTAACCAAAAAGCCAATCATTCCGGATAGGACTAATCGTAAAGGCGAGGTAATTACACTTCAAATACTTGCTAATGTCTTTCTAATTACTCTTTCTCACTTGCATTTTCAAATCTTACATATATTGTTTGAGGCAAAATCATTTGTTGATCATAGACGGATAAATTGTAAAGCTGGTAATGGTGGTGATGGCATGGTATCATTTCGACGCGAAGCAGGCGTCATGTTTGGCGGTCCAGATGGAGGTGATGGAGGAAATGGTGGTCACATTATTTTCGAAGGTAATTTGGTTTCATTCATAAATTTCAAAAGTTTTTATTATTTTTTGGAATAACTGATTTAAAAATAATGTTTCCAGCTGATCCAGTTGTTAAAGATCTTTCTCGCTTACCAACTATAATAAAAGCCATGTCTGGTGAAGGTGGTCATTCAAAAAGTTGCCATGGGAAAAGTGCTCCGCATAAAGTAATTAAAGTACCTGTAGGAACCGTTTTCAAGGAACCGCACATTGACAGGGTAACTTCTAGTATTTTTGTCAATCTTTCAGTAATTTCTCATTAGTTTGAAATATTGTATTATCAACTGAAATCATCTTCTAGGTAATAATTGATTTAAACAAAAGCGGAGCGGTCTTCCTTGCTGCTAGAGGAGGTGCTGGTGGCCACGGTAATCAGTTTTATAAAACAAATGAAGTACGAGTACCACTGAAAGCTGAATTAGGTGGAATAGGTGAAGAGGTTGATTTTTCACATTATTTTTGTTTGTGAAATATATCCTTGTTCACTAAAAATTTATTTTTAAAATTTACATTGAATTACTGGAAACTTCGTGCTAAAAGTTTTTATCTATTTAAATATTTCAAAAATTATCATTCAGTTAACATATGACGTGGAAATGCGCAGAATTGCTACTGCTGGATTAATAGGATATCCCAACGCTGGGAAATCGTTAGTTTTTCAAAAATTTCCGAATGTTTGACAGTTTTTCTCCTGCTTAGTAAAAAAAAAAACTTTTTTTCTCATAGTTTTAAAGAAGGATGATTTTTGTGTATTTTATTTATACTGAAAATATCCGCATTTGACCTTCAGTTCACTTCTGCGTGCAATATCTAGAGCTAAGCCGAAGGTTGCTTGTTATCCATTTACTACGTTGACAGCCCACATTGGTGTTGTGCATTACGACGATTTCGCACAGATTGCTGGTACGTTTGAACATTTTTTCGAGTATGAAGTTTTTTCGGAACTAACACAATGAATTTCTGTGTTTTTTAGTGGCAGATATTCCTGGTCTTGTCGAAGGATCACATTCAGATGTCGGGCTTGGACAGACCTTTCTAAGGCATATTACACGATGTCACTGCTTGTTTTATGTTTTGGATTTAACACTGTCTCATTTACGGGTTCGTTATTTTCATTATTGAGAGGTGAAGTTTACTTTGTTCACCATTTTTTTATTTAATCTGTAATTCAAATTAGAGACTGGTATTTGAGTCTTTGATTCTAGGAGCAGTTTGATTCATTAAAATTTGAAGTCAATCAATACCAACAAGGTTTGGGTAGTCGATCCAGCACTATTATTATAAATAAAATGGATCTGGCGTCATTGGATGTTTGTTTTGTTAATATTTTTGTTTTCCAATATCTAGATCTAAATTCACAGAAACTGTTCATATCATGCGATTTTCTAATTGTCGTTTGTGCATTTTATATTAATTAAATCATTATAATTCGTTGAATCACCGTATTCAAGATATATATATATATTTGGCAAGATTTCTGTAAACAGGAAATCAAGTTTGATTCGGCCACATTAATTTCTTAATATTCTTTTTTTAACTGTTAAGGACATTTTTAATCGTATGAAGATATAACTTTAGTGAAGACTAAATATCTACAAGATTTTATGTGAGCCAAATTTGTGATTAGAATTGTCAGTGCTTTATATTCTTGCAGTTTGATAAGGATCTTGTTCGGCAGCAATTCCCTGGCTATTCAGTATTTTTTATTTCGGCTAAATTCGGTACTGGTATTGAAGAGCTTCTAGTACATTTACGTGAAGAGTATGACCATGCAAACAGTGCGATGGCATAGCAAACAAAAGAGCTGTGGAAGAATCACAACAGTAATCACTTTTAGGATGATTTTTTTTTTAAATTAATTACTGGAGATCTTCAAAATTTTATCTGAGCCATATTTGTGATTTGTTTGTTTGGCAAAAAATCATTGTAATTCGTTAAATTACTGTGTTCAAGATATATATATATATATTTGACAGGATATCCGTAAACAGGAAATCAAGTTTGATTCGGCCATATTAATTCCTTAATATTCTTTTTTTGACTATTAAGGACATTTTTAATCTTATGAAGATATAACTTTAGTGAAAACTAAATATCTATTCTTATGTATAGATGTCCGCAGTCATGGGTGACATTTCCGATTGTTTGTACTACAGTTGGTTGAATTATATATGTGTATTTATTTTGTATAAATTCCATCGTAAATTGTTAGATTTATTCTGTTTATTTGCTTATTCGTAAAGTTTCAAGTAAACAAAATGTTTTGTTAGCTAGTGTGAAAGTTGCATAACGTGAGTCAGACTTTTGCAGTTTCTCCCCATGCTGGTGTAAAAAGTGCTTTGAAACTTTAATCATGATATATTGAAATGAGGATGGAAAATGTCACAAAAAAATATCATCAGAAATAGTTTCTACAGTAGATGTGCACCGAGCCCTTTAGATAAGTGTAAAAAAGTAGATTCGTAATGTCTTATTGTGTTATCTTGCAATTTATCAATGCAGAAGTTTTTTGAATGTTAGTAGCATTTTTTTTTTTTTTTTTTTTTTTTTGTTTATTGCTCAAGTATTAAAAAGAATCAAAAAGTAAAAGTAGCTAAAAAACTTGCAAGGGTAAGGTACATACCGATGAGATTTTTTCTGAGTTTCGTGTTTTGGGATTATTTCAACACTAGAAAAATCATGATTTGGCTTCGCAAAAAATGCTTATCACAAACATGATATGGGTGAAAAGATTAATACAGAATAAGGAAATCCAATTATAAAAGGCATAGTAGGAAATCTTGACCGCATTAGCGAAGTATGTCTCTACTCCTATCGGCAGATTTCACGTGTTTTCGAAGGAGACAGTGGCATTATGAGTGATGTATTATAGTGTCTCCCGGTCAGAATAGACAACTGGTAGTATTCAATATAGCTAAGGTATTGTTTCAAGGAGTTCATTTTCTTGTTGGATCTCTTTTTTTGCTGCAGCCAGTAACGAGTCCACCATACGGCACAATCTTGAAGATTTCGTGGTCTCTATCCCGGAAACGTGACTTTCCCCGGACAATTTCGTTCTCAGCTTCGCTTCAATATTGGGCATCAGCAGTCAGTGCGTGGATGTTTAGGATTGCACGGAAGCAGCGTTGATGGAAACATCGATCAAGTTGAAGATGGTCAGTGCTTCCATGGTCAGTTCCAAATACAACAGTGTATAAAATGTTAGACAAAAACAGAATTATGGCTTTGATACGAATCTTTGGAGTGTTTATCAGATGATTATTGCATTGGACTCTTTTATGAAGTTTTTCGAGAATTCTATACGTTTTTGCTATTTTCTTGTATATCTCTCCGTCGATCGTCGCGTCCGAAATGATGCTTCTTAGACAGCTGCTGACTGCTGGACTGACTTAGGCTCTGATTTATTTACGATGGTGCGGGAAGGATTGTGATAGAGATTGGTAGGAAACGTCTGCTTCTTTAAGCTGACTTCCAACCCAAAACAGTATATTAATTGATGCGAAGTTACTTCAATGTGAGCATCGAGGCGGCATCATCAAAAAGCAGTATTTTAGGGCCTTGATGTAGGCCTTAAGTGTCTTAGTTTGGATAAGCTTTTTATGGACAATATCAGTTATAAATATCAGTCGTTTTCTTTATCGTGCTCTGCGTGGCTCTTTGGAGCATTATCCTGAAAATTTTGAATAAAGTTGATGCGAAAACGCAACCTTGTTTTTTACCATTGATAATTGCTGATCGTCATATAGCAGAGTAATCATTTTCAGGAATATACAATTGGTGAGGTCAAGAAAGGTCACTTGTCTGTTCTCCACATTTCTCTTGCAGTTATCTGAGAACAAATACCATGTCTGCGGTATTTCTATTAGCTTTGAAACCAAATTGACTTTCTGAAAGAAATCCTTTAATCTTGCGAAGAGTTTTCCAATGCATAGCAGAGTTATACCTCGATGGTTTGAGTAGAGTGATTTTTCTCCTTTTTCCTTGTATGTAAGATGATAGTAACTGACATAAAGGATTCGAGGAATGAAGGATGCGAGGAATTCACGGAGATTTTGTGATATTCACCTTATTTCTAACAACACCCAAGTGAAACTTAGCATAGAGTGCTTGTCTTCCATGCTTCCAGATTGGATAGGATTCCATCGAATGCAGTTGCCTTCCAAGCTCCACCTGTTGTATGACTTTGAAAGTCCCTTTCCATAATAAGGCACGATACATCCAATCCCTTTTTCACCATTTACTGTTTGATATGTTATATTGTTGAGTCTTAGACTTTACACTAGAGAGAATCCAAAAATATTGAGAACATCGACCATTTCTTCGTTTTTCTTTAAGAAGGGCCTTAGCGATTCGTTGGAGAATTGCAGAATATTATTTTCAAAATGTTGTCAAAGCGCTGATTCTATAGAATGGTCATCAATTCTAGTTCCTGGATTCATCTGGAAACTATTTCTCATAATAGCTTTTTGAAGTTTTTAACTTTGAATCTTCTTCTCAGAATATCGCTCCTCTTAGAATCTAAAGTTGAAGTTAGGATTATATCGCACAAAAAGGAGTGATCATTATGACATTACGCACTAGGAAGCATTTCGGTTAACGAATATTGCGAACATTTCTCCGGCATGACTTGGACATGGTCAATGAGGTAACAATGCTTGAATCGAGAATGCATTTAAGGTTGTCTTCGATTTGTCTTTCTGCTAAAAGATAGTGTTTGTGATGTAAGCTGCTTTTATGTATAAAATTTCAGCAGAAGACATTCATTGTAATTGCACTTTCTTACAACTACTTGCTTAATAATTCTTTCTGGGCTTCAGAGTTTTTTTTTGTTCTGGTATTGAACTCAAGAAAGATTTTGATCCTATCGTTTATAGGAGCCTTTTGAGTGGGATGATGCATATCGGTTAGAATTCGCTTTTTTTTGTAGGGTCATAATCCATATGTGCTGGACAAGGACATTATATGTGATAGAGCACAACGACGTTATCCATAACGTCAAGCATTGTTTTAATGTCCCAACGTGCGAGTGTCAAACTAATTTTAGTCAAATGTACGCTTTTCTATATTATTCAGCCGGATTCACAAATTTTCGTTGTCCAAAACTAGTCGCAATGCATGCAGAATCTGCGGTTTTCAATGCACTTTGTCAGTGGTTGCTTCGTCCTTGGCCTGATGCTAAACGTCCCTGGCCTGATGCTAAAGGCTGCTGCAAATATAGTGAAGCCTTCGAGCCTGGGCAGTGAATTTTTAGGCGAGCCACAGAATGGCTCTAAAGCAGCTCTTACTTTTTTATTTCTGTTTATTTGCAACGTCTTCAGATTGTAGTTTGATTGAATATCCTTCTCTTAAATGGATGGCCCTACTAAAAGAGCTCCAGTTCAAAGTTGTAGTTAGAGTTGTTCCTGTTCTAAGATGGTTGCCAGGAGGCTAGTGAACCCATCTTAGTTTGGTCTCTTAGTTGAGATCTATCATAGAACAGCCCTATCGAAGATGTACGCCATCGCAAGCATAACTTGCAACCTCATAAGGATACGCATACCTCATCCCCGTGACGAGGAGGGTTTTGCGGAGAAGATAAAGCATATAGATTTGAAACAGCAGACTTCAAAACTAAAATATGATTTGCCATAAGTGTGACCAATTTCTCAAATCCTGCACTTTCTTACAATTATCTTTGAATAGATAACAGTTCAAAATTATGATGTAATCTTGTTATTCTTCAAGAGCCCCAAAACCTACTTCCTAATTTTCCATCATATCATTTAATGCTGCCTCATTAGGCATATTCCTCATAAATATTTCTTAACCATTAGGAGTGGCAATATCACGAGGAATAATTTGCTTAATTCTGCAGATGAACTAACATTCAAAAAGCTTTCTGTAGTGGAAATCTTAATAATTTATTTTTACAAAACAGCAAGTTGTGAGAAATTACAAAAATGTTATAAAGACCAATAAAAATTGCAAAAATCAGACCGAAGCGGAATTTGTCATTGCTTCTTCGAAGCACCACAAGGGCACTCATTTTCGCCGTTAAACAGTTTCTTGAAATCTTTCTGAAAAGAAAACAAAGTAAAAAAAGGAAACAACAGATAACTAAGACAAAGTGAGCATTTGTGACCATCAATAGTTCGCAATGCAACAAAGATGCCACAAGTAATTACAACTATAATGATAAAGTAATATAAAACAGTAAGAACAAAGACTTGAATAAATGGAAACATGACACAAGAAAAGACATTACTCCAACATTTTATCGCCGACTTTCTACAGGAAACAAGATGATCCGAAACTGTGAATAGTTCCCAATTTTTGAAATTAACCCCACAAAAAATGCAATTAAATTGCATTGAAATTCGGTTGAAGGGATTTACCCAAACATCGCACAAATTCTGGGAAGAAATAGTGTCCTTGAATGTAATGATAAAAAAAATTATTAACGAAGCCAAGCAATTACCATTAGACATTTGAACGAAAAAATGAACATAAATGAGTTCTTGAAGTAAGCAAATGATATCATACTAACAAATCTTTAGCCAGTTAAAATATGAAATTAAAGCTGTTTTTACAAAACAGCGTAGTCTTGCGCATGATCTTGATCATATTCACGCTGCATAGGAATTTCACGCAATCTTAACTTCACCTAAAGCAAATCTTCATCTGCAATTTACAAGCTGCAATACAAACAGAGCAGCAGACAGAGGAGCACTAAGTTGAGTTAATGATAGCCGACTGTTGCGCAGTGATCAGATTTGTTTGTGATGAAGTAACGTCCGCAGATGCTACTGTCCTTACAGTTGCATCTACAGACCCACGTGCTCGTGCGCTTAATTCTGAATTGCCATGTCCACGCACTGTTGAATGTGTTCTTTCATGTTTCGTTAAATGATCCGATCGCATAAATTTTTTGCCGCAGTGACCACAAGCAAAACGTTTCTCACCTAAAAAAAATTTATTTCATATCAAACTTTCCAATGGGGTACATCTAAAAACACAGAGAAACCAATAAATGAAGACAAACCAGTATGCGTCCTACGATGCCGCTGCAATTCATCCGAACGTGTGAACCTTTTCTGACAGTGTGCCCAATCGCATGCGAATGGTTTTTGTCCTGCATGTCCTCTTAAATGTGCTCGCAAATGTGATGTCTTTCCGTAGGTTTTTTCACACAAGTGACAAATATGCAAACGTTGCTTCTCACCACTTTTTACCCTTAAAAACGAAAACAACCAATGATTTATTGATTCAAATGTCGTAGAAAAAACAAAATACATTGTGTTACAAAATCACAAAATCTAGTAGTTGGGAATTACCAAATTTCCGATTATTCTCTGCCAAAGAAGAAAGAAAAAGCATACAATTTATTGTTGGTACTGTTTTGACAGTTTGGGCAATTACACGCAGTCCTTTTAGGCGTTTTCTGTTGCTTGTATCCTAGTTGCTGGCCGACAGTCGAAGCACTTGGTGTAGCATCGAAATCATTTTGACGATTGTAACGATATCCTTGATTGGGCGCCTCTGCCGTATCACCTGCTGCCGTGGTAATTATCCACTTCTGGGGATCATTCGGATCTTGGATGAAATGCAAATTTCCTACAAAACATGTCCGTAAGTTACCAAATGTAAAACTTTACTTTTCCATTACTATGACTTAATATATGTAGGACAATGGTATCAACCCTAAATGATTGGGCTATTCATATATCCGCCTACTTCGCCAGAACGATAGGGTTGTCTTATTGAACTACGGCATGAGACGCTTTTCAAACCGACCACTTAAACTTCAACAAATCTGATCATTTAATTTTTTATTCCCCCAATTAACACCAAATAATCGTTTGAAAAACCAATTCTTTTTCTAATTTGTCTTTTTTCTATAATATTTTTGCAAAAAATGGATCTACAAATAAACGGTAAAAAATTAAAATTAAAGATAAGATAAAGGTTTTCGTCAAAATCGATAAACAAACCTAATTTTATCCTTTGTTGTGTAGTGATACCATTAGCACTACTATCATCTATTTCTTGTTTTGTATTAGTTTGCTGTGGTTGTTGCATTTCCACATTTCGCATCTGCTGCAAAGTTTGCTGCTGCAGATGATGGGGTTGCGCATGTAAACTGGCTAATACTGGTTTCGTATCTGGAGCCGGATGCATCTGGAGCGGTATAAATGCTATCTGAAAACACTAAACTGTAAGTTTTTACACTCAAAATCTACAATTTTACTTTAGCTCAAAATTAAAAATCTTTTACGAGAATGAAAGGCAGAAATGATAAATCCAAAAGCTCAACTCAACTGGAAAAGAATACGTTCCACGATTTCAGAAATTTATTGTTTCTAAAACCTGTGGTTTTACTGATTTGCTGACCGTAATTTGCTGATTAATAATTTGCTAATATCCAGTTTTATTTCCAATCCAAAATATCAATTGGGCAAATCAAAGAAAACTTTAATTTCCCTTCAAAAACACTACTTGAACTCCGAAAATCAAAAAAACCTGTTGTGGTGCTTGATTAGCGCCAGCTGTAGGTTGCTGCACAATATAAAATTGATTAGTCTGCTGGATACCGGTATGCTGAATTGGTATTGAAGGGCCTGGAAACACCGCTGCAAATAATGATAAAAACGAATACCGATAGAAAAAAAATATAAACGAAAGCAGATAGGATAATCGCCTAGTAGTCTAAATTTTACTGAATCGAAGTTTACTGTTAGGCTAATTAAATCAGAATAAAAATTACTGCTTGATTCCATCCTTTACAGCCGTTCATTCAGTTAAATATCAGCACTTCCAATTAATTTTGAAAAAGCCTACACGATGTGACTTCGATATTTAACTATCGCACCAAACCAAAAGAATGTATAATTCAGAATACGAGGTAAGAACAGGTTTAGCCCATTAAAATGTCATTATAAAATCGTTAAAAAAAAAAACTTTCCCTAAAAGTGAAACTTGGAAAAATAACTCCAAGACACAAATCCTCTAAGCAGGAGGGCCCTCCCAACCATTCTGTTACGTTTTGCTTCATTGTAAAGTGATTGCAAGTCTTACTAGCAATTGCCGGTTGCTGTATTACTAAAAACTGTTGAGTTTGTCCTGGTCCTGTAACCGGTATTAGCTGAACCTGCGTCGGTTGCTGCCCACTCTGATTCTGAGTAGCAATTGGTATGAACTGCACCTGATAAACAAGTTTTTTAACGAAGTGCAAGTTTTTAAAAGGGTGAAGTGATTAAGAAATGTAAGTTTTGAATATGGAAATGTAAATTCTGATTTTTAAAAGCAAAGAAAGAGAAGAATTACACTGAATGAATGAATAACACTTCAAAATCCGCGTTTTTAAAAATGCAAGGTTATATGGATGCCTTATTTGAGTTGGCATATTTTGTTAACTTTCGCAAGTTTCTATCTTTTCATCTAGCAAAAATAATGGAATTAAACATAATTTTAACAAAACTGGAAATTAGTATCGAATTTATGAAAGAATATGAAAAAAAATGCACTACGTATTGAGCGTGGATACTACTCGCCTTCTGTCTCATCTATCCATAATTCGGAAAATAAATTCAGTATACTGATATGTGAAAATAACAAAGCTTTACCTGCTGATGTTGTATGGATGTGGTTTGAGGTTGTGGCTGCTGTGCCACGGCAGAAGTACCATTCGTACCGGCGTTGCCGGTAATAGGTTTCGGCAGTATGGGAGTGTCTTGCGTCGTTGGAGGTTGTGTCGTAGAAGGCAACGACGCTGCCGGATTGGACGATGATTGTTTGGGCAGGATAGGGGTGGTCTCAGCCATCGCGGGGCGGGGGCCACCTATTGCTACTGATGCTGCCCCTTTCCTATACGGACCACACGATCAGCGGTAGTCCTGCTCCAATCTATCAATTCTTCCGACTACACGTCACTACACGTTACACTTACGTCTACTTTTGCTTAGATAGCGGCGAGTCTGCGCAACGCACTCACAATCTGGGTAAGGAATGCAAAGAAAGCACACCTCTCTGCTGGTATCCAACAATCGATTCAGCCAACTTTGACGGGATGATGGGCGGAGCATGAAATTAATGCGGCCCATCTTTTTAAATGGGTGTGGTTCCTTTTATTTAGAATGGGCGTGGTGCTTTGGTAATGTTAGAGAAAACTTTTTGCATTATGGGATAGGTAATAATGGTCATCTTCCCAATACATTTCCCGGTAATTGAAAAGGATGCAGGTAAATTGTCGTTTCATTATTACTGAGATTTATTGCACTATTTCTCTCTTATATGGGTATACGATTGATTATATAGGTATAATGAATGAAAGTTCATTGTGGGATCCAATTCTTCTCTCAACAGATTAGATGAGCAAGCCATATAGTTGAGTAGCACAAGTATGTTGCTGAATAACAATAGTCATAAAGCTGGATTATGTCACGATGACTTGATGGTTCGCATTGAATGCAATGTTCCTTAAAGTTGAAGATTCGTTAATTGAATTTTTTAATTTGAATTATTGACACAATGAACTATCCTTGTTCATGATTCTCTTTGTTCCTGAGTAGTTCAATCTCTTTTGTACATTTATTGAATAAACGATATGATCAAACAACAAATAAACAATAAAAAAAAACACAGAAGTTCCTTTTTCATACTCTTTTTCTCTGCATTCAAATTCCAAATTCTTATAGTAACGCTAAGAAGCAATAAATTCATGAATACCACACGTCTATTACATTACAAAGTCTTTAGTCTTGCACCATTCTTCAAGTTATTCTTTTAACACAATGAATCTATTCATTTCTGGCTTTGCCAGTTGAAATCATGCTACGTTATTTTATTTCTTTTTAGCCGTAAGACCAGCACCCGCATTAAATTTAAACAATATTATATCACCATCTTCAACGATATAATTCCTGCCCTGTTGACGATATTTTCCCGCTGCCTTTACAGCAGCTTCGCTGCCCAACTCCATCAAGTCGCTCACTTTACATACTTCTGCCATAATAAATCCTTTCGCAAAGTCCGTATGAATCTTTCCAGCGGCTTGCGGCGCTTTTGTCCCTTTCTTCAAAAGATAGTAATAATTTAATGACCATTAATTTCATCTAAAAATTTAATTTTTACACAAAAACGTTATTCCAACTTTAAAATTGCGGCAAGCTCACCTGAATTGTCCACGCCTTCACTTCATCCTTACCACACGTGAAAAAGTATTCAAGTTGTAACGCCTTATAGCCGGTCTTCACAATTTTATCCAGCGCGCTAAAACGAATTATTAACGAACACGAAAGAATAGATAAACGGAATAATGAATAAAAAAAAACAAGGTACGAGCACAAATCAAACATTCTAGTAGATTAAGTTGAAAATTAAGGAAACATACCTTGTTGTATCATGTTCTTTCAAAAAGACGATTCGCTCATCTTCTGGCATTTCCATAAGCTTCAATTCCAATGTACCGCTAAATGGAATGCAAACTGCATGTGGGTCATGGTCATGTAACCAGGTTTTAATTTTTGGTAGCCATTTATTTTTCTGCAAAAGAAAATAATATATAGAAATCCAACTAAATAACGTGCATTTCAAGAATGATTCTAGAACTTAGAATCCTCCAAACATTATTTGCAAATATTGACAAAGACATGAATAACTTTCTAAAATGCGACCCTTCTAAAGATTTCTGATAAGCGCCGAAACTCTTGAGAATTCCTAGCACCTGAAAACTTACTTTTCTGATATAATCCGCTTCCGAGAGATTGATCAAATAAACAATGGGCTTAGCTGTCAAAAGTAGATGGTGATTCAGTGCTTCCACTTCTTTTTCATTCCATGTCATCAAACGAACAGGTTGACTGTCCTCCTCTAATAGCTTTTTTACCTACAATTAAAAAATCTGAGTTTTTTTATTCAATTTTCAAAATGATATCTTTTTCTGCTCAATTCACCTTCAGTAGTGTTTCATACTCCAGTTTTTTACTTTTATCACCGCCTCTTGCGACAATTTTCTCCATTTTATCTATAGCGCCTTCCAGATACTGTAGATCTTTCTTGACAAGTTCTTTTTGTATTATATCAAGATCCCGTATTGGATTAACTTCACCTTCTACATGCGTCACATTATCATCATCAAAAGCACTGAAATAACAATTCATCATTATATTCCTCAGTCTATGTAATAAAAAAGAAAGAAGATTTTACTCTTCTAATAAATTTATAATAAAATTCAACTTTAATAGTCGTATAACAAAACAGTGTTCAATTCACATACGTTAATATTTTTATCTTTGAATTTCATTCCTTCTTTTTAAACCTCAGAAAAGATAGTATGAAGTGCAAAAGATCTTGGTATTAATTGAAACTCATTACTAACCGACAAAGATGAAAAATAGCATCGCACGCACCAATGTGTGACAAAAAAGCATTTCCAAGACCTAATCCTTCGGAAGCACCACTTACCAAACCCGCAATATCAACAACATTTAAAAATGCTGGCACTCTACTAAGCGGCTTGAAATGCTCTACCAACCAGTCGAAACGGTTATCATTAACAGATACACGACCTAAAAGCATGAAATGTACTTCATTATGTGATGAGCAAATGATGCTAAATGATGCTAGAAAATAGCTCTCAAAATAAAAATTCTATCATTTAAAGCAGATAAAGAAGAATCGGAGAAAAAGAAAAATGAAGAATAAAATTGAAATTCAAGAAATATTTTACGATATACACAGTTCAAAGGCAACATTTTCAGCAATAATAAAAATAATCAGTGCAAATGACATGAAGTGACATTTCGAACATCAATGGAAAAATAATGCAGAAAGTATTATTTTCACACTTACTTTCGTTAGGATCAATTGTACAAAAAGGGAAGTTTTCTGCTTGTGCTTGACTTTTTGTTAGCACATTGAAGAAAGTGCTTTTGCCAACGTTTGGAACTCCAACAATACCCATCTAAATTAAAAACACTCAGCTATATTATATTAAATTAAAAATAACCTATTATATTACAATTATAGTGACAAAATTACAAGGAAAATCTTAAGCGATTATAATGTATGAATGGTAATAGCAATCGAGCCATGAATATGCCCAAGAAGTGTTTCAAATCAACCAGAAGACATTGTGGTATTTTAGTCTGACGCAGTTCTGATGTAGTTTAGGGATAGAGAAAGCCCAGCTAACTATGTGGACAAAATAGAAATGATCTGAATTCTGTTTTCATAAGTTATGGGAAAAGGTACGTTATGTATTCACGAAACTACTAAAGAATACAAAAAACGCTGCTTCTGATTTGTTATTTCATAGCTACCAATGAATTTGAAAGTTCCTGTGCAAATAATAAGCCTACCAAAAGTTTCCTTATTGCAGTATTAATATTATATGAAAACACAAGACGATAATAACCTTTAAATTTGTTCCTATCCGACCCATTAGCAATGGGGGCTCCTCCGACTCACTTTTCTTTTTCGGTGGCATTGTTCGTTGTTCACTTATTATTAATTAATGGATGAATCGCTAAAAAAAAAACTATAAGCTTGACATTGAATAATGTATTTATTCGCTAAAACAGTTTCAAGAATCTCACCTGCTCAACCTGAACTGAACACAATGAATTATAACCTGCTCATAAAACAAACTGTAAATTAGCTAAGAATATAAACACAGACGAATTCAACGATAGTTTAATTGAAATCTTCTTTAGTTTAAACAACAAGAGAGTAAGAGAAACGAACACATATAACCATTAATTAAGCGATTATAATGTAATTTCCGCTCGTTTCTGCAGAGAAGAATCAAACTGTTTATTTTTAGTAATGTAAGAAATCGCTAGTTTAGTAGCCAAACTGATTAAATGAATCCATTTTCAAAAACATTAATAGTGTAGAACCAAAAAAGTAATGTTTATTTCTGGAAATGTAAGAAATCGCTGGCCGTGCAAAACAATCTCTTTTAAAATTTTATTCGAAATAAAAAGAAATCACACAAAAAGTATCTGTAGAAAAATAAAAAACAACATGGAAAATAAAATTTTTGAAAATTAATGATACATTGGCCCTCGTGACGGGAAAACTTGAGGAACAACGAAAGGTGGTGCTCCAGGCATTGGTTGAGGCTGCATCATTCCCATACCAGGACCACCAATTCCACGCACCGCTCCTTGCAAACCTGAAAATTATAGAAGATTACATTTAACAAAGATGCGATAACTGAAAATTTTTATCACTTCACTATCTCAGTAAAGTTTTTGACCGCATGCTTTTGTCTCCCGAAGATTAGATGGAAAATTCTTCTCGAATACTTTGAAACATACAATCTTATATTATCTTTTCAAAAAATGCACTGACTTTCTCGAACATAACAATGACCCAGAAGTTTGAAAAAATTTATTTCTTCTGCGCAATGATGTAAAGATAACGGCATTTCCCATTTAGTCGTGATAGGCTCGCAGTTTATGTAGAACGCTATTATCCATTTTCTTCATCTTTTTTCTCTTTCGCTACTCAAACTTGCCAAATTTCCATATTTTGAAAGAGGTTAAAAAGGCTAACCAGGGGCGGGTCCAGGAGGTCCGACTATTGGTGTTCCCATGCCACGTCCAGCTGGTTTTGCTGCACCAGGTCCACCAATATTCCCGGCCTTTCCCTGCTGTTTTGAATCCTCGTCTTGTTCATTAGATTGAACAGTCATTGAAACTATGTGTTCACCACGCAATAACACTAAACCCAGCGTTCTTTTCTCTTCTCCCTAAAAAAATTAAATTGTATAAGGAGTAAAAAGTTTACAACTATATATATATATAGCAAATAAATACTGCAGTTACTCAAAAACTGAATAACCGTGCCACACAAATGACAACGGACGACTCACTGATTTATTTGAGTCGTATTTTTTTTTGATGGTTACTTCACTTAATGCCCGACTGCTCATTACTAGTATCAGGAATAATAAAACAATCTGATTACTATAATAAAACATATTTTATAGAAATCATGTTACCTCAGCAATCTTTTTACCAGGTTTTGGTTTAATTCGACGTAATTCTTCACAATCGCACAGAAGAATATTCATATGTTTGTCGAAGGCTAAAGCAAATAGTTATGCACACAAATGTTGTAAAAAATCTAACATCGATCTACTCCTATATGCTAACAAGAGATGTGGTACTTTAGAATTAATAATATCAATAAAAGAATTGCAAAAAAAATGAATGCACTACAGCAACTTCATTATAAATTTTCAAGCTCAACATAAGATCAGTAAAAAAGTTAAACACACCTTTGAAGTAGCCAACAAAAGTCCTGGAATCCAGTAACACCACCTTCATCTTACGATTCAGATGAGACATCATTTTATTGTTTTTGCTAATCGTCTGTAAAAAAATAATATCGCAAAAATTACTTCAACGAAATCCGTAACAAATAAACTTCAATGAAAACATACTTGGATCTGAACAGATAAACAGACATTTAAATTGAGCATTAAAAAACTTTTACTAATTCAAAGAACAGTCTCGTTCATTAAAGTTATATCGTTTCAGTCATCATTTACTTCTGACAAATGAATGTTGTTATGGTCTCTAAAGATAGAAGACAAAATAAAGATAGATAGATTAAATTGTTATCACTCACCATGTTGGTAGACTTTTTAGTTTCTCGTAAACAACCGCAAATGTAAAATCTGCAAATGAAAAAGATGCTTTAGATGAATACAACAAAACACTGCCTAAAGTAATGGTCCCTAACCTTTTCTTGACCAGGGTTTTTTGGTTCTGTTTGTAACAAAGACCATCTTGCCATTTTTATTTGTGACAGTGTATTAAAATGAAGTTTAATTAAGACACTCAACGTCTCAAGTAAACTTAAAGCAACATTATGATATAAAAAAAAGAAACATTTTTAGCAGAAACTCATCACTGCGGTATTTGAACCTGCACCCCCTTTACAAACGAATTAAAGTACAGCTTAAAAAAAGTTCCCTATTTAAAAAAGTTCGCCTCGCTACATTACAGCTGTCACTGTTGAAAAACACCAATTTAAAAACTTATAGCCAACTGATGCAGTACTTTTTGAAAAAATTTGATATAGTCAGCTTACATATTCTGTTGTTGGTCACAGTAACATCATAAAGAATGATCCAAATATGAACAAAAAGGAAAAGATAAAACATAGCTCACTAAATATTGCAATATTTAAATAATGATTGTAAGTTAGACTAATATAGTTAATATGCATTTCAGCATCATTTAGAAGTTGCTTAAATTAGTAAGGAAGACTAAAAAAAAACAACAAAGATGCTGAAATCGAATCCCGCGCTCTCTCGATTGCCCTATCTGTCCAGTACACTACATCCTGGTAACCTTGCAACCAAAATAATATCTTAAACTTCAAACTGAATAACCTTAAAACAAAACTGTTTACATCATTTACCTAACCCAAAACTTCGCTACGTTAGAGGCGGAGTCAACCATTGCTTTACCCTTATGTATCGTATCGCTCAGCAACTTCAATAGTATCGGAACCGCGCGAAAGTTACAAGATAGGCAATTTCCTCATAAAGGTATGAACAGAATGATCAGAAAAGCACACTGCAACTTGATGATAGATTTATTCCCATTAACATAATAACAATCGATTAAAACATAACATCGAACATTACACGACTACTTCAAATCAAATAGCAAATTCATAACTGACTATGAAATTCATGTAAATGATACCTAGCGGGTTACTCTTTATATTGTATCTTTCAAAAAAACATTTCCTATTTTGAATGAACTATATAATATCGAGAGATAGTCAAAGTAAGGTTAATCATAAATGAATGATGTTATTCTGCGCTCAAAATAAATGACTGTTTTTTTACTATAACAGTCTGTTCCAAGAATCCCTTTTGTTTTAAAAATAAGAAACTCTTTAAAATATTTCAAAAACTTTAATCGTGAGAAAGGCTATCGGATAAGCTACATTCTAATTTTTGTATTTCAGTTATTAGTTAATTTACATATAAATGGATTTTGTGCCCACAAATATGTTCATAAAGAAGATAAAAGAATCACTTCGTTCCGGCAGCTTTTTTTGCTACTTCTTCTGCTTCGGCTTCCATTCTTTCAGCATCGACATCTTTAATTAGTTCTTCCACTTCTTCAGTTGAAAGAATCCGATAGTTTACTGTCCTTCCCTGAATAGATAAACAATTTCAATAAAGTGATAACAGGACAAAAATTTTGCTGCAGAATGAAAGAAGGCAATTATCCCTTCTAATTAAACACTGTCAAAAATTAAAATTCGAATATTTGGCGTTAATTCACTTACTAGGAGTAAACGTTGATTATTAGAATGTTTGTCCTGTTATCTGTTATCAGTTTATTGAAGTCGTTAACACTTTCAATTTTAACTTCTACTACGATCCATATGGACTTTTTATGAAATAAATGACAGTTGATAAACGATTCAGTTTAAATTATTTGATGGTTGTTTACTAAAGCAAGAAAAAGGGATGATAACCGGTTCAGTAGACAACTTCATGATAGCGATTTCGATATTTTGGGCACCACTTTGAACCACTTGTGATAAAGCTTTCACTACGAGTTTTAAAACGCTTGCTTCATCCGCTGTTGTCTCATCATTATAATGCTCTTCCAGATATTCTCGCACTGGTTTCTCTCCCCGACCTGTTGAGTTTGCCTGGAAATTGCATTTGGTAGTTAACTATAAAAATTTGACAGTGGGAACAGCAAATTACAAATGCAGTTACATTATTCAATTTAATATGATAGAAATACAGGGGAACGCTTCTTTAAGAAGAACAATGCTGTGCAGCGTGTAGTCAAACACTGATTTGGATCCATACAAGATATATTGAAAAATCCAAGTATTATGAATAAGTACTAAGACTTCAACTTGAATAATTAAGTTGAAAAATACCTACTAAATTATTTTGTGACTATACACATTGTTTTCAGCGAACATAAAAAACTAACAGAATATTCATAATAAGCTCCTGAAGGTTCAGTTTTGAATAATCGCGGAGTTCCGTCAAAATCAAAACCGCCAATAAGCATGGATATACCGAAAGGTCTCCTTCCTGGGCTTTGCGTAAATCTCTGCAAAATGTAAAAATATATAACTTTTTTATGGTCAGGTTTCTTAATTGGCCAGCGTCATAATTCGAAAAAATAATCAAATGGCAAACTTGTTTAGTGTTCGCAATAAATCGCGCAATATAGCCAACTGTAACAGGATCTTCCAGCGTCAGTTTATATGACTGACATTCAATTCGTGCTCTATCCACTAAAACCCGTGCATCCGCGCTAAGACCTGCAAAAACACGCTAATTTCGAAACGATAAATTATATCAAATTTTAGTTATTGTAATAACGATACTTGGCATCAATGATTTAGCAAGTTTTCCATTTTTTTTATTGCTGTGATCTAAAATCTGAATATCGCTATAATTATAAAATGTATAGCTATCTCGTCAATCAACATGAGCAAAAGATGATTTATAGCAAATGTTGTTAAAGGCATTTGAAAAATGATTTGTAGTGAAAGCTAAAGCTATGAGAAAATGACGAAAGACAAGGAATGAAATTAAAAACAATCTGAATGAAAGTTTGATTTGTATTCAAATGTAAACTATGGTTGTTTAGAAAAAAATAAACGCTTTTTAAAAGTACAATATGAAATTGTTTATTGAAAAAATGCTTATCAAATGCAATAAGCACACAGTGTAAAAGAACTGTTGACATTTAATAGTTGATATTCTTCTTTGCAAACTATTGTGCAATTAAACTATGCCACTACTCAACTATGCTTTGGCCATATCGAGCATTAAACTATACTGTTATCGAAAACAGACAACATGAAAAAATAGATAACCTGCAAATGCAAGCATAACATGTTCATCGATGCTATGAATTTTGCGTATAGTTCGATCATCCTGCAATGTCGGTATCGACTTTTTTTCGACACCGATCACAACACAGTTCTTACCTCGCACACCAACCTGAAAAAATCTTTTAACAAACCAACAATATAGCAAAACAAAAAAATACAAGCCAACAGGGAAGTAGTTTTTAAAAGAATATCAAGACAGAAACAAAAAAAGTTCCGTGACCTTAAAACGAAAAGAGAAAAAGAGTTGAATTACCGCAGTTGATCCTTTTTTGACTGCTTCCTGTGCATACTCAACCTGAAAAAGATGACCATCTGGCGAAAAGATTGTAATTGCGCGGTCATATCGCTCCATCTCTGAAAGTTAATTTATACGGACGGTAAATTCAACAATGAGCATACTCTTTTTTTTTTCTGCGATTTTCACGCGCGTCACGTCATATGAAAGACAAACTGCATGCAACCAAACCTCTCATTTCCACACTTTTACCTGAAATTGCCACGCTTCAAAAACTGCAGAACAACTGGTCGCAGTTTGAGTACGGACCCACGAGTAGTACAGTGTGAGGTACAGTATAGCATTGCATCAGGGTTTCTCAGTGTTAATCATTGCCCGTCACGAATAGTCCATTTCTTTTAATTATTCTGCCACCCAAGCATGTTGCCCAATGTTCCGAGCTGTTAGTACCACGGGGGCACTGATCGCTCAGGAAGATCGTCTACCACCCAAGCATATTGCCCAATGTTCCGAGCTGTTAGTACCACGGGGGCACTGATCGCTCAGGAAGATCGTCTACCACCCAAGCATGTTGCCCAATGTTCCGAGCTGTTAGTACCACGGGGGCACTGATCGCTCAGGAAGATCGTCTACCACCCAAGCATATTGCCCAATGTTCCGAGCTGTTAGTACCACGGGGGCACTGATCGCTCAGGAAGATCGTCTACCACCCAAGCATGTTGCCCAATGTTCCGAGCTGTTAGTACCACGGGGGCACTGATCGCTCAGGAAGATCGTCTACCACCCAAGCATGTTGCCCAATGTTCCGAGCTGTTAGTACCACGGGGGCACTGATCGCTCAGGAAGATCATGTGGATGAACCTTTCATGGTCAAGATTATCTAATGTGGAGTCTCTCCCAGATGACTTCTTGCTACTCCAACTTCTTCCATCAATAATTTTACTTATGCAAAAATGAAAATAAAGCAATTATGCATAGAGCATTTAATTTGTTTTCCCTTCTCATCCTTTCAATGACTCTCGGTAGGTTGCTTGATATTTTCGGGCTGGTGGGAGTTCTATTGCAGAGATTATTGTTGGATAAGGAAGGATCAAGTCTTTTTTTACCATTATATCAGATCAAAGTTGGGATATCAGATGTAATTAGAATACCTCAATCATATGATAAATTTAAGAGTGACACAGTTGAATGATTTGAAAGTTTGGGTATTGCAAATCCTATTGAGTGATTTGAAAATTTGGGTATTCCAAAATCCTATTGAGTGATTTGAAATTTTGGGCATTCTTCTCCGAAATTTTGCAAGTCGCTGCGAAACAGCTTCACTCTTATGGTCCATTCAAGAGTTGAAAAACGACAACAAATCCACTTCTTTGTCGTACCGTGCTAGGAGAGTTCGTATTTGAAATGAGACGTGAACTTACGTTAAGAGATTATTACATTTGTTAATTAAACGAATGGAACAAATTGTCAAGTTTTATTTCAGTTATAAGCATAATCTTCACATTATATTTGGGTTCGATACGATGCTTCCAAGGTACTAAGAATGAGAAATCATTGAAAAATGATCAAAATGACCACTTGGCAATGCTATATGAAATTGAGGAAAGCGATTGCAAAGGTAACGAGAATGAATGGATAATGCCAACTATTATGGGATATTTGATTGGCCAACTTTTTGGTGCTGTTTTTGGTGTTGTTCTATGTGTTGCATTCATTCATCATTGTATTTTAAAGAATCTCAAATTTTCATCATGATTAAAGAAAAATTTTTGATTTGAAGTATGCTATTGTAATAAGTTTCTATTAAATAAAAATATACGACACCATTTGTAGTGTTTTTTGTTAGCACTGTAGCCATCGTTTCTGTTGTCAGATCAGTTCTGAAATAGTTGGTTTAGTAAGACAAGTCATGCTGAGCGTTTCTCATCTGCTTTATATCATTGAAATGGAGGTGTTGTATCGTCACATAGATATTAGGATTTTTTTAATGACCCTGGTGCGTTTCTTTGATCCTTAAAACATAACTCTGTTTCATTTCATCGAATTTTTATGAAATTAACTTTCGAGTCATTTCACGACAGAACTGAACTATTGCGAAGGACATGTCTGAATTTAGCGGTCTTTATTTATGGAATCATTTTGGCATTTTTAAAACATTACTTCTGTCGCAGTTTTTCAATAACATGCATGCAAATTTTTGGAGATTACAGGAATTTAAATTAAAATTCCTTTAACTAGTCAATTTAGTAAGTTGTTTTTCTTCAATTTAGTGAGCATCAATATTTGAAATGTTGTTCGGTGGGTTAATAGTAGTTTTTGAAGCTTATCTTTTTAAAGGAAAAACAGTCCACAGGGATAAGCTCCCAGAAGTCACATTAGGATAGGAAACATGATAATTGATTTCAATTTAAATGATTTATATTTATTAATGGGTCATCTGATGGTGTCGGCACTACGACTCATCTCCATGTTGATTTTATAATCGTTCACATTGGGCGAAATACTGCAGTCCTATCCGGAATTGCTTGGTGTTTTGATGATATCATTATCTACACGAAAATACTTTCACTTTTCGAGATACTTATCACTTCATTTCAGTGTACAAACTGATAGCGACATGGTTCACTATAATTCAGTGCCAAAGAATATTAAGTCGTGAACTGGAGCAACTTAATCCCCCCGGTCGTGAATTATTGAAAGATGACTGGATGGTAACAGACGAGAATGAAAACTGTGATGCAGTAGAAGAGACTCCATGGAATCGACACTTTTTTGGTGGCGTGATAATTGGCTTTTTAATTGGTTTAACTGGTGGTGTTCTGTTTGGCTTCCTTTGTTGGCAGATCCAAGTATATAAGGAAGACTACTACTTGCAAAGGACGGATTGATTGGCTTTGATAGAACATAGTATCAATTTCAAAATCTACCAGTCAAATCATGAGAAACTTCGTAAATCTTATTAGGCAGATTTCCTTTAAATTTATCATAAAATCTTGTTTTTTGCGTCATTTTTAATGCTTATCTAAACATATCATTTGAGAAATACTCATACAGAATCTCGCCTTTATTCAAGTCAGTCTTACAATTTAGCGGATTTTAGAGGATTTCCTAATTTTATTTCTGAAATTAGAGACGAATAAATACTTTCAACATTGTTATTGAATATGCTTAATATGAAATTTACATTTTTATCACTTCAGTCTTTAGAAAGCCATTTAATTTCCTATCTTCAAACTGGATCAGATAAAGAAACATTCTGCAGTGAGATATTGGCTTTTATTTGAGTAATGAACAGCCTTACAAGCTCTACATTATAAAGAATGAACATGACTGATAAGAGTAGCGTTTCTTATTCTTGTAACTTTAAATGAACCAAATGACTACGATTAAATATGATCAGAGGATGAGCTGTTAGGCCTTTTCAATAAGTGTTTATCTTCTTTTCGTCCTCTTTTACGCAGTATCAATAAAGGGTATGATATTTGAGCATGGCAATGCAAAGTCTTTTTGCTGTTAAAATGAAAGGCATGTAAATTTCTGTATCATTATATTCTTAAGTCTACGGTACGAAGTAATATAAAATTTCAGTTATCGGATTAATCATTGAGGTCATTTGTCTTAAATTTAAATCTTTTGCATTTATCCTAAAACCTGTTTGAGTAGATCCCACTTACTTTTTATTTTAGAATTTGTGTTTCTCTTTTTTCAATGTTAGAATTTACAATTTTGAGTTAAATTATTGATCTACCCTTTGGTTACCACCCATTGTGATTCGTTCCGTCCACTGTCCCGAGTCCTGAGTTCTCGTCACTGTCCTCTGTTCTATAAAGAACCAAGAGAAGTATCGAGAGAAGCGCAATTTCGGCATTTTCTCTGTGCTTTCGCGTTTTCGGACTTACTTTGCTTATATTATTCCTATCTACTTGTGATGTTTTTATGTTCACCTTTAAGGTATAAGCAATTGCAATATTTAAAATTTAGTTTAATTTCGGGAAAAAACTCGTTATTGCACTTATTTACCGCAGTAATTTCGCTCCCATCTCCTAAATCCTGTTCCACTATGTTTTACGGAGTTGAAATTCATACGATGCAATTATATCACTCTGATATATATCATATCAAATTTGTGTACTGCAAAGAGATACAGACCTTAGAGAATGCAGAAGTATCTGTTAAACTAGAAAAAAGATAGGATCGAGGATTCGGTTATATTTCATGGAGAAGGGATGGAAGCAATTTGTCCTTTTTATGACATCTTCTTCTTGACACTTTTTTCACATTTTTTTGAATTAGCAGTAGATTTAGTGTAAAAAAATTATTTTTTAGCTTCTAGAGTTTGAAAAGAAAGAAATTAATTCGTTATATAATGAAAAAAGAAAATTTCGGAATATGTATGCATATGCATTTCGGAATGTGGTCAACTGTGTGTAGTTATCTATAAATTTCTTAAATATCTTCTGATTTTAATTAAAATATTCATCAAAGATATTGCAGTTCCAAAATTGTTGCATGCCGTATAATTGTCAATTACAAAACGGTGAATTGATTTGAAGTTTTGAGTTAATTTTAGAAAATCAATTCCAAGGAATGAAAATGATTCGGTCGGCTTACTTAACTGGAGAAAGCTGGGATTATGGAAAATTCATGTCGTATGTTATTGCCGCTTTCGTGCATACTTTGAAAGTTTTCGAAAATGTTCTGTATGGAAGTCATGTTGGACAGAAAAGTATCAATTAAATGAATCATCCAGTACATACATCATAAAATTGTTGGCAATATCGTAATACCTTTCCGAATTACTGCAAGAAAACCTAACATTTTAATATAGTCTTAATATTGAAATTAAAATTTAACAAATTAAACATTCATACATTGACTAAACATGCTCTTAAAATTTGTAGTATGGAAATTGCATTACAAGTTGTAGCTTTTTTCATGCTATAGTTTCTGAACTACAAGATATCTGTAAGTTACATGCAGCCTCAATTGGAATGCTTAGACACACGGTACTAAATTTTGATCTTTATAGATTTCATTTTCTCATCAAATCATTCATTAAAACTATGATGCCTGTTATATTTAAAAATCTTGTTATATGTTTGTTATATTAAAAAAAGATATATCAAAATTTCCGTGAAGAAACTGGCAATTATCAGATTTAAGTTCTTAAAGGTAAAATGTGCATGAGTCCTCATGAAAACGAACTTCTATGATATGATAGTTACTTCAAAAATGATTGTTAACTAAAAATTATGCAGAATAGGCACATTTGAAACAGAAAGACAATATATTTTTTCAGACTTCATATAGAAGATTGAGCTAATCCTATCAATGTTTCCCGGCTTGATTTTTTGAAAGTCAAGATTTTTTGAAGCAAATTTTTGGATCAGTCGATCAGTTTACTAGTTCATTATTATTTGAAATTTGAGCAATGTAATTAGCAAAAAGACATTTCAATTGGCAGCATTTCAGAATGCTTATGATTTTCAGGATTTCAGAATGGAACAGATAATAGAGTAACCGACCATTTTTTTTTAAATCAATCTCATTTTTTTCAAATTTGTTCACAATAAATATATTAATCTGTTTATGCCTTTCTCTTTCTTATCTTCGCATATATCACTTTCGTTTTAGAGCAATGCCACAAATAATGTTTGCTTTGGCGGATATGAAATTAATATAAAAATATGGAATACGAAACTGTAAAATATTAAAAATAAAAGTAAAAAAAAATATGTAAATACAAATTTCCAATGAATAAAAGAAATTTGAAATAACCAATATGAAATTTCCAATTTAATTCATCTCATTTTTTAACTGCATGTTTTATATGCAAAAACGTTTACTTCTATCGCAAATGCTGAATTTGTGATTAGAGACTTGTCTACATTAATATTATATCCTATCTTTTTCTCTTTATAAAATTTTCGCGCATCAATTACAGATAATTTGAAATGGTTAAAATTTCAAATCGGCAAACATCAATAACGCATTCATCCATTTAAAGCAATTGTTTGATATGATTCTGTTGTTATAGTTTAGCGCTTATACGATTACTGCTATATCATCATTTCTGTTACTGCTCGCATATGCAAATTGGAGTAAAGTCATTATGAGAGTAAACTGTCAATTGACAATGGTCGGCGTAATCAAAATGTTTTTTCATTCTCCTAAACAATGTGACAATTTTAAGGTTTGATGAGCAATTGCCTATTCTGAGCAAATAACTTCATTTCATATATGCTAATTTATTCGCTAAATGCAAGGACTAATTTGTCCATGCAGTAAGTCATTTCATATATTAGGACTGTTTTTTGTAAAATGAGAATAATGAAGACATTGTCGCCAGATCACTTCGAGATGATTGCTGTTGCAGAATTTCGATCTCTTCATATCTATCCGCTCATCTCTTACTATGTATTTTATAAGGAGTTGATTCGAGGTATCATTCATGCCTTTTATGAGGGATTTAACCAAAATTAATACTTAAACATTCCGTGTATCTTCGATATTGTTGAATTCTAAGATATTTTTATAAGACTATTTATTGATTTGAAATCTTCTCGGAGTACTAGTTGAGCTTAATGTCTTTTGTTTGCTTGCCAATTATATTCTAGGTTTAAGATCTTAAATCTTAAATACTTTTGCGAAAAATCTCAATATACTATTGTATGCTTTCTGTAGTATGTAAAACTTTTTTGTGAAAAATATCAATATACTCGCATGCATTATTGTATGCTTTCTGTAGTATGTAAAACTCAAAAACTAACAGATATTTACCCAAATAATTGCAGAATTTCCCTGACTTTCTCGAAATTTTGCCAGCTAAATTTTTATAGATTGAATTGATAATTTTATTCGACCAGATCGAAACAAGGATCATTTTAAATTCATTTAGGATGAAAAACATTGTTAGCTTTTAAAAAATTAAATGTGAAATTGGCCTAATCTAAAAATTATTCCTCCTCTTTTGGAATTTTTTGCGACAGTTGCTGGTCGATTTAAAATCGTTTTCTCAATTTTGAAACATTAATTCATGGCTATCCTCAACTTTTTATTGTCGGCCCACATTGAGTATACTTTGAATTGATATTTGCACAGCTTTCAGTGTTCTCGGATTTTGAAATGTATTTTTTTCGGGAAGGTGAAAAGTGTTATTTCATTCTGTTAAATCTGTCCTATTATCAATCCTGAAATATGAATACTCCTCCATTGATATTGTACACTTCATTCATTATCATTATTAATCATCCATTGCTTTAGGTTTTTCGTTGTTGGAGCATAGTTTTCACTTCCAGCTCATGACAGCTGTGATCTCACCGAGACAGCAAGTTAATTAATAAATAATCAATCTTACGATTCATCATTATTCGGCGAGGAAAATTATACTATTGTATTGGATAATTTTAATAATTAATAACCCGTAGCAAATACTAATTTGTTAAATGAAATACAGTGCTGAAGAATCAGTATGATTTTAAAAGATACGCTGTTCCGGGATCTCTCACTGCGCAAGTATTTATTTAAATGCACAAAGCGATAATTATTTCCGGTTACTAACAGTTGTAATTCACGTTAATTACTTAAATTTCCTGGTGAAAATCGAATTCTACTCTCATATGTTCGATGTATTTTGATTTCGTTTCAATTCTTCGAGGCTTCTTTATTAATTTTTGAAATAATTTATCAGTCAGTAACTGCTAAGTTAATTTCTCCTAGCTCAAATTGTTAGGGCTTCTTCTTCATCTATTTTTTTTTATTCTCAATAATTTAAAAATGGTTTTTGAATTCGTCCCAACTTTTTCAACTCAGTTCCCGATTCTATTCGTATAAATTAATGTTTTTTAACAAATATTTCTTTGTGGAAATTTTGTCATTAAAAGAGAAATTTGGCAGCAAATCAAAGATAGCACTCTGATGAATGATTTTAGGTCAAAATTTAAATTATACCAAACAAAATTTTCACAAATGAGCCCTATTTTGTGCATAATATAATCATCGCCACAACTACCGTATCCTTAGCTTTCATTCTCCTCTCTGCTCATTTGAGCACTATCGTCACGAAATTTGTTTTGCAGTAAAACCTCTCTGATGACAATTCATTTATTTGATGTTGTTATAGTGCTCCTGAAAATTTCTCGAATTTTGCATGAAGTTTACATCTTCTCGGCGTTAATTTATTTGGCTTTTTAAGACGTTAACGTGGATATTAGATTGTTTTTGAATTCCACTGATTTCTTTTTTCGTATCTTTATATTGATATTCCCTTCCCTGTTTTAAATTTCATCAAGATCTGAAAAAAAAAAAATAAACAAAAGTTTCACGATCATAAGATCCTGAAAAAATTGATTAAAAGAAAACGTTAATTTACTTTCTTCTTACAAGTTTGAAATTCTTATTATAAAGATTAGGCTATTGATTCCAATGCAAAATTCCGGGATAGCACAAATATTCTTGCAGCACTTTCGTCGAAGCTAAATGAACGGTAAGGTGGTAAGATTACATGTAAAAAAAGCAATGTTGAAACATTTTGGTGAGATAATATTTCGAGATTGTATGGAGTAAAATTGTATGAAGGCGAAAACTGTTAATGATGACAAGAAGCTAATTGGTTGTATAATATATACTAGTCATCTCGGACCGTTACACTATCAAGAACTTGCAATTTGCAAATAAATTGGAACAACTGTTTCAGGCAATAAATCTCAAATTCTTTCTAAAAACAGTTACTTCCACGAATGGATTCTAATCAAAAGTCTATTTTTATCCTAACGTTTTGATACAAATTTTATGTGAATGCTACATTTGTATCCAAACATTTTTGAATTTTGGGTGACGAACTGAAAGCACTTTATGCCGATAATAAAAGTTGCAGTTATAAAGAAGTGAAAGAAAAAAGCAGTACAACAGATCAATTACAGTAGTGATGATGATGGTAAGGGTTAGCGCCATTTTGCTCCGAGGTCAAAGGTTATGACTAAGATTTGGTAGGCAAGAACAGAGAGTTCAAAACACATAATTACCTCTCCTGGTCATTTTTTTTTTTTTTTGTACCGTTTCCTTGTATTGTTTAATCAGCGTTTCCAAGGTTTTACTGATTCCTAAGCTATCCTTAATAATGATTATTTCAAGATTCTGTAGTTTTATTTTATTATATAACTTAATCTGGTAATCCTCTGGTAATATTGACGACAATCTAAGGACAATAAGGACAGCCAGACGAAAAATAATAAGATCTTGCATGTATTGTAGTTGAAAGCTAAATTAATTGGTTCATACAAAATAAAAAGTTTGAAGCTCAAAAATGCATTTGTTATTAAGAATTTGAAAACAGGTGTCTTACCTAGTATGGCGATAGCAAATTAAGTCGAATTACTATGCTATGTATCGCATTTTTAATTGAATGGCGCATATTCCCTTTCTCGTAAATCTTATTTCAAAAAAAAAACTTTAATCCACAAGTTCTAAAAACTTTGAATTTCACCAGTTAAATTGATTAATGAGTTTCGTAAAAGCAAATGATGGTAGCACTGGGAAAAAGCCTTTTCTTGGAGCTTTCATCAATTGAGCAGCTGTTTGCTGGGAAATAGGAGTGCCCTTCACGTCCTCGATTGATATTGCTTAACTGCTAATACTTGTTTACAAGCAATATTACACAGCTGACCTTTTTTTAAATCAATTAATCAATTTAAAAAATTTTCCCGCTATTATTACTGTGGCGTTCAAAAGCACCTCCTTTTTTCCACTGAAAATTTGAATTTTTGAAGTTATAAAATTAAAAAACAAATATCCTAAAAATGATGTCATTGATTCAGTGTGACAAATCTATCATCAAATTTGGCCCTGCACAAAAATTTTTATACTCTGCTTGTCTTTTCTTAATGGACTGATTGTCGCAATCATTACAATGATATTGACGAAGTGTAGTGGATTGAATAACTTTGAAATGTTGCATGAAAGATAAGAAAAAAAGATATGCTGGCGAAAAAATCCATGAGATTTCCTGATCTTTAGTACTTTTACATTAACTTATGAATCGAATACTTGTATCAGTTTTTGATATCATTAAATTTATCAGCCGTATCAATGTATGAATTAAAAATGGCAAAATTGATGTGTTATGTCCTGTATGATGGTATTATTTTCCCTTCTTCATCTTTAATTTTTCATTCAGAATTTTCTACATACTCGAAACTATGATATCCATTTGCATCTTTATTCTGTATCTGTGTGTGCTTATAGGAGTGTCTATGACGTACGGTAGGTGCCAGGTTGCACCTTTGTCATATCTTCCTCAAGTGCCATCTGAATTATACATTAAACGATGTTGCATGTGCAGACTGAAAGAGATTCAATTAAACTGACGATGGTACACTGATTGCATTTTGTATCAGGAGGTGCCAAAAATGCTTTTGGCACAGTTTTCTTAATTTCTAAATAAGCAAAATATGATCTTTTGGACTTCTTAAGCAATCAGCGCATTTGACTAGTTATATGCAAATTGAATTAGTATGGCATGCGTTTTCATTAAGAAATCTTTTTACTATATTCCAGTTTAACAGGTGGGATGCTGTCTGCAAAGCAATTATGCAGTACTTGATTAAGATCAAAATTGAGCATCAAGAATGTGTAAATTCTTTTACTAGTAATTCTAGCAACTTTTGTCACAAATTTTTGATATATTTTCAAATTTTAAAACACCTTACTGGTGCGGTCTTTCAGTTTGTATCTTTACCAAAATATCAAAAGAAAATCAAAAGTGTTAGCTTTCATTTGTATCTTTATCAAACAAATATCAAAAGAAAATCAAAAGTGTTAACTAACCAAAACATTTCTCCCTATTAAATTAAATTATTTCGCCATCAGGCATTTCTCCCATGCAGAAATTGAGGATATCGTAGTGCTTAAAATTTGAAAAGAAAATTCAAACAAAAATCCCTTATTTACACGTTTGAAAGTAGCGGTAGCGAGAAATCTCCTAAAAAAGCCGAGCAATAAATATGTCCTTTAATTTGAGATCCCCATAAAACCATAAACAATACATATAGAGTTATTTTACAGCTAATAGTCATAAGATGGGAAATTGAAAGTTAACACCGTACTCCATTTCTTTGTTTCATCTCCTTGTCCTCTGATCTGCCGTTGTATAAACAAATTTCGTACCTCCTCCTCTAATGACTTTTATTCTTTTGAATAATTTGAAAATGCCTTGCGGTGTCCTGCTTGTTTGACTACATAATTTTCGTGAAATCAATATTACAAGATATAATCGAAAAAGCCATTTCTGACCTAAACTTTGATAAATCTAAAAAGTACTTCGTTGTATGAAGTCCCGCTCTTGTTTCCACCTCATATTTGTTGGGTCATTTAACTACTAATTTTAACTACACATCCATTTAACTACTACACATCTAAATTTTGTACACTGAATTCGCAGGAATCGAAAAGCAACATTGATTTAAAAATCAGTGAATATAGTCGAATTCTCTTCGATTCTCAAGTTTAGTGTTACTCATTTACTGAAAACGACATGATGTTGTTTGCTGCAGGATTGTATGGCGCTTTCATCAGTTCTTTTACATTTTCGGACGATTGTTTAGCAAGTATTTCAACAATATGATAAATATACTGTTTTCATTAACCTCATATATGCTAAGCAATAACGAAATCAAGTGGTAAGTTAAGAGGGGTCAGAGTAAGTTAAAGTTTTTTCGCTTTCTTGGTGAACTTAATGTCACCAGTAAAAGCTGTTATATGCATTAGCAAGAGTATTACTGTATATTTAGTGCCATGGAGATCATATGAACAACTTAAACGCTCGGACTAAAATTCGAGTAATGGTATCAAGATAGCTAACAATTCATAACTTATCAAAATTTGGTAAATTGTTGTAGTAATCGTTTCGTGCAGTTATATATGTGCTACACAGTGGCTTCTTGAGAAAAGGATTGGTTTTAGAGACGTTATCTGATTAAATTGCAAAAAAGAAAAGATCAACAACTCTTACAGTTTATTGTTTTTCTCCAATCCAAAGCAAGCAATTTGATCCATTCTGTCGCAAGGTGATTGGCTGCTTAAAACCATTTATTGCATTAGCTATAACTTTTGACAGCTCTGTAGTATCACATGTTGTAAATTTTACAATCTGAACATGTGCAATGATGGATGCAATAATCCTATTTTCTAGATGTTCAGGGGATTTTATCCCTTATTGTTTAGGATTCGAAATTACAAATTAACAGCTTTGAAGCTGAATCATTTTTTAATTCTACCCTTGTGAATTGTGCAAGGCATTGAGCTGAAGGAGTACTTACTTATGCTAGGCGCTTTTTAAAATGACATTAATATTAGATCCTACATAGGTTGGTACAACTTCTTTATATGCCAAATTCAGTCAGTGGAATAATTTTTTATATTCTACTTGAGATTTGCGGTAAATAGGATTTGTCGATATTTTGTCGGGAATATTAGAATGAATAATATCTAAGAATATAATATTGAGTGCTCGCCATGATTTCCATTTGATTTACTCTGTTCATTGTTGCATTTAATTATTTTTTGCAATTTTTTCGAAATGAGTAGAAAGAAATCCCGAAATTGGTACCATTCGAGGGACTTTTAAATCGATGTTAGAAGTGTATTCACTGTCATATTCTTTTTTATCTATTTGATTTGTAATTGGAGATAAGTGACGGGAGCGTGAATATGAAGAATTTTTCAAATTCAGGCGAATTTCATCAATATGAGGATGAAAATGGCAAGGTTCCGCTGTTCTATAGAAGCTAGATAGCCAGAATCCACGGCAGTCGTTCTTCATTCCAAAATATAGATTTTAAAAATAATCCATTACTACTCGTACCCTGTAATATTTACAGAAGGGGATAATTTACGACGAGGACATAAATGACCTCACTATTAACGTTTGTCGTTGTCCGCAGATCAATGCAATTTAATGGGTTGACTTGTGTAAAATATACTTTGGTGACCAGTTCTAACGGCATTGTACTGTAGAACTACACGTCTGTAATATATCAACTTGTTACACACGCAACCGCAAATGTATTTCTGTGCTGCAGTTGAAATTTGAAATATGTGGCACGACAGTCTCAAGAAGGCAACGCTTCTAGATAAGTTATTTATATCAAATTTTGAATTGAAAATCCTCAAGGAATTTTAGTTTTAGTAAGATTTGAAGGATATCGAAATGCTAACGGTTTAAAAATATACCGAATTAAATGGTATTGTGACAGCTGTGGAAAGCTAGTTTTCAAGGTCACCGGCCATCTGCTCCTTTTGATCCTCATGGTCTTTACTTTTCTTCCAAATGTAGAATATGAATTTTTAGGAATGTTACAGTGCAGACTATTAAAAATTTTAAATTTTATAAAGAAAAAATTTTGAAGAAAAAAAATTTAAAAAAATCTCAAATTTTAATTTGAAAAAAATACAGGAAGGCAATGTGGTTATTTGCAAATATTTGTATACCTCTTAACTGAAAGGAATTTTACAGTTTAATTTGATTTAAACATATTAGCACAAACAACTGTTGATAGGAGGATTTCTACATGTGAATTTCAACGTCGTCGTCGTTTGGAAAATGGGCCTTAGTAGATGTCAGTTAATGTTAGAGATTAAAAAGCTTTTAATTAGCAACGACTGCGATTGGACCAATCATGAACTATGGATAAGAATGAAATAAGCAATTACCGATCTTTGGCACTGTTTATGTGACAATTTGCGAAGTTTGTTTTTTTCGCTAGCTTCTAAGTTAAAAACAATTCGTAGTATTTGTTTTTCAAATTATTAATCATCATGATGTAGAATTCCGAACTTAACAGACTGCTGCAATACTAGGTTAAATATTCATAGAATAAAGTAGAAGCAAAACAACGCCCAACTCATATAATATTCCAATTTTCTCTCCAGAGCTCCTGTCTTCTTCGATTTTATTGCATCAGAAAGTAAATTTAGCGAATTTCCCGCTGAGTTTTCTTTCTGTTGATTTGGGAAAATCTCATTTAAAAAGAGCAAAAGTTTGATTGGACACGAAACAGACAAACAGGCCGAAATATGAACTGTCAACTTTCTAATTTTCGAAGAACGTTAGCAATATTATTAAATTCAGATTCCCTACAAAGTTATTAATATATATTATGCTTGTTAACGCGAATGAATTAATCTCAATGAATTAATCAAAGTTATTAATATATGTTTATTGACAATGAATAATAAAAGTAATTCTCTCTGTCTGAATGATTTCCAATCAGTTATCGCGGAAGTAGATCAGTAATCTTCACAGTCACAAATTCTTATTTCAGCTGCGCAGAGAAATATCGTTATCTTCTAGCTAAGAAAAAAAATCTCATTTTGTGATTTGTTTGAAGGTCTCACGCACTTGCAGTGAAACAAGGCTTTTTAATACTATCTGAACTAAATGAATAGTGACAGGCTTGTTCAAAACTCTCACGCACTTTACGTGGGGCTTAAGGCAGTTCATTACAGTACGTCTTGAACGAACTGTGGTTGAACCTGTCTACTCTCGTTCAAACTGGCTACTCCATTTTCTGGTTTAATTAAATCCTCTACTAATTTAATGCCATTGGGAATGTAGAAGTAGTACTTTCGTAAGACCCGCTTCACTATCCAAAAAATTTTCTGGCCATTAAGACCGATAACAAGTCAGTAGAGTTATCTGTTTGAGAACTAATTTTCAATTTTCTATGAAGAAATCATGCAAGATGAGCCAAATTCAAGCACAGATCTACTTTCAGTAAATCACTGTCGAAATGCATAGCTAATGAATTCAGGAGAATCAGGAAAAAATTGCAAAGGCCTTTTAAATATTTTTATTACTCATCACCATCTATGAAAACGATTGATGAGTAGCAGCATGATGGATAACAATGAATTTTTTAAAAGTAGATGAATATTTATTTGTACATTAGCCGATGTAATGCAGCACATCTGTTATCATACATCACTGCAAAAAAAAAAGTGATATCGTTGATTGAAAGACTAAGATCATTTGCTGGTTATCAGTCAATGGTGCATGACCCTCGGAAATCTCCACAGTATTGTTGCTTGAAGAGTTTAAGGCTTTTAAGATCAGGTCTGTAAAACGGCAAGTTCATTTTTTTTCTCTTTTAATTGATTTTTGCATGTAGAAAAAAATTTTTCGAAAGATCTTTAGTGTTTTGACGTTTTCACTTGTCTTTTGATATTTTTTTGTATTTGAATTTATTTCTTTTAAAGCACTGTAAAAATTGTAAATACCAATTCATAAATACAAATTTTGCTAAAAATGGGAGATTTTCACTACCTTAATTTTAAGCAGCGCGAGAATTTTTAATGGATGATGCTGTCTATATATTTAAAGTAAAATAGGAAAAATTTGTATGAATCTTTTAACTCATTTTGTAAGTAAACTGTCCTTGGGTTAAAGGCCAATTTTGAGATAAATATGACATACCTAATTCATTCTTTATCAAAACCGTTGAAGTCACTGCTTAATAGATTCAAATAACATGTGTTTGACAACATAATTTCGTTAAGCATGAATTAAGAAGTCCACAATTTTAATTAATGATAGGAACCTTATCGTTTAATTGCATTGCATTGTTGGGAAGTAATTGACCTGCGATTGACCGTTTTGATAATGTGAAAAGGTCAGATATTAATTCAGAGTTCGTTCTTAGAATCTAATTATCCTGGAAAACACAGTGAAATCTTCAACTTTACCATTGTTTTTCTATGAAAATTGCTGAGTCACAATGATTGACGATTAATTTCTTAACTTAGGACCAATTTTATGTCATATATTCATTGATGTGTGCCGTCTACGTATATATATATATATATATATTTGTGTATGTTAACTGTTTCTCACTGAACTCTGTATGAGTTGTTCTGTTCTCAGCATTTTGTTTTGGAATTTAATTTTTTAGCTTAAAAAAGATCACTGAAAGTTTCTCAGGGATATAAAAAGTAATTTTACAAAGTCCCAATGTAGATCACTTTCCCACCTCCTTTTGAGCCCTTCGGCAATTTTCGAAATGTGCTCTGACATATTGTCCAGCTTTCTCCCCTCCCCCGCTTAAAACTACTTATTTTCATGTTTCCGACATTCGTTTTTCAACAAAAAATAACGTTTTTTTGGCAGGCAATAAAATAATATGCATACAGAAAAAAAATTTTACAATACTTTTTTCCTTCCGTCAAAGTTCTGGAAGAACGAAAATTCGATTTTTATTTAAAACATTTCTAGCTTAATTAGAAATGAATGTTTTTTCAACTGCTAATTAATTTTTTTAAAGTACCAATTGAATCAACATCTAATTTCAAACAAGCACTTTCTCTAAAAGATAACCAATTTTCGCACAATTTTCATTGTGAATTTCATCTTGTATCAGACAAATTCAGTACACTTTCAACACACAGAAATAACATTACATAATTGCAGTTGCATGTATATGCAAAATCCTCAGATAATGAATAACTCGCAGATGATTTGTGATGATGATGTTAGTGGTCACATTTGTCCATTCATTGGCCATTCTTAAATTTGCTGATTTAATGACCAAAGCTTTTTATATATTGAGGAATTCCTTACACATTAATCATATTTGATAATCAAAAAATGCGACCATTCAAACTATTGCAATAACTTGCATCCGTAAGGTTCATGCAGTAGCCTCGCAAAGAAAAAAAATTCATAATGACAGGTTCAACATTAGACTATTAGCTAGTGCTCAATGCACAGGAACAGCTTTTAGTGCTTACCTGAAATGACGCATGTCCAATTGTGAAATAGTTCCATTTGAGATAATCTGCAAATTTTTGAAAAACCGTGCAGTATGGCGAGGGAATAATAGTTACTGGAGAAGCCAGGATTCTAGGTTGCCGTATTTGTCCTTAGATTTAAAAGTTGGCTTCGTATCGTAGATTGTAGCTGTAAGGTTATGTCACTTATACAAGCAATTATCCAGAATTCCGAAAGATTACTCGAAGTTCAGCTCGAAATCCAACATTCATCGCTGAATTGCGAGAGCTTCAAGTAATTCAGGAAGCAAGTTTCGTTATATAGTTTATTCCTGAGACTCCTCGATGCCTCTGTTCTTGCTCGCAATAATGCTATGAGTACAATATATGTGATGTTCCCTTATACTTACCGAAATACATGATCTATGCGATTTCATCATCTTAAATTGTGCTTATATCAGTGGTGAAGATGGACAGGCATTATGATTACAAAGCGGTTTTTTTAGTGCATTTTTTCAATCAGATTGATTAGATAGAGAGTGGAGAAGAGGTAGTGCTGAGAATTTCCGGAGATACATGACGCGGTTGGATCATTACCCTGCATCTCTTCTAGGAATCTGTTTGTAATCCCGAGGTGAAATGGTATCTATTTCGATATGTCAACCACCACTTTATGGACATTGCAGTAGTTTATTGAGTAGACAGAGGATGGAGAGACAATGGGTCGTTGGGCTTAACCTAATCCTTCTATTACGTTATTTCACAATGTATCCATCTAGTGTAATGCCACCAACACGCATTTAATATGCTCATTTTAATGGGATGGTAATAATTGAATGATATAAGCATGCTTGTAGTACTTAACTATACCTTCCTCTTGACATCGCGATCTGTTTGAGATTCGCCTCATCATGATGGAGATGGTTGGTGATCGGGTCGATCTTCAAATTGTTGGCCACAAATAATAATTAATTGGTATAATTTGCATGAAACTGCTGTGATATCTTCATGTCTCTTTTGTCAAGTTGATGAATAAATAGTGGAAATAAATAGTAAATGACAATAGGTACAGGCATCTACAACAGGTATTCTACAAGTAAACGTAGAACTTACTTGTTTGTTTCGTTTGATAAGATCAGATTGAATCCGTTCCATTTTTTTCTGCTCTATGTCATTCCATAAAGATTAGTCGATACTTTCATTACTACTTTGTTCCGTTTGCAAATTATGTCCTTTCATAGGTGTTTATTTTTTCATGGAACATGAGACGAAGGAGCGAATACTGCAATATATAAATTAATCAAGAATCAATTTCCACTTGTGGATGGCTATGCTTACGGAGCGAACAAAAAGGTCGTGAGATCCGGTGAACTGTAATAAATTTTTTGCATTTTACAATAGAATTGAAGATATTAATAAGGGCAAACTGAATTGCTGCTTATTTATGCCATCCCTTAGCTCGTAGAGTCTTTTGTTTGAATCATATCTTTGAACAGTTGGTTGCTTGCAATTAATTAAATGTCTTGAATTAAATTTATGACACTGATAAGGAAATTTTGTATTTGTTGCTTTTTGTGATTGTTGTGATAAGCTTAGGAATAGATCGATTTTAAATGAATGGGAGATTTTTGGAGCAAAACTTATTGGTACAAATGTTTTTGGAAAAAATCTATGGTTAATCAGATTGAATATAAGAAGTAAGCAAATTTGACAATCGATATTAAGATTGATAAAAATACACGGGCAGATGATGAGTAAGGTCGGCGAATCTTTTAAGAAAAATGGACTGGATTAGCTGGTATACTCCTAGTTAAGTTAGGAACTGAGCTGTTTAACATAAAAAAAGGACTAATCCTGACAAAGTTGAAAGGAGGAAGTTAAAAAAGGTCGAAAAGTGAAAGTGCAAACATTGATAGATTCTGCATTTAAATAGAAATTGGGAAAAGAAGGATCAGTTTATTCATCTCATGTTTTGCATTCTTTTGTTGGCAGTTATGGAGTAGAGATGCGCAAGAACTGAGCTCGAAAGAAATGACGATGATTCTGGAGAAGGAAATGCAGAATCTGATCTTCTACACACATGCATAAGCATGATGGGTGTGCGGGAAAAGATTTGGCTTACTGATAAAGAACAGGCTGATTGATAAGTGTAACGGTGCAACGAAACACCTCACTTTCGTTATCATCATCAACGTCATCGTCTTTCCTGCAGCACATCAGCAGTTTCCAATACACTCATACTATTACTGCCTTCCCGAACTCATTAGAAATTGATCGACATTTGAAAATCCCAACGGTTTTTCACTTATTTTTTTCTTTCTGTTTTTTTTTTGCTACGTGGGGTAGAGAAGAATGGAATAAGTTTAAAATTAAAGCATGTCTTTACCTATGAATCCATGACGTTTGTACAACGAATACTTTTGTTATCGTTGATAAATTGATGACTTTGAAGTTTGACTTTTAATTTTTATGCTTCAAATTAATTCAATGGATGAGTATGCTTTTTAAATTTTTGTTAACAGTTAAAAAAGGCTTGTAGAATTCGTGCTTTCTATTTATCAGATTGGCTATATGAAGGTACTTTGATCTGACTTGAGCACGCCATTCGCCATTCGAATTCTCCAATTTCCCGCTGTATTGAATCTTTGGGAAATTGACAATTCCCTAATTTCTGTGGATTTCTTTGTGCTTAAAAATCCAATACTGAATTTCCAGTTAAAGAGAAAAAAAGTGTAAACTGTCGTAGTATTAATGTTGACGTATCAGTATATGCACGTGTGCGTATGCGTGTGTGTATCTCTTTCTGTCTGTCTGTTTGTATGTTTATTATGGATGATCGTTGAGCCGGTAAATTTCATAAAAATTTGAATATACATCCTTGATTTTATCGCATAGTTGTGTTGAGAGTGATTAAACATGGAATGGAAATTTCACAGTGATTTAAAGCAGTCCTTACGTGATGTGCTGCAGTCACATCTTTAGTGTAGCACTGACAACTAGTTTTAAATCCAACTAGTTTTTGGATTTATTCCAATTGATTAGTTGCCGGTTATTCCCAGCAGAAGTTCGATTAAGGTAAATGACATAGAACTAATGGTTCAGAATAAAGAAATTTCTATAGCACTATTGTCTGTTAAAAACTTTCGTAGAAATATTTATTTGGAATTCAAAAAAATTCCAACAAAGAACAAAATAAATCGCAACGTTACCTGAATTTTGAATTTTAAATCCCTACATTTATGCGACAGCCGAATTTTCAAAATGCAGATGAAAAAGAGGCAGTGCTTTCCCCTTTTCTAGCATATCCAATGATGATGACGTTTCTGTCATTTGTTGTAATTGAAAATTCAATAACGAGCAGGATTTGTCATCTGTTAGCATTCCTTGGTAAAAGTGATACAACCTTCAAATTCTAATTTTCGGCATTTCCAAGCATTCATTGCTCATTCCTTCTAGATGAAAATTGTTTGAGAAAAGATGAGCAGAATTGAAATAACTGTATTCAATAGCTTCGGACAGCTTTTTTTTTTAATTCGAAAATGTGAAACACGTTCTATTGTTGTGTACCTAACGTTTCTTATGGCTCATTTGACGTCGATTTAAATGTAATTTCAATAGTATACGCATATATTTTCGTGTATGCGTGTGGCCATGTATAATGTTTGTGATTTAATCGATCACTGTTTATGAGTTTTAGTGAAATGACATTAATGTGACATTAAGGAGTAACTATATCGCATTCATCGTTCATTGTGATCCTCCAAATGGGTGTAGTGGACATACGATAAGGCCGAGAAGTACCAACGATAATTTGGACATTCTATTAGTATGCTTCTGAACTAGCAAAAATATTGTTGAGTTAAGCCTGCTTTAAATGTTTTTAAAGGATTTTTAGAGTAGAAATTATCAACTGAAACAAATTTTGTAAAAGTAGTTTTAGATAATTTTCAAATGATCACTGCACATTACAAGGTTAACAATCAGTGCTAAACAAGAAATGAGCTGCTCAGGTATCGATTAGGCTTACATAGATAAATATTCACTGGAAATTATTCTTTTCAATCAGTTTCAGCTTGTTAATCTTTTTATAAAGAGTGAAAAATGAGCTGAGTAAAAAATGAAATATTAATTTAGGCTGAATTTTAAAGAGATTAGTTATTCAATTCTCAGACGAAAAAGAACTTTAAACTTTAAATTTAAAGATATTTCATGTACAAATCCATTTATTTAATTTATAGTCTATAGCCTATAGTGCAAGGAGAGTTAGATGAAATCTACATAGAGCATTTCATTTCGTTTTCTCTTCAGCTTTCAAAATAACTGATTCGTTATAAGAAGCAGATGTTGTTTGTTCCAGAAATTATTCATCTCACTTTTAATCTCTCTCTGTTTTACTACTCTTAGTTTATTGCAGTAATAGTGCTAATAATTGACATATAACAAGTTCAGTTTGTATAGCGAGATATCTATCTGGGCAGAGCTTTATTAGGAAGAATTATTGGAGGTATTGTCGCATCGAGCAATTAAAAAGTTTATATTAGAAGGATGGATATTTGCTTCCAGTTCCTTCAGAATCAATGTTTGCGGTTCTGTTGATTGGTCGCTGTTTCAGCACATCAATATTTTATAACTGTCAATCCATTCAAGCTCGAGGACACGTGTTTCTTTTCTACGAAACCAGGCCTAGTAACTGTCCCTACTGAATTTCCCAGGCCCTAAAAGTTTTGAATTATTTTATTATTGGTTTATGCGAAAAAAGAAACATAAGTTATAAAAAAAGTCTAAATGAGAAATAAACCTAAACTTTTGTAAAGGATTATCTTTATGGTACGGTCTGAACTAAACTTGACAATTTTTTAACAAAGCCATAGATTGGGAATGCCGGCAGTTTGCTTAATCAATGCAGTATTGTAAAAAAAAAAGATACCGATACAGATGTATCCTAAAAAAAATATACTTCAGTCCAGTAAAGGGGAAAAGTAACGATATATTTATATACAAAGAGACACATCTTCTTTTCTCTTGTTATTTGAAATTTTTGTCCTGGCATTTTTTAATCGACAGAAAAGCTGTTCTAAAAATGATCTCACCCTTGATCCTTTCACAGAAACAGCAGTTGTTCAACTGCGTCGAAACATTTTCTTGCCAGACGATGTTGTCGCCAGCTAGTCTCGACTCTCGACTATAAACTGCTACTATTTTCTATCTGCTCCAACACACTGTCCCTATCGACCAATGAATAAACATTTGAGAGCTGTGAGATACGGTATCCATAAAGCAGTTGATCGTGGTTCTTTGCAACTACCATCAAAAAACATAAAACCTTAATATAGTTCAAATCATCTCTGAAAGTGCATTCCATGAAGTTCACTTATCATTTTTATGTGATTCACTTGTTGCCATCACTGAAAACAATAGATAATTATTCTAACTTGACATATGAATCTATTGGTAAAATTTTTTGACCGTTCGCAATATGTGGTCACATACAACTGTACAGTTATTCTAGGCCACTAAAGTCTTGGCCTTTTGATAACAGGAAGCTGATTAGTTTTTTTGAAACCATCTAACACCTAAACAGTTGCATAAGTCTTGTTTTAAATAGTATAATCTAGAATAAGATAGACTACTTTAATAGGATGAGAATTTCTGGAAATTTTCAGGATAAAAATTTTTAGAAATTTCATATGTCTTTCGGGGTTAAAGAGACCTAATTAAAACTATCGTTTATAAGACGTCCAGAAATGTTCTGTCAAAAATCAGGAAAAGAAAACGATGTCCTAATTCTGCCCATATATTTGTCATTTCATCAATGAGCTATTCACTGGTGTTCCATCAACAGCTGTAGATAAATCTTCTGTTTACTTGATCCTGAATTTTGCACTCGAGGCTTCATATCTTTTTCTTGATTCTCAATTTAATTACCTCAAAGTATTATTCATAACTGCTCCCATCATTCCTCTGCAATCGCCCTCGCAAGTTCTGACAGTTTTGGGTCACAGCATGATCAGTTCCAATTGCTCTGTCACAAAACTGCTATATAGAAATATTTCCATCTTTAATAAATCACTATTAATATCCTTTCATTTCACTTGTGAATTATGCTAATTGTTCTAGTAAGAAAGAAGATATAACTTTATTCTTTGCGGTGAGGAATTTATTGATTAGAAAGAATGAGTACATGGGAAAAAATTATCGCTACATTTATTCTTTCATTTAAAAATTAATTAACTATGGATTTATAATTTAAGATAATAAGACAAGTTAGATTGTCTTATAATTGTGTTAGAAAACGAATTAATTGGAATTAAATATCTCTCGTTTATTTTCTTTGTAATGAGTACCTATCTATTGATGCATATGATGAACCCATTCCGAGTAGAAATTAAGAAGATAGGGTTTCTATCTTATCAATCCACTACCCGTTATTCCACTTTTAATTTTTCCTCCTTTTCCTGGCAAGAAAAAAAAATGAGATAGAATTTAGTGGAATAGGACATAATAGATGCAGTAAATTAATATGAAAATAAGCTTGAATAATCCGAATTGCGATCAAAGCTGTGATAGTTGTTGTGAAGCAGAAATCATTGTCCAATTAGATATTGTTCTATTCTGACCGAGCAATATGATACATAAATATATCCATCCCTATTCAATGATTTATCATCATCCATCCGCATTGTTTCGTAATCTCATTTCATGAATTGCGTAAAGCGATGAATTTCGCGATGAGTTTTATTTGATGAATTTAAAGTACCTGTTGCTCTACTCCTTATTCATAGTTAATGAATTTGTTGGTTGTGAATGTGACAGTCATTTCATTTAACATTTACTATGGAATTGGAATTAGAATATGGAATGAGAAATAGGTGTTAAGAATTTAATCTTGAAAATCTATAAGATTTTGATCTTTTTCGAATGAAATAACGTGATAGAGATTTTAAATATCCTCTAAACGGAAACTTACTAATAAATGAAGGCGTATGTGAAGTTTGGATAATACCTTTTTGTGAAACATTCATTTCTGTTGCACAAATTGATGATTTAATTCATTTATTTTTGAGAATAGTTTATTTTATTGCTTTGTGAAGATTTAATTTTAAAATGGTAGAATATTGGAAGAGAGGCTTAAAAGAAGTTTAAAAATATATGTTGGTGGCGTGAGTTATTTCTTAACTATCTTGGTCATTCAAACGGATGATTTCTTACAAACGAAAAAGGAGAGAAAGATGGTTTCCTGGATATGCGTTTTCTTTTTCGGATGGCAAGATGAGATACTACGAATCTAGGGCATGCTCCTTCTTCTTCATTTCCTTTTCCATCGATCTCATTCCCCTTCTTTTATCCGTTCCGCTGCTTGTACTCACTGTTAATCAGTCCCGAAATTTTTGCAACTCCATTCCAAATTTCTCTTGCCCAATCGTTTTCATTTTCGCAATCATCCTAACCTATAAGTTTTACGTTCACTTTTTCTTATTCGTTTTAAAAATTTGTTTCTTTTTACCTCCTTATAAATTCAGTGAATGTCAGTATTGGGAATTCACTAGCTCTCAAAAAAACTCTAAATTTTTGTCACATGCAAAAAGTATGTCTTCTCGTAAAATTTTCTTTCGTGGATAGATTGAAGTGCTTTTTTAAATGTTCAAAAGTTTCCCCAGGATTTCGTAGAAATTCTGATTATGTTTGCGTATGTGCTGTGAAAGGGAAAGACTCATTACTTTCACTTAGTGCGAAAATTTCCTATTTTAATAAAATTTTCAGGTTTTCTGACAGTTTTATGAAAATTCCATATATTTTCATATTTTATATTTAAAAAAAAGAAAGGTAAATAATCTTTCCAATAAATATACTATTTGTATTCCAATCAAATTAATCAATTCGAGTCATTCACATTTGTACTGAACCGTTGTAGGAAAGCTTTTAAAAACAAACTTTAAAAAATTCGAAAATTTTTGTTAATATTGTAGAAACGTTTTGTTAATTTCTTTGGATATGGAATAGATAAATTATTATATATTGCCATGTGAAAGTATTGTTAAGTTTGAGGTGACAGTGGCTTATCGGTTTAGACAACGTGCTAATATTCAAAAAATAACGAGTGTCATCAATAAGGACGAAACAAATTGAGTTTTTTTCAAACACTAATTATAGTAGAAATTTTTTTTATGTTTCACTTTTTGTTTTCGTAAATACATAATTTGTTAAAGTCAAAAAATTTGATTTGGAAGTGTATTCTATGATATTCTACGATATACATATCGATGATCAAAGGCGTTTATTTCAGTGCTTGATATGTGTTTTGAAATCCCAGTTTTAATCTTTGAAATCTTCGTCCAAAAAACCCGTATTCGACAAACATATTCCCTATAATTATCTGATTGTGAGTTAAAATGTGGGATCCAGATGTTAATGCCTTACAAACATTTCATATGATATCTGATAAGAAGGAGGATGCAATGTGCCGATGGCATCTTACTCCATGCAAATCACTGCATGCAACAGTGCAGAAGATATGCAGTGCAGATGTTCCCAAAACTATATCCTGTTCTGATCATTGTAACAGTTTAAAATTAAACCATTTTCTTGTGTTAGTTCAGCTAATAATATATCTTACTGTCCACTTGTCGAATGTTTCACAGAAAAACAAGGTGGAATATCATTAATACTACCTTAATGGAGTGAAATGTAGAATTAAAATAGGAATTATGCTATGCTGTAGTGCTTGCAGATTTGCAATTCCTATTGATTTACAGTTGAGGTGCCGGAAGGAGAAGGAGAGGAAATGTCAAAGATCTGATTTAGGAGTAAATGCTAGTGATGATCGTGCAAGAAAGTGAGTGAATAGTTGACGAAAGCGCTAAATGAACGTTGTTTATGTATCAGTGTGATTTATTACTTCTTACACATCTGCATAATTCTATTTCCTTTCTGTATTTTCATTTCAGTCTGGAAGTTTTCCCACTACGGGTTTTATCTAATTGCTCAGTGAAATTATCACGATGCAGTGTTAATCTTCATTTACCGTAGTGTTGCAAAAGTTAGCAATTAGCTAAGCATGTTTCCTTTTCTTCTATGATTTCTTTTGAGATTTCTGATCACCATATCTTAAGCCTCGTGCAAATTTCGCCATTATCAAGAAAACGCTAATATTAGCAGTTGAATAAATGATATGGAGTAGGAAGCAAATTTTCTGAGCTGGTGATAAGCTGATCCGTTAGAAGTATCATTTAAGGTGTTCATAGAATTGTGTTTATATGATGTCACACTGACCTAAATGAAGAACTGGATTCATTTAGTAGAAGATAGGATGGAAAGGTTCCCGACTTCAAGAATTAGAAATATCGGTGTTAAATGATAATTTTGATTTTCAGCCAATCTAATCTAATAATGGATGCCCATCTGTAATTAGTTTTGGCATACATTTAAATTGTTTCAATGGGTGTATTGATACTGATAATTTAGATTAAGTTGAAATGAACGGTATGATATGAACTCTTTCCATGTTGTGATATTTAAATTTAAATACGCAAAATTGGAACTATCAGCTGATTCATAAGTTGAATTAAAAGGGGATAAATTGTCCCTCTCATTGAGGCGATAAATAAGCAGTCTCATTTTTCTCAAGAATATTCTACAGTTATTTAATGCCTGATGGCAGCGCTAATCGGATTCTCTCAGGGTTACTGCGTCTTTTGATTTTTTTTTTTTTTGAAGAAAGCCGCCTAATAATAGTGGCATTAGTGGCTGCACATTAGAAATGCATGTATGCGCGCGCATATGTGACTCTTCGGGATTCTTTTTTTGTCATCCGGTACTTCTTATTTCAGTCAAATCAAAGCTTTTCTTGATTTTATTTGCCGTCATTATGAAAGTGAAAGATTGATTCAACTTAGTAAAAATAATTTTTTCCTGATTTCTTTGCATACATATAGTTTTACTATGCATATTTTTTGAATATTAAGTTTGTCATTGTCCTTGATTAGTTATTGGTCCAATTCATTCGTCCTCATTGTAGATTTATCTATATTCTTAAATAAGAATATATGTTGATCATTTGAAATGGACTGTTATTTCTGACCATAGATATCCTTCTTTGTTTACTTATTTGTTTATTCTCTTATTTATTTCTTTTTGCATGAAATAGTGGATAGTATGAAATTAGCTATGTAGTCATGTGTTGTTTACAGAGGAGCTTACTGAAAACTGACCACTGATTGACTCATGACTAATCCAAAGTATGAGGAAATTGATCAACAGTCAACAATTCATGACCTTGGAAACTTCTGGTATGTGTCCTATGCTGATTAATGCAATCTAAATAAACTGAAGTGGCTATATAAAATGCGCAGAGAAAGTAGTAAAATTTAGTTTATGTGATCAGAAATGATATTATAAGAATTTAAAGTGCTTAATTAGCTGAAACAATTGCAGAGATATAACATAGAAAAACTGTTATGAATATTATATAGGCTAAAAACTCAAGAATTTTCTTGTTCCCTTTCTTTCTTCCTGATTGTTTTTTTAATGAAAAATATTTGCAATTATTTACATGGTATGAAAGAAAGTTCTAGGCAAGCTGTCAATTACTAGCAGACAAGTAAACCCTCAAGTAGTTGTCATCTATTTGATCATCGGTACTATTTGCAACAGTCTTTTACATCATTATCACAATTCTGTTCCATCGATTTATACAATTAGTTTATTCATGACTTTAAAATATGCCAGGATGAAAGTCTTACGGTGAAACTTTCAGTTGTCTATTAGATGATCGAATGATAATACTTCTCTGTCATTTACATCTCGAACAGGTATCATTGGCTAAATATATAATGTTATTACTCACGAATCTCATGTTTATTTGCTTAACGGTATTTCATGCTGTGATTATGACTCACAATTTATTATTATGGACAAATAATTCAACAGGTAATCACATATTTACATATCTGTATGCTGATCTGTTAACAAATATCTTATTGCATTGCTTAACGCTTTCTCTTACTTGCTCCTTTAATTTCAGTATATTTAGTGATGAATAAAAGTTTAAAATTAATATTAAAACAGAAAGCTCATTCTTTGACAAATATAATTTTCCAAGATTCTATGACGGTATTGTTGTAAAAAGAGATTGCAGGAAGTCCAATTCCTCCTAATGTCATTCTTTTTGTTTATCCGATAAATTTGTTTTTAGTTCGTATTTATCTGATAAACTTAATCAATTTATTTTTCCTATTATTAGTCACTATATCACATTCCCTTTTTCGTATTGAATATCACTAAGCAAAGTTACACAATAATATACTTTCTTTTAGAAAAGTGAAGGTGTAATTGCATCATTAGTAAACGTTTTTTGACCTTTCGGAACTTCTCTTTTTATACAGATCGGTTATTGTTAGAATAGAAACTTGAAGTGATTAATTCATTTTCATGTCTTTAATATATTAAATATTTGTTGCTTTGTTTTTTCTCATTCCTCCCGTTACTCTCTACGCCATTAATCTTTCTCTGATTCCAATCACTACAACCTTTTCTTTTATACTTTTTAGAAACATAAATTTTACTCTGACCTTTACTGGCAATACATTTGAAGCCTTTTGCGAGTACCTGAACTTTTCCGAGATTTTATCATTTTGCAAAGATTTGCTTCTTATGGCAATTGCATTGCTCGGATTATTCACTTAGTTCTGTGTTTTTATTTAATTTCGATCAAAAAAATTTTCAACTTTTGATTGCGAATGCTAAGATAAAAAAACTGTCGCCGACTTTGCGCCATCAGTCCTTCGCATCCGCTTATTCATTTTTCTTTTTGCTTGTCATATATTTTCATGTTTTGTCTGTTTGATCGCTTTTGCTTTTTTCATGTTGCTGATGCACAATTTGTTTAGATTATTCTACTATAGTCAAATGCTTAATGCTTATGCAAAATTTTCACATGTCAGATGAAACTTCCAATTTCATTCACAAATTAGTCAGCTATTAGAATCTTTAAATCAACACTTGTTCTCCATTCATGCGGTCTTCAACTGCGTAAAAATGTGCGGGTGAAGGAGTGATTTTAGAAGCAAAGTTTGAATTGTGTTGAATTTATGTCAATTTAAATATTGAAGAGGACAAATGTTGACTTAAAAGAATTAGGCTTTGAATTCAAAAAAAGAAGCAAGAGCATCTTTTTCCAGTTGATCTAATATATGTTGAGTGATTTTGTGTTACCGTATTCCCAAACTTGTGCAATATTTCCTTTTCTTGTAAATAAATTCGATTTACCGAAAGTCTTGTAGTGTCGATTGATGAAATTCGGAATTTTAGAATAGGATGTTGTGTTGCAGAAATAATTGACACTAAGTGAAGTATTCCTCTCTTTCAGTAATTCAGTTTTTGTTGCACCCACAGAGAGCTCGATATGCGAGCGTTAATACATACCTTTCATTTCCTTGCTATCCCGACACTTTTTTCTCTTATTCCGGAATCCTATGAGGAAGTCGGTATTAATAAGCAGGGATGCTTGGGCTTACGATTTTGAGTAATTGGGTTTTATGTGTTGTGAGAAGTAGAAATGATGCATCGGCTTTTCTACCCTGTCATAAACCTTATTTGCAATTAATCATCGACGATTTATCATTGAGCTCGATTTAATTAGTGGAGGCAACAGATTTCATATTAATTCGAGGCAATGGATTCCATGTTAGCATTATCACGAGTTTTAGGATTAGGACTTGTTGTATCAGAAATGAAACTGCATTTTAAACTGTTATCCGATGTTTTTTTATAAAGTTTCTCTCATCAACCAAAACTTGTCCACGACTTAGATGTAGTAGGAGAGAGAAATGTGTTGTGGTCAATGGTAAAGAGACGAATTTCGTATTCTAAAATGGCATAGACACGATTTAAAAATGATAATATGCATGACTGGCTATTCTAAACAGTTTCCTACCAGATGTTAACAGCTGCTATCGTTTTGAAGAGAAAAAAGACAGAAATGTTTACTCGGAAGATTCATCGGCATTAGACTTTCTGTATTGGAACTTAACTGACGGGAGGTTCGGAGCTGCCGTGTGTTGTGTCGCGCAGTCTCTTTCAACCTATAATAACTGTAACGATATGCCTAAAGGCGAAGTTGGAAAGAAGGCCAAAGGTCGTTGTGGCGTCGATTTCAAATAGATTTTCAAATTAACCAGTAAAACGAAATTATGTTTTTATGAGTCAAATGAAATGTAACGAGGCAGCAATATAATTAACGAATGCAACAGAATATATCTGTAACGCTTGTTTGATCATCCGGCAGCTACTCGACTCATTTATTCCGTCATTTGATGAGCCGCCCGTTACAGTATCCACATACTTCTTCTGACATCACCGTCTTGACGGTATTTTTAACGCATAATAAATTTTTGAATTGTTCACCCGTGTCAGTTCAGTTCAAACTTCTGATGTCCGAATGAAAATTCCACCATTTTATGACGCGAAAATAAAATGTGTTGGTGGCATAGTATGAATAAGGTAAAAAGGAAAAAATGATAAATGAAAAAGAAAGGGACAATTAATTTAACTTTTTCTACATCAACAAATTAAATTTCAGTTTAGATTTAATTCAAATATTTTCTGTTATTGCTGTTGTTGGCACTGGTGGAAAAGGTTTGAATTGATCTTCGAGCTGAGATTAAGTGATGAATTTTTTTCAGAAATATTTTTAAAAGGTTTATTCATGAAATGTGGAAGTAATCATTAACAGTTGCAGTAAATATTAGAAAATGATTATTAAGTTATGTCATTTCAAACAGAATATTTTTTGAATAAATTCAAATTTAACAGTTCGTTTTCGCGCGCATCGTTTTCGAAGTATTGTAATGGCTTTTCTTCCCCTCGTATAATTATTTTCCTCCACTGATATATGTCTTTTTAAAAGGTATTCAACTTGTCGGCTGTTTCAAGAATTACTGCAATGAAAGAAAATGTTCGTTTTGACAGTTCCCTTACGACATAGCTCAACTCAACGTACCTTTCCTGTTTCTGACTGTCGTTTTCGTAGGTATTTTATGACCTTTGTTACCGCACACGACGTTTTTTCTTCGATTTGAATCTTCATATATGAATTTAAACTTTACGGTATTTTATCAGATAATGTAATGGCAGTGATATAATCTGATGAATGAGTGCTTGTTGGGATCATATTTAAGGGAACGAAGTTCGAATTAAGAATTCTGCAGTATTTCTTTGATTTCTTCTCTTGAAGGTCCCTTATCGGTATGCATGTCGTACTTATTGCTAAGTTTCAGCGATCAGTGAAGTTATAGATTTGATGAGACTAACTAAATAAATATTCATTAGAGAGGTCAATTAATTGGCTCATAAAGCTCAACTGATTCCCTTCATTGATACATAACTTTTTTTTACCATTATTGAGCTACTGCTACGCTGCTACTACTTTTCAGAATCCACTTGTCTTTTTAATAGGCCATATGCCCTATCCGTATATTGGTTGTGAATGGCTGTTTTTCACCCTTAAAGTAAAGTACTACTTATAGCACTTTTTTGTAATTTTTAATGTACCATTAGCAAGACCACATGTTAGCTGTTAACAAATAAAAGTGATCAAATGCTGTGCTAACTCTTCATTTCCTTCTTTTGAAAAATGAGTTTTATGATCAGATAATGGTTATGCCTACGGGTCATGTTTATGCAGATGTTTTGAATGGAAATTTGGTTTCATCTGTTTTACCTGATATTTGATGAGGAGAAGAAAGTCATTGTTACTTGCCTTCGCAAACGAAGATTTAAAGGGAATCCTTCGAATCTGTGCAGTGAATTTTTTAGGTGAGGCACAATGTGTGCAAAACTATCCTACCATTTATTTCTGAGGTTCATTGTCACGGCCTAACGAGAATTGAACGTAATAGCAAGGTTAAGTTTTGGTTAGAATATCCTTTTCTTAGATGGGAGCTTTAACAGGACTAAATGGTCTTCATCTGTACAGTTTTGGAGTTAGAGTTGTCCTTGCCTTAGGATGATCGTTCGAAGAACTTGTTTGACTAGTTATGAGGATAGAGCTATTGCAATGACTTTCAGGACTTGATAGTTTTGTGTCCTATAAATGTGCAAATATTTACTGTAATACTTCGTTTCTTGAAAGTAGCAAAGCATTTTTCTTTTGATGTGTGGACGATAAAATGATGGAAAAGCATTTCCAATGATTTGTCATGGTGGTGATAGAAAGAAAAATTTATGTAATAAATTAATCATTTGAGTCGTCTGTGTAGAGTTTGCAACAAGGAAGTGCTGAGAATGGTTGGAAGTCTTGATTTGGCTAGTTGATGATCGTTTGACGAGATAACTGCCAAATGTTTACAACTTAAGACTAGGAACGCGTGTCTTATGTCAGACAGTTTTTTGCATGTTTCTAATCTGTATAGATAATCATCAGTTCACCTTTTTCAACATCATTTTCCCTGCTAATCATTGTGAATTATGTTGTTTAAGATGCTGAATTTTTGAAATTTGCCTATGTTTATTATGACTGGACGTTTAACAGGCTTTTGTTAAACGGCCAAACTCTTTATTGCTTCTTTTCATCAGGATAGTTTTTGATACTGGTTACTATAAGTGACAGTAATGTAGTAATTTTTAAGTTTAATAAACGAAATAGAAAAACATATCATCAACTAGGCTTTCTATTCACCGATATAATCTGTAATATTTGATATTAATCATGATATCAGAGAAGAAGATCGATCATAATCTATTCTTTTGCGTGTCAAATTTTTAATAAACAAAAATAACGTTATCAAAACAACGTTATCGATCTCAATTGGCATATACGGTTTGAATTTGAAAGTGTTTAATTAATTAGAATGAAAAGATTCCTTCTTAACTTTAGTGCGCATATACCTGTTATCATATCTATTACTTCAATAGAATTTTATCACTTTGTAATTTTTTGTCATCTGATTTGTCTTAATCCTATTTATTGTTGTAATGATGAAATGCCTATTTTGGACTTCTTCACTCTGAACGATTCAGTGCTTCGCCTAGAACGCAATTGGGTATGTTTTTGAATAGACAGTGTTCTTAGTGTATCAAAATCATCATAAAGATCAGGAAATATCGTGATATTCAGAATGTTGCCCTCATACTAAGAGTTTTTCAAGTTGTTTCTATGTTATTTTTGGCAGCTTTTGTCTAGTCCTAAATCGATTTGCTTATCTCGAGAAGAGTTATGAATTCTTCTTTTTTATGAGCCAGTGGAAGTGATGCTGTTTATTTAGTATCAATATTTGCATATATATTTGCATATGTTAATGTTATATTGCTATTACGTAGTATACGCTCACCATATTGCTTATAAGGGCGTGGGAAAAGCGGCATTATAATAACATAATATTGAATCAACAGATTTCATCTCAATCTATTTGGAATGTGAACTGTATGGATTATTGTAATGACAAGAAGTTCATCGGTATGATGAGAAGCCAAAATTTTTTAGAAGTTTGAAGAGATAATTGTGAAAAAGTTGAACTCTGTTGCACTTCAATGATTATTTAAGATGGTTAAGGTTATTGGATCATTAACTTGTATCAGTTATCAAATGTAATCTTATCATTTAGTAAATTCCCTCTAACTTGTACAATCTTATTTAAATTTGTTGCAAAAATTGAAAGAAATAATGCTTATTTAATTAATACAAATGCAAATTTCAATTGATCCCTGTATTGATGTTTTATTTTCAACAACTTATATTGTGTAGTTTTTAATTTTCATGGAAATTTGAACAAATTGATAAGATACTGGTATCACAGATAGCAATGGTTAGATACCAATAGTGTTGTAGATAGAAATGCATTATGTGATGAAATACAACAGCTGCTTATTAATGCTCCTTCCATTCAAGGTTATAGTATCGTGTTCATCGATATATTTTTTCTGGTGTAGTTTGAAATTTACTAATTTATAATTTGAGATATTGAACAAAAGCTATTATTGTGATTGAGAATTGTTAAATACAGATTCACGTGGAGCTTTTTTATTTATTTTATTCATTGCTTGCACAAGATAAATGGATCATCACGTGAGAAAGTGAGATGATGCCCGGACATATGTAATCTGTTATTCCCACACTATCCATCTCATTTCTGTTTCTTTCTTGCAATTGCTAGGAAATTGCTGCAATTGCTCGTAGCTGTAGTGCTAATTCAGTAAGCTTTGTATACCGCATACGTTAGACCGAGAGAACGCTCAGTGAAATAAGTTGACGTAAATGCTTCTCTTTGATTCATCCGGCGATATTCCTAAGATTCTCGAGAGTGTGATACGATAATCTGAAAAGTATGTGTTGGTGCCACCAACCATTGGCCCTTTGAACGGGGCGTGGTGCTCATACGATGTGAAATTGAAGTGCAGCAAATACTCCACCTCCGGTGACTATTGCCACTGGTGTTACCGGAGGCGTTTCCTTGTTCTTTCATATCTTTTCTCTCGGTAATAAGCGGTCGACATAATAGTCTTAGTGTTGCTGTATCCTTTTTCTCATCAAAATATTTATAAAATATGTAAAATGATTGACTAAAGTTATTTTATAAGCCAAATGATACTGTAGTCATAATGTTCCAATTTCTTTCAATCCTACTGATTATTGCTGAATTTATAGATCGTAGTTTTCCGGTGAATACTAGATGCTTAATATAAAATCTTCCGATTTGATTTGACTGATCGATATTTGAACGAAATAATCCAGTTTAATTCATACCTCGATTCTGCTACTTTATCTATAACTTCCCTATCTCCTATCCTTACGATGATTTAATGAGTGACTTCCTTCGCGAAATGTGTTGGATTTGACAGTTCAACCCATCCATATTGCGATTTTACTCTGCTATAAAGCACATAAAGTTTAAGAGTCTTCATAGAAACTGAATTGTATGGCTTATTGCCAAAGTCGTTGAACTTATGAGAGAATTGGCCAGAATAAAACGCATCTGTTGAACTTGTTTGTATCAAACTTTTTCCATCTTTGTGTTTTGAACACAGTTTGAAAGTTCTGCAGTTTTCAAATTCTGCAATTCACGGAGAAAGGTCAGCCGTCAACTTTTGATCTCCTCATAAGGTTACGATCTAAGGGCAGAGGTTAAAGATTTTGAAAAATCTGATAAGTCTCTAAAAACTATCCACTGGGATGTTTTACTGTATTTCGTTATAAATCCAAAAAAGATTGTCATCTAAGCCTGGAGGTTTTTATGTCTTTGCGAAAAGGTTGCTTTCTTCATCTATCAGCTAAAACTTTTGCATGTTGATTAAAATTATTGAAAGAATTTTGTTCGTTCATTTAATTTCGCTTCTCTGCAATAGCAAATTCATTCAACTACCATCGGATTTTAACCATTTCGAGATAAATTCATCTGCATTTCTAATCAGGCATATTTATACCATTACTTATCTGGTAACTAAGTGATTGTAGAGGATTTCGATATTGCGATGTTATTTTAGCTGACATATTAAGGTGGTTCATTTTCTGCTGGCGATGTAGGGATAGGAGGTTAGTGGCCGTTATTGCGCTGTGGGATGCTGTTGATGGACAAGGTACCCCCTACTGCGATCGAACCGATCTCGTTTTTTCTTCCCGAAAGTGGTGGAAGTATGTAATTGGTACTGAATATGGTGCCATGACACTTTATTAAATCAAATTTCTCGATGTTGAAGTGGATGGAAAGAGTGAGAAAGGTCGCGGGATAGAGTGGCGGGAAATTGAAGTTTCAGCAACTTGAACATCGTGTAATTCGTACTTTTATTTTAAACAATTTTGGTGTAATGTAGCGTTTTTATTACATAGAAATATCTGTCTTATAAAGTATTGAAATGAAACTGTGAGTGTATTATAATAAACATTTATACTTCACTGGTTAATAAAATGTGTTTAATATTGACCTTTCTTTAATTTCCGGATTTTTCATCGATACCAGTGAGAATGTGTCTTGCATAGTCAATATCGGCAGTAGATCTATCCAGCTTTTAATTTCTTCATTCCTAAAAGCGAACACCTGTTACTACGAATGTTGATTTTTTTGGTTATACCGCACTGTTTCTGGTATGGTCAGTGGAATTACATTGAAGGAAAAAACTTGTTTGCTGTAGTTTAATTAATATGGAAAACTGGTAGATGTCGATTTTCGTAGTTTTAATGATGGTTTCAGTAGTGAAAATAATGATAATGGTCTTATGATGATGATAACCATATGATGTGATGATGATGATAATCATATGGTGGTGTTGATGATATGATGATCATTATAAAAATGATGGTGTGATAGTGACAGCATTGATTACTCTGCCTGAGGCAATGAATAATACATTCATTTACTCAAACATTTTCGCAGTATTTTTTACATGTTTGAAAGCGGAAAAATGCTTTTTGTATCAGCATTTCAACTTTGTTCGCATCGGTCACTTTCATGTTTTTCTAGTGTGATCCGATTTTTCTATATCAATTAGATCATCTTATGGTGAGCTCCTTATTACTATTGCAAACTTGCATGCATGCTGTAGATGCATGATAGTAATGCTCATAAGAACTATTTCAGGTTTGGTAACAAATTTTTAAATGGAAGTAAAGCTGTTAGTATCTTTCAAACGAGTCATTCCCTTAACTTTAAGAAGTCATCGGTTTAGACATTAGATTCTTATCTTTCATAATTCTGTTACGAAATTTCATTCGGTAGAGTTATCATTTACTATTTTAAATCGGATGATTTAAAATTTGAAAGTAAGGTGGTTTAAATTCCTGCGCATTCAGATTTTTCCTTTTTCATTCGAACATTTTATTGAACAATCATTTGCAAAACAGTGTATATGTTTAAGAAGTTCGATCAAATTTCTAGAAATTTCACTAGATTATTTACTTGATCGTTTGGAATGCTGCTTGCTACGGCTTTTATTTTTTTAAATCTTTAGTGGTCAGTTAAGGGAAGATTAGAAAGCAGAAGTTTTCCTGTTCGTGAACTTAGCTAATAACAATTTAGAAGTTTACATGTGACTATGCTGATATTTGGTTTTCTGAAAAGTTAACAGTTAAATGTTAAGTTTGCAAGTCTGGTACGGAAGTTAGGTGCTTTTTAGTTATATCATCAATTTTTTATTGCGTTTATTGAAAACTGTTTGTTTATAAAGATTAATGGGTTAATACATTATATTTTATCATTTCTAATATACACTCGAAATCCGTCATTTCCTAAGATTCAAGTTAACTGGCTTTATTAATTGAAAGCAGTGCTGATTTACAAAGGCATGACTTGAACATAATTTAGGTTTCCCTATGGAAGTAAGTAAACTGGTGGTAATATTTGTAGAGATTGAAATGAGGATCGAAATTGGGAACTATCGATTATTAAGTAACCTAAAATGGTACTGGTATCAGTTTATCTTCATATTTATCATTTTCGATGTAGGAAAGTAGTTTCCAACAACTTTTTTACAATGTTTTGTGACTGACCAAACGGTATTAAAAATAGGCAGTGATCAGGTTTATTCAACATTTGCTGCCTTATCGATAGCTTTTAGTTGTTATTTAGTTGCGGACTACTTTTTAGGGCATGTTTTACCTTGTCCTGCTATTTCCAATGATCTCGAAA